>NC_069437.1:11826510-11986510 GCF_026875155.1 Cherax quadricarinatus | reverse complement strand
ACCCTCGGTTACCTGTGAGTGGACACGCGGTTACCTGTGTGAGTGGTCAGGCTTGGGAAGGTCGACGTGTGGATGTCCTAAAACTGTTCTCAGGTGTGGGTGTCCTAAAACTGTTCTAAGGTATGGGTATCCTAAACCATATCCTCTACCATACCATTGTGTCAGGCGTATCCAAGGCGATGAAGGTACTTACTTTGTGGGGTCTCATTCTCTGTTTCTCTACCTCTTTTTTTTTTTTTTTTTTTTTTGAGGTCTTAAGGCAGCAGGAAGAAAAGGTGAAGGGTAGGGTTAAGGACGGTGTTTTCCTGTGTATTGTCTTTCAACTTCCGTGTCTGTCTGCTGGATAGTGTTAGCTGCTGCGATCCTTGCCTTCAGGTAACTGAAGTTGAGAGAGAGAGAAAGGGGAGTAAGCAGGGCAGGGTGCTGGCGGGCAGACACAGATATAGACAAAACAAATATAAAAAAAAATCGGTATTGTTTAGTCTATGGTATTATTTTATCGTCATTTGTGACTACATATTCGTCAGAGGAAATATGCTTCACTTGTAAAGTTTTTTAGTCTCGAGATTAACTTTGTTTCCTGACGAAGAAAACATTCCCTCAAATAGGGTCCTCGAAGCAGCGGACCTGAAGCTAGAGCTCTGAGGACGCCTCGGGCGTCCTGAAGGCAAGGTGTGGCGTCTCCATTAGCTCTGGTCTGAGGCTTGGCGATGAGGGTGTCCAGTGGTGGTCTGGTGGTCTCCTTTGGGAAGATGTCTACAGGAAGTAAGCCAGAGAAGGAACCTAACATATATATTCTTCTCCGGGTTTTTTCCTCCATCCTACGGTCTATTCCTCTTCCCATCCTTTTCCATTTTTTCACTCTTCCCCCCTTTCTTCCTAGAGCCCTCCTCAACCTCTTTCTCCCCTTTTGTTGTTCTCTCCCTACTGTTGCTCATTCTCCCAGTTATCACTCTCTCCACCTCATTTCCTTGGTGTCACCTGGACGGTGGCTTGACCAAACTAATTAGGGAGCTAGTGGAGGTTGTTGAGGAAATGAAGGGAGGCAGTTAGGGGTGTTTTGCCCTCCCAGGTGAGACCCGCCGCCAGGTGATTAAAACAACTGTAAACTAACTCTCATACGAGGTATAATTTGTAGAAATGCCATGCTTGAGGTCCTCAACTTCACCAGTAATAATTCAGATTTCAAAGTGACAGTAAAATTCTCGGCAACAAATACAGTTCTCAAAAAAAAACCAACCACAAAAATCTGCATATAATTATCTGCGTATAAATATTCCCCCACAACTATAAACAACTGTAAATTTTTTTCATGGGTAAGTTTTAAACCCTTGATCCCTGTATATAGGGTCCATTTAAAGGTAAATTGTACAATACGTTCAATACATCTTTCCCCTGGGGAGTCAAACCTCTGATAAGGTGCCTACTGTTCAGTTTCAGGGCCAAGCTACAAAAGCAGGCATATTTCTCTGCAAATATTCAGTAAATTTTGGTCTCATTAAGAGGAGCCGGCGGCAGGCCGGTGGCCGAGTCTAAAGAGAGAAGACAGGAGCAGGCCAGACAGGTTTGAGATGACGAGATGCAAGAGGCTGGACAAACCGCTAGCCTCATTCCACAAGTCGATTACTTCATGCTGCCACATACTTTTCAACTTAATACCAAATATTTTCAACTTCATGCCACATATGTACCTTCAATTTTGTTCCAAAAGCCCTTGAATTCATACTACAAGCCGCTGTTTTGATGGAATTACCTGCTATCTTCATGGAACAAGCTGCTGTCTTCATACAACAAACTGCTGTCTACATGTAACAAGCCGCTATCTTCATTTAACAGGCTGCTTTTTTCATGGAGCTAGATGCTGTTTTCATGCAACAAGCCGCTACCTGATTACACACAGAGGTCCGGGGGTCGATCCCCGATACGGGTGGAAACATTAGGATGTGTTTCCTTAAGGCACCTGCTGTACATGTACACCTATCAGTAAAATGGGTACCTGGGTGCTAGTCGACTGGTGTGGGTCGCATCCTGGGGACAAAATTGACCCAATTTGCCCAAAATGCTCTGCATAAAAGGGGCTTTCTATGTTGTGGTATGTCATTGATGTCAGCTAGGCCTATATACCTTGTAAAAGTATTTGTAGAACTCAAAGATTATTATAGATTATAAGCCGCTGCCTTCATTTCACAAATCGGCTGTTTATTCCACCAATGGGGTCTCTCTCTCTCTCTCCTCCTCTCTCTCTCTCTCTCTCTTCTCTCCCCTCTCTCTCTCTTCTTCTCTCTCTCTCTCTCCCTCTCTCTTCTCTCTCTCTCCCCCCAGCAGCTAATACATATAGCGCTAGTAGAGGCAGTTACAGTGAGGCAGATAGTGTTCCCTTCACCACCGCTCAATATTAACGTGTCATCGGCAGAAGAGAGTATCAGTGACACTAATAACAGACATAGCAGGTGTTGGTGACAGATCCAGGAGGTGCCAAGATGGCACACCCGGCGGCTCTCAGTGTGGTCATAGAATTTCATATTGCATCTCATGAGGTCCCAAAGATGTCAGGTGACTTTCCCTAATATCTGCAATACCCTCAATGGACGGGAGGATCAACATGGGTACACCGGCGTTGCTTAACCAGTAATGTCAGTATTACAGTTATGCCAGTATTACTAATAATATCAATAATATTAATAATATCATTTCTAAAAATATCACCAGTGTCGATATAACCATTGACATCAACATTACCAGTAATATCAACAATATCATCCAAAATATCAAAATATAAATATCACCCAAAATTTCAATATCACCAATACTATCAATGGTGTCGACCATGTTAATACTGAATGGCATTTTATAGCCGATTAGAGAGGAAGGGATCTCAATACACGTTACAGTTTAACGATGTGCGTTAATGCATCTGGTGTTTTACACTCCTCCACTGTTCCCCACAATTCCTTTTCTCTCTCTTCCCCTCAGTTTCTTGCCCCTCCCTTTCTCTTCTCTGTCAGTAGTGTTACTGAATTCCTATGTATTATACTCGTGCAGTATATCATAGCTAGTACCAGCCATATTATATATAGGCTCTATGGCTTGCTTGTGACGTCACCAAGCTATGCCCATGTGAGCAGTGTGCGAGAGGCACTCACTCTCACTTGGACCTCAGGCATAGACACAACAGGTAGGCTGGGCTATCCTTCCCCCACGACTCTGCCAATATAAGTTACCAACCGACCTATTGTTTATTACTCCGTCATATCTCCTAGGTACCCCACGCAATATGTCAGTTCCTTTCCTCTCTTCATGTTGTGCAATTCTTTTGTTTCGAAAGATTGTTGAAATAACCCAAAAAATATTTTAAGGTTGCACAAGGACGTACACAGGGAAGGCACTGCAATGGATCAGGGAATACCTGTCGGGAAGACAGCAGCGAGTCATGGTACAAGACGTGACGAGGTGTCAGAGCGGGCGCCTGTGAGGAGCGGGGTTCCACCAGGGGTCAGTTCTAGGACCGGTGCTGTTTCTAGTAAATGTGAACGACATGACGGAAGTAATAGATTCAGAAGTGTCCCTGTTTGCAGATGATATGAAGTTGATGAAGAATTCAATCGGACGAGGACCAGGCAGAACTACAAAGAGATCTGGACAGGTTGCAGGCCTGGTCCAGAAACTGGCTCCTGGAGTTCAACCCCACCAAATGCAAAGTCATGAAGATTGAGGAAGGGCAAAGAAGACAGCAGACGGAGTACAGTCTAGGGGGCCGGAGACTACAAACCTCACTCAAGGAAAAGGATCTTGGGGTGAGTACAACACCGGGTACTTCTCCTGAGGCCCACATCAACGAAATAACTGCTGCAGCATATGGGCGCCTAGCAAACCTAAGAGTAGCATTCCGACATCTCAATAAAGAATCGTTCAGGAACCTGTACACCGTGTACGTTATGCCTGTATTGGAGTATGCAGCACCAGTTTGGAACCCACACCTAGCCAAGCACGTAAGAAAATTAGAGAAAGTGCAAAGGTTTGTAACGAGACTAGCTCCGGAGCTGAGGGGTATGTCCTACGAGGAGAGGTTAAGGGAAATCGACCTGACGACACTGGACGACAGGAGAGATAGGGGGGATGTGATAACGAAATATAAAGTACTGAGAAGAATCGACAAGGTGGACAGAGACAGGATGTTCCAGAGATGGGACACAGCAACAAGGGGTCACATTTGGAAGTTGAAGACTCAGATGAATCACAGAGATGTTAGGAAGTATTTCTTCAGTCACAGATTTGTCAGGAAATGGAATAGTCTGGGATATGATGTAGTGGAGGCAGAATCCATACATAGCTTTAAGAAGAGGTATGATGAAGCTCATGGGGCAGGAATAGTGATCTAGTAGCGGCCAGGGAAGAGGCGTGGCCAGGAGCTGTGACTTGACCCCTGCAACCACAGCTAGGCGAGTACTGAGAACTAGCTCATTGTATATACTCCCTGAGCTAACTCAGTGTATATACACTGAGCTAGCTCACTCTATATACACTGTCAGATGGCTCAGTGTATATATACTGTGAAACATTTCAGTGTATATACGCTGAAATTGTAACCTAGTGTACATTGCAACACTGAACTGACGTTCGGCGTGTTCAACAAAACGATCATTGCTTTCTAAGCCAAGCTCGCAAGGTCTGCTTTAAAAGCAAGATATATACTCCCCCATAATTATAATACAATGATGTTCCCAGTTCTGGAGAATAAAACTCAGCTTAGCCAAGAGCTTCCCCCTGCCCCTTTCCCAACAGTCCATGACTCTTTCTCAAATATTTCCCCTTGCCCCCTCCCCCAAACATTCCTCCTTCCCCCACTCCCCCCAAACACTGCACCGTCTGGACGACAAACATCCCTCAAAACAGACAAGGCCATCATCTCCTCAGGGACAGGAGCTTAGATTTCAGCGATGCGGTTGCATGAGCGTGTGTGTGTACTCATTTAGTTGTACTCACCTAGTTGAGGTTGCAGGGGTCTAGTCCAAGCTCCCGGCCCCGCCTCTTCACTGGTCGCTACTAGATCACTCTCCCTGAACCGTGAGCTTTATCATACCTCTGCTTAAAGCTATGTATGGATTCTGCCTCCACTACATCGCTTCCCAAACTATTCCACTTCCTGACTACTCTGTGGTTGAAGAAATACTTCCTAACATCCCTGTGATTCATCTGTGTCTTCAACTTCCAACTGTGTCCCCTTGTCGCTGTGTTCCATCTCTGGAACATCCTGTCTTTGTCCACCTTGTCAATTCCTCTCAGTATTTTGTATGTCGTTATCATGCCCCCCCCTATCTCTCCTGTCCTCCAGTGTCGTCAGGTTGATTTCCCTTAACCTCTCCTCGTAGGACATACCTCTTAGCTCTGGGACTAGTCTTCTTGCAAACCTTTGCACTTTCTCTAGTTTCTTTACGTGCTTGGCTAGGTGTGGGTTCCAAACTGGTGCCGCATACTCCAATATGGGCCTAACGTAGACGGTGTATAGGGTCCTGAACGATTCCTTATTAAGATGTCGGAATGCTGTTCTGAGGTTTGCTAGGCGCCCATATGCTGCAGCAGTTATTTGGTTGATGTGCGCTTCAAGAGATGTGCCTGGTGTTATACTCACCCCAAGATCTTTTTCCCCGAGCGAGGTTTGTAGTCTCTGGCCCCCTAGACTGTACTCCGTCTGCGGTCTTCTTTGCCCTTCCCCAATCTTTATGACTTTGCATTTGGTGGGATTGAACTCCAGGAGCCAATTGCTGGACCAGGTCTGCAGCCTGTCCAGATCCCTTTGTAGTTCTGCCTGGTCTTCGATCGAGTGAATTCTTCTCATCAACTTCACGTCATCTGCAAACAGGGACACCTCAGAGTCTATTCCTTCCTTCATGTCGTTCACAAAAGCCAGAAACAGCACTGGTCCTAGGACTGACCCCTGTGGGACCCCGCTGGTCACAGGTGCCCACTCTGACACCTCGCCACGTACCATGACTCGCTGCTATCTTCCTGACAAGTATTCCCTGATCCATTGTAGTGCCTTCCCTGTTATCCCTGCTTGGTCCTCCAGTTTTTGCACTAATCTCTTGTGTGGCACTGTGTCAAACGCCTTCTTGCAGTCCAAGAAAAGCAATCGTTTCCCTCTGTGCTATACAGAGGGAAACTTTCCTCTACGACCTGTCCTTTCTTCACGAACATCAGCAATTCGCCCTTTGTATCTAAGAAATAATTGAATAAGAAATTGCTGGCTTATTTATCCCATCTGTTGGCTTATTTATCCAGCTGTTGGCTTATTTATACCAGTTGTTGGCTTATTCCAACTATTGGTCTAATTATCCCAGTTGTGTAGTTATCCCAGCTGTTGGTTTATCCCAGCTGTTGGCTTAATTATCCCAGCTACTGACTCAACATGAAATTGAAAAACAAATAACTCGAGTCAGCTGTTTAGTTGACTGGCAACGCCAAAAATGAAGGGTATGAAATTCCATCCATTTAAGCGAGGGTCAGAGAATTGTCAGTGTTGCTCGCAGTCAGTCCGCCCGTCAGTGTTGCTCGCAGTCAGTCCGCCCGTCAGTGTTGCTCGCTGTTAGTCCGTCCGTCAGTGTTGCTCGCAGTCCGTCCGTCAGTGTTGCTCGCAGTCAGTCCGTCCGTCAGTGTTGCTCGCAGTCAGTCCGTCCGTCAGTGTTGCTCGCAGTCAGTCCGTCCGTCAGTGTTGCTCGCAGTCAGTCCGTCCGTCAGTGTTGCTCGCAGTCAGTCCGTCCGTCAGTGTTGCTCGCAGTCAGTCCGTCCGTCAGTGTTATTCCCAGTCTGTGAATCAAGAGATCGGTCTTCGGTAAGTCAGTCAGCCATGCAGTCAACTTGCGGCTATTTTTTACTTTATTTGAAGCGCTAAACCCATTTGGATCAATCGAGGAGTGGTAGAAGTTCTTTCTACCGTCCGCAAATAGTCAAAGTAGATAGTCAGCCTACCGGTTTACTATCTGCCCTGCGAGGGGTTAGTTATGCGAGTGGGGCTGCCACCTAAGGAGAGGGTGGGTGGGCCACCCTCAAGATAAGGGCGGCTGGGTGGAGACTGAGCCACGTTCGCAATAAACTCTCACATACGCGTGCGCAGAAACACACAAACGCGCACAGGTTTGTACTCCTCTTTTTTTCGGCTGTTCGATGCGACATTCGTCGCCTTGACGGAGCGCAGACGTCTCGACGCGTCCTGGTTGATGCTGGAAGTGAATTCCATGCACAGTGTAGTAATAGTCAATTATGTGGTGTGTGAGTTGGCTTAGTGGATGATGACTGAGTGTGATGGATGACTGAGTGTGATGGATGACCCAGTGTGATGGATGACCCAGCAAGGTTGCTTACCTGGCCCCTCTTGTAATTAATAAATTCTCCTTCCTTATTGGGTTAAGTGCCAAGTAGTAGCTGAAGATGGTGGTGGTTGTGATAGTGGTAGTGGTGGGGATGATAGTGGTTGTGGGGATGGTGGTGGTAGTGTTGGGGGGGATGGTTTTTGGCAGTGGGGATGGTGGTGGTGGTGGTCGGAATGGTGGTGGGGATGGTGTTGTGATTATTGTAGCTGTAGGGGTTATTGTTACTTTTCTCAAGTAATCATGACCTCTCACACATTGTTCTAGGGCTCATGGACAATGTCATACCCACTCATAAAACTGTGCCTGAATTCTTGTTCACTTGTTTATTCAAATCGTTCCACTTCCTAAACATACTCAGTCTCGGTGAACATTTTTCTAATTTCCCCGTGGCTCATTTGGGTCTTGAGTTTCCATATTTGGCCCTCTCTGGCCTATAATGTCGTCTGCGTATCTTGTACGTCGTGACCATGTCTCTCCTGGTTCTGTTGTGTGAATGGGGTATAAGTGTTACCTGTGCATGACGTCTTAGGTGTGAATTATGTCTTCTGAGGCGTTAGAAATCACACCTGTGAGCGTTGCTTATTCATAATTCCTCAGGTGTTCTGAATGATTAGCCCTCCCTTCCCCTTCCTCACCTCCTTCCCCTTCCCCTCCTCACCTCTTCCCCTTACTTTCTTCATCCCCTCCCCTTCCCCACTTGCTTCCCGACCTCCTCCCCTTCCCCACCTCCTGCCCTTAATCCCCTCCCCTACCCACCTCCAGCCCTTAATCCCCTCCCCTACCCCACTTGCATTCCCACCTCCTCCCCTTTCCCACCTCTCCTCCTCCATCCCCTCCCATTCCCCACTTTCCCTGCAGCTTTTGTCACAATGTTTGCACGTCATATTCTGACACCTTGCTGATAATGACCTCTGTCTGGCCACACCAAGAGAGCACCCTCCCGAACACTTCTTTAGACTCTCTCACTCTCTCTCCACCATGCTGCTTTACTGCCCTAACCTAAACTACCTGGCCTTGATATACACTATAAAATCTGTTATCTGTCTCTCATATATGCTCCCTCCTCTCTGTCTCTCTCTTTTCTTACACAGAGCTTTACAAGGTTAGGTTAAGGGTTCCTAACTTTATTTACAATCTCTCTCTCTCTCTCTCTCTCTCTCTCTCTCTCTCTCTCTAATCCAGAGACCTTCCTCTCCATATTTACTTAATCCATTTACGATTTTTTAATTCAACACAATTTTTTTTCAACGAACCGGCCGTGTCCCACCGAGGCAGGGTGACCTAAAAAGAAAAATGAAAGTTTCTCTTTTTAAATTTAGTAATGTATACAGGAGAAGGAGTTACTAGCCCCTTGCTCCTGGCATTTTAGTCGCCTCTTACAAGCTAAGAGCTGTTACCTACATCAGCTCTCTCTCTCTCTCTATCTCTCTAATCCAGAGACCTTCCTCTCCACGTTTACTTAATTCATTTGCACGAGCTGAGACGGTCGTTGAGGGAGGGGGGGGAGAAGTACAGGGAGGGGGTAGTGTTGAGTGTTAGCGGAGGGGTAAGGAACAGAAAAAGGTAGGGGGATGGGAGGGGTGATGTGAGAGAGGGTTCCTGTTGGGATGGATAAAAGTTAACTCATCTTCCTCCCATCCCTGTGTGATGGAATAATTCAGGGGGAAACATGGCTAGGTTTTTGCTCCCACTGTTTAACTATCAAATAGAATAGTGTAGCAACACGCTGCTGACGTATACACTTTTGCCTTTAAAAACATATATTGGAGAACCTTGGTGTTGTCCCAGGGTTCCACTGCAGAGCCTTGGTGTTTTCCCAGGGTTCCACTGCAGAGCCTTGGTGTTGTCCTAGGGTTCCACTGCAGAGCCTTGGTGTTGTCTCAGGGTTCCACTGCAGAGCCTTGGTGTTGTCCCAGGGTTCCACTGCAGAGCCTTGGTGTTGTCCTAGGGTTCCACTGCAGAGCCTTGGTGTTGTCCTAGGGTTCCACTGCAGAGCCTTGGTGTTGTCCTAGGGTTCCATTGCAGAGCCTTGGTGTTGTCCCAGGGTTCCACTGCAGAGCCTTGGTGTTGTCCCAGGGTTCCACTGCAGAGCCTTGGTGTTGTCCCAGGGTTCCACTGCAGAGCCTTGGTGTTGTCCCAGGGTTCCACTGCAGAGCCTTGGTGTTGTCCCAGGGTTCCACTGCAGAGCCTTGGTGTTGTCCCAGGGTTCCACTGCAGAGCCTTGGTGTTGTCCCAGGGTTCCACTGCAGAGCCTTGGTGTTGTCCCAGGGTTCCACTGCAGAGCCTTGGTGTTGTCCCAGGGTTCCACTGCAGAGCCTTGGTGTTGTCCCAGGGTTCCACTGCAGAGCCTTGGTGTTGTCCCATTGTTTCACTGCAGAGCCTTGGTGTTGTCCCAGGGTTCCACTGCAGAGCCTTGGTGTTGTCCCAGGGTTCCACTGCAGAGCCTTGGTGTTGTCCCAGGGTTCCACTGCAGAGCCTTGGTGTTGTCCCAGGGTTCCACTGCAGAGCCTTGGTGTTGTCCCAGGGTTCCACTGCAGAGCCTTGGTGTTGTCCCAGGGTTCCACTGCAGAGCCTTGGTGTTGTCCCAGGGTTCCACTGCAGAGCCTTGGTGTTGTCCCAGGGTTCCACTGCAGAGCCTTGGTGTTGTCCCAGGGTTCCACTGCAGAGCCTTGGTGTTGTCGTAGGGTTCCACTGCAGAGCCTTGGTGTTTTCGTATGGTTCCACTGCAGAGCCTTGGTGTTGTCGTAGGGTTCCACTGCAGAGCCTTGGTGTTGTCCCAGGGTTCCACTGCAGAGCCTTGGTGTTGTCGTATGGTTCCACTGCAGAGCCTTGATGTTGTCGTAGGGTTCCACAGCAGAGCCTTGGTGTTGTCCCAGGGTTCCACTGCAGAGCCTTGGTGTTGTCCCAGGGTTCCACTGCAGAGCCTTGGTGTTGTCCCAGGGTTCCACTGCAGAGCCTTGGTGTTGTCGTAGGGTTCCACTGCAGAGCCTTGGTGTTGTCGTAGGGTTCCACTGCAGAGCCTTGGTGTTGTCGTAGGGTTCCACTGCAGAGCCTTGGTGTTGTCCAGGTTCCACTGCAGAGCCTTGATGTTGTCGTAGGGTTCCACTGCAGAGCCTTGGTGTTGTCCCAGGGTTCCACTGCAGAGCCTTGTTGTTGTCCCAGGGTTCCACTGCAGAGCCTTGGTGTTGTCGTAGGGTTCCACTGCAGAGCCTTGGTGTTGTCGCAGGGTTCCACTGCAGAGCCTTGGTGTTGTCGTAGGGTTCCACTGCAGAGCCTTGGTGTTGTCGTAGGGTTCCACTGCAGAGCCTTGGTGTTGTCCCAGGGTTCCACTGCAGAGCCTTGGTGTTGTTCCAGGGTTCCACTGCAGAGCCTTGGTGTTGTCCCAGGGTTCCACTGCAGAGCCTTGGTGTTGTCCCAGGGTTCCACTGCAGAGCCTTGGTGTTGTCCCAGGGTTCCACTGCAGAGCCTTGGTGTTGTCGTAGGGTTCCACTGCAGAGCTTGGTGTTGTCGTAGGGTTCCACTGCAGAGCCTTGGTGTTGTCGTAGGGTTCCACTGCAGAGCCTTGGTGTTGTCCCAGGGTTCCACTGCAGAGCCTTGGTGTTGTCGTATGGTTCCACTGCAGAGCCTTGATGTTGTCGTAGGGTTCCACTGCAGAGCCTTGGTGTTGTCCCAGGGTTCCACTGCAGAGCCTTGTTGTTGTCCCAGGGTTCCACTGCAGAGCCTTGGTGTTGTCGTAGGGTTCCACTGCAGAACCTTGGTGTTGTCGCAGGGTTCCACTGCAGAGCCTTGGTGTTGTCGTAGGGTTCCACTGCAGAGCCTTGGTGTTGTCGTAGGGTTCCACTGCAGAGCCTTGGTGTTGTCCCAGGGTTCCACTGCAGAGCCTTGGTGTTGTCCCAGGGTTCCACTGCAGAGCCTTGGTGTTGTCCCAGGGTTCCACTGCAGAGCCTTGGTGTTGTCCCAGGGTTCCATTGCAGAGCCTTGGTGTTGTTCCAGGGTTCCACTGCAGAGCCTTGGTGTTGTCCCAGGGTTCCACTGCAGAGCCTTGGTGTTGTCCCAGGGTTCCACTGCAGAGCCTTGGTGTTGTCCCAGGGTTCCACTGCAGAGCCTTGGTGTTCCAGGGTTCCACTGCAGAGCCTTGGTGTTGTCCGAGGTTTCCACTACAGAGCCTTGGTGTTGTCCCAGGGTTCGACTGCAGAGCCCTGGTGTTGTCCTAGGGTTCCACTGCAGAGCCTTGGTGTAGTCCCAGGGTTCTACTGAAGAACCTTTGAGCCGCTGGCGCAGGAGGGCAAGACTGTCTACAAGCGTGTTTGCTTATAACAGCGTTCCCCCTTCCCCTACCTCTTCCCATCCTTCACAGTACCCCCTTACCCTACTCTTCCCTCACCTCGTCCCATTCCACCTTTCCCTTCCTCCTCATCGTTGTCATTGTCGGAGGCTGTTGTGCATTATACGTAGGAAGGGTAATGGTGGGGGTGGTAGTGTTAATTGTGGGGTGGTAGTACTATTGGTGGGGGTGGTAGTATTAGTGGTGGGGGTGGTAGTGCTAGTTGTGGGGTGGAGGGAGTGATTTTCGTGATTTTTTTTAGTTGGGGTAGTAAGGGGGGATGGTAATAGTGGTGATTCGTGAAGGGAATAGGTGGTGTTCGGGAGAGGGGAGAAGTCGCCACTTCTTTTCTTAAGCTTGTTCATACAAGATAGTGTGTGTGTGTACTTACATATATGTACTGAGTGTGTGTCACTGGTGCAGTGAGCCTGCCTCGTGGTGGTGGTGTTACACCTCACTGCAGAAGGTCAGGTGGTACTGGAATGCGAGCTACCAGGGTCACATACCATTAACTTGGGAAGTGAAGGTGCAAGTGTATCGCCAGGAACGTGCTTGTAGGGAGACAGTTGAGTATCACACACACACTCACCTACTCACACATTTACTCACTAATTTACAAACTGTCACACACACACACACACACACACACACACACACACACACACACACACACACACACACAACACACACAAATTCGAATGTAGTAAGCGCCAACAGCCTGGTTGATCAGGCCATCCAACAGGCGGCCTGGTCTGGGATCGGGCCGAGGTGGCGTTGCCTCTCAGAACACTCCGGGTAGACTGCAGACAGCTAGACTCCCACATAAATACTCTCTCATCACCTGCCCTTCCTTAACGCGACACAAATCAAACATGGGTTCAGAGATCACCTCCAGTATGTTGTTAACTTGATATCCTGTTATCAGCTAGTAAGAAAAATGGGAGCGATTACGAATCGATATGATAAGAAGAGAGAGAGAGAGAGAAAGAGAGCGAGAGCGAGCCAGTAAAAATGCCGAACATACTGATTCTTTCATTTCTTTATACATTACCATAACCACATGTTTACCCAAACACTCACATAAACACACGCTTACCCATGCTTACCTGAAACCGAGCAGCTTAGACGTGGCAAATCCTAACTAGGGAAAATATTCGACTCAAGTTGCTAGAATAACATGTCTAGTCGACGCCCTTCGATCCCACAAGAAACTGTTTCTGGACGTGTACATAGAGGGTTTCAAGAGGAAACCTGTACACTGCTGTACAATATAGTCTGTGATTGCTATGTAGGTCATTTGGTCCCTGACAGCAACAGCCTGGTTGATCAGTCGACAAGTAAGTCTGGCCTCAGCACTCGAAACAGCTCAGGGATATAACACAAGTATATCACAGATGACAAGAAAAGTGCTTGAGAGCCTCAAGGAGTGTTTAAAAGTTAGAAGACAGACCAGAAACAACAAGCGGGGTACCCACAAAGATCAGTTCTAGGACCCTGATTAAATATACTGTTGAAGCCCTAGTGGCGTTTATTAAGTAAATTCTCTGATATTAAGTTGGTTGTTCAATGGAATGTTATATTTAGGGCCTAAGGGTATTTTTTTTATATATAATCACAAGAAAAAACCAAACCCAGGCTAACCTGCATAATAGTTGACTCATAATGTAAGTTGGGTTAAGTTGTGTTGGCTTAGGATGGCTTACCTTTTCCTCTGTTTAGTGTCCAGAAGATAGCTGTTTCCCTATTAACCCAAACTATAACCGTTCCCATTGCACAACCTATATAATAATAAAGAACTTACATAACTTATTGAAAAGTTTAAAACACAATAACTTCGTTTGTGTAATAGCCCCTACCTGTGACCAGTCATACTAGCTCCTACCAGTTACCAGTTATATTAGCTCCTACCAGTGACCAGTTATATTAGCCCCTACCTGTGACCAGTCATACTAGCTCCTACCAGTTACCAGTTATATTAGCTCCTACCAGTGACCAGTTATATTAGCCCCTACCTGTGACCAGTCATACTAGCTCCTACCAGTTACCAGTTATATTAGCTCCTACCAGTGACCAGTTATATTAGCTCCTACCAGTGACCAGTTATATTAGCCCCTACCAGTGACCAGTTATATTAGCCCCTACCAGTGACAAGTTATATTAGTTCCTACCTGTGACCAGTTATATTAGCCCCTACCTGTGACCAGTTATATTAGCCTCTACCAGTTACCAGTTATATTAGCCCCTACCAGTGACCAATTATATTAGTTCCTACCTGTGACCAGTTATATTAGCCCCTACCAGTGACCAGTTATATTAGTTCCTACCAATGACCAGTTATATTAGCCCCTACCAGTGACCAGTTATATTAGCCCCTACCTGTGACCAGTTATATTAGCCCCTACCTGTGACCAGTTATATTAGCCCCTACCAGTGACCAATTATATTAGATCCTACCTGTGACCAGTTATATTAGTTCCTACCTGTGACCAGTTATATTAGTTCCTACCTGTGACCAGTTGTATTAGCCCCTACTTGTGACCAGTTATATTAGCCCCTACCTGTGACCAGTTATATTAGCCCCTACCTGTGACCAGTTTCGAATCTATATCTACTCTCACTGTACCGATGAGAAGAATAGAAACAGAAGATGACAGCGTGAAACTGTCAGACGAATTTCATAGACTGAAAGGGTGCGTAAAGTGACTGTTGGAATTCAGTCGTACTAAGAGGAGAGTCATGACGATAGGAGCTGAGCGAAGAGTGCCATCTGGGAGACTAGCCGCCACAGATGTCAGATAAAAGAGTATTTCCCTAGATATATAGCACCTTAAATGTGTGTCCTCTGAGGCCTTGAATGCATCAGGAATATTGTGTCGGCTGCACGTACATGCCACAACATACATACATACGATTATTTCTGACACAACTTTCACTCGTATAACACCATATGCACTCATAAGAAACTTCTGACACAACATATATGACCCACCATACACGTACTTAACACAGAATACACACACATGAATCAGGGACAGGGACAGACTGTTCGAGAGACGGGAAACAGGGACACAAGGGCAAAGGTGGAGGTTAAATACACACAGGAATCATAAAGGCGTCAAGAAGGTGAATTTTTAGCTAAAGAGATCAGAAAGCAGACATTGAAATGGATGATGCACGATCTATACGTAGCTTTGATAATAGGTATGGTAAGGCTCACGAGGCCAAGCAAAAACCCAGTAGCGGCCAGCGTGAAACACAGGGCCAAGAGCTGAGATTCGACCTGTGCAGCCACAAGTAGGTTAGTACACATGCCACAACATACGGCTATGTTTACACTACTGACGTTATTTAACTCTGCACTCTGGTTAGTTTTGATCGTAAGAAAGTTTTATGACTAGCGTAGTGTTTCTCTCTCTCTCTCTCTCTCTCTCTCTCTCTCTCTCTCTCTCTCTCTCTCTCTCTCTCTCTCTCACACACACACACACACACACACACACACACACACACACACACACACACACACACACCCACACACACACACAGTGTTGGAATGGAAATGTTGATTAAAAAAAATCTTTACCAGCAACAGAAATTCAATTCCAAAATAAGGAAAAAAAAAGAAAAAAAAAAAGAAAAAAGGAAAAACCTTCTAAAAGCAACGGGAAAGAACTAATGTTTCGTAAGCAACGAAAGAGAAACAAATCTGTTTTGTGTAATTATGTAAACAAACTCGAGAAGCAAATCTGTATTGTGGGATTATATATATTAAAAAACAGACTGGATGACCTATAATGACCTATAATTTTCAGTGACGTACCTGTGGAGGATTTTGTGAGGATTTCCCCACCCTCGCAGTGCGGCCGGTGGCCATGCTTCCTTGGTGACTACTTGCTCAATCAGTCTGTTGGTGCCGGGGGTCCACAGGCTTGCAACCTGGCTAATGAGTTGTTTATATGCACGGGCGCTTTAAACAGGCAACTCAGGCGAGAGAAGGGAACACGGCGTTAGATTCTGACTTGTTGGTTAGATAAGAAGAAATCCTCAGTATAACTTAACCTAACTTTTCATAATCTAACCCAACTAAACTTAGTCTAAGCTAGCCTCGCCAAAATTGATCTAACCCAACTTAACCTTACAAAACCTAACTTAACCTTACAAAACCTACCCTAACTTAACCATACAAAACCTAACCTATTCAAGCCTCTCCAAAGCTAACTTAAATCCTTACCACACCACACCTACCCAAGTCTAACCGCAAATAACCTAAAGCAACCAAACTTAATCTGGTAAAAATGATTACATTCTAGAGATAACATATCTAGCAATGTGTGACTAGGAAAAACTATATATAAACAAGATCAGCTATGGTTATCTAACACTTTTTTCAGAGCAATTAAGTGGAATCAAGTAGGACAAAGAAATTGATGTGAACCAAATCTTTAAAGGGTTCTGAAACCTAAGACAGTAGTGTTGAGCATTTGCTTTGTTTTTTCTGCTTTTCAAAAAGAATAGGCCGTGGTAAAGAAAGAGGTTGATGTTTGACACCAACATGGACGGGAAAGTTGAGAACTGCTGTGGAAGAACATCAACAAAGCAGTTGGATCACACATAGTATCACCTTAGGTTTATAAAGTATTTAGTGAGCGAACAGATACACACACACACACACACACACACACACACACACACACACACACACACACACACACACACACACACACACACACAGAGCATTCCGATACCTTAGTAAGGAATCGTTCAAGACACTGTACACCGTGTATGTCAGGCCTATACTGGAGTATGCAGCACCTGTTTGGAACCCGCACTTGATAAAGCACGTCAAGAAACTAGAGAAAGTACAAAGGTTTGCGACAAGGTTAGTTCCAGAGCTAAGGGGAATGTCCTATGAAGAAAGATTAAGGGAAATCGGCCTGACGACACTGGAGGACAGGAGGGTCAGGGGAGACATGATAACGACATATAAAATACTGCGTGGAATAGACAAGGTGGACAAAGACAGGATGTTCCAGGGAGGGGACACAGAAACAAGAGGCCACAATTGGAAGTTGAAGACACAAATGAGTCAGAGAGATATTAGGAAGTATTTCTTCAGTCATAGAGTTGTAAGGCAGTGGAATAGCCTAGAAAATGACGTAGTGGAGGCAGGAACCATACACAGTTTTAAGACGAGGTTTGATAAAGCTCATGGAGCGGGGAGAGAGAGGGCCCAGTAGCAACCGGTGAAGAGGCGGGGCCAGGAGCTAAGACTCGACCCCTGCAACCACAAATAGGCGAGTACACACACACACACAAAGAAGACCGCAGACAGAGTATAGGCTAGGAGGCCAAAGACTGCAAACCTCACTCAAGGAGAAAGATCTAGGAGTGAATATAATACCGAGTACATCGCCAGAAGCACACATTAACCAGATAACTGCTGCGGGATATGGGCGCTTGGCAAACCTAAGAATAGCGTTCCGGTACCTCAGTAAGGAATCGTTCAAGACTTTATACACTGTGTACGTCAGGCCCATACTGGAGTACGCAGCACCAATTTGGAACCCACACCTAGTCAAACGTCAAGAAATTAGAGAAAGTGCAAAGGTTTGCAACAAGGCTGGTTCCAGAGCTAAGGGAAATGTCCTGTGAAGAAAGGTTAAGGGAAATCGGTCTGACGACACTGGAGGACAAGAGGATCAGGGGAGACGTGATAACGACATACAAAATACTGCGTGGAATAGACAAGGTGAATAGAGACAGGATGTTCCAGAGATAGGACACAGAAACAAGGGATCACAATTGGAAGCTGAAGACTCAGATGAGTCAAAGGGAAGTTAGGAAGTATTTCTTCAGCCACAGAGTTGTTAGGAAGTGGAATAGTCTGGCAAGCAATGTGGTGGAGGCAGGAACTATACATAGTTTTAAGACGAGGTATGATAAAGCTCATGGAGCAGGGAGAGGGAGGACCCAGTAGCGGTCAGTGAAGAGGCGGGGCCAGGAGCTGAATCTCGACCCCTGTAACCACAATTAGGTGAGCACACACACGCACACACACACACACATTTCTTCAGCCACAGAGAAGTCAAGAAGTGGAATAGTTTGGGAAGCGATGTATTGGAGGCAGGATCCATACATAGCTTTAAGCAGAGGTAATATATGTAAGATAATATATTAATATATGTAATATACACAGACTTTGCAAAAGCATTTGACAAATGCGATCATGGCGTAATAGCCCATAAAATACGTGCTAAAGGAATAACTGGGAAAGTGGGGAGATGGATCTTCAACTTCCTAACAAATCGAACACAAAGAGTAATGGTCAACAAAGTTAAATCGGAGGCTGCCATAGTGAAGAGCTCTGTTCCACAAGGCACAGTACTCGCCCCCATCTTATTCCTTATCCTCATATCAGACATAAACAGAGATATACACCACAGCACCGTATCATCCTTTGCGGATGATACTAGGATCTGCATGAGGCTGTCATCTGCTGAGGACGCGGTTAACCTCCAAGAAGATATAAACAAAGTTTTCCAGTGGGCAACGGTAAACAATATGATGTTCAATGAGGACAAATTCCAACTACTCCGTTATGGAAAACTGGAGGAGATAATACCTAGAACAGAGTATACTACTGACTCCGGCCATACAATAGAGCGGAAAAATAATGTAAGGGACCTGGGAGTAGTAATGTCTGAGGATCTCACTTTCAAGGATCACAACAGTGCCACGATCGCACGTGCAAAGAAAATGATAGGATGGATAATGAGAACTTTCAAAACGAGAGATGCCAAGCCCATGATGATCCTTTTCAAATCACTTGTTCTCTCTAGGCTGGAATACTGCTGTACATTAACATCTCCATACAAAGCAGGTGAAATCGCAGATCTAGAGAGTGTACAGAGATCCTTTACTGCACGTATAAGTTCTGTCAAGCACCTTAACTACTGGGAACGCTTGGAAGCACTTGACTTGTACTCGTTGGAACGCAGGAGGGAGAGATATATCATAATCTACACTTGGAAAATCTTGGAAGGAATGGTCCCAAATCTGCACACAGAAATCACTCCCTACGAAAGTAAAAGACTGGGCAGGCGATGCAAAATGCCGCCAATAAAAAGTAGGGGGCGCCATTGGTACACTAAGAGAAAACACCATAAGTGTCCGGGGCCCAAAACTGTTCAACAGCCTCCCATCAAGCATTAGGGGAATTGCCAATAAACCCCTGGCTGCCTTCAAGAGAGAGCTGGACAGATACCTAAAGTCAGTGCCGGATCAGCCGGGCTGTGGCTCGTACGTCGCACTGCGTGCGGCCAGCAGTAACAGCCTAGTTGATCGGGCCCTGATCCATCGGGAGGCCTGGTCATGGACCGGGCCGCGGGGGCGTTGATCCCCGGAATAACCTCCAGGTAACCTCCAGGTATGATAAAGCTCACGGTTCAGGGAGAGTGACCTAATAGCGACCAGTGAAGGGGCGGGGCCAGGAGCTTGGTCTCGACCCCTGCAACCTCAACTAGGTGAGTACAACTAGGTGAGCACACACACACACACACACACACACACACACACACACACACACACAGTGATCAATGGTTCGCCCTTTCATGGTCTTCATTTTTTAACCCATTTCTAGTGACTTTAAAATCTCGCAGGTCACGGGAGGTTGACCCACTGTGACCTCTCAGAAGATGCAGGTCGGGGGTCACTGCCTCGCAAGTCGCTGTCCAACCTCTCCACCTCCCACCCTCCCTCTCTACTGCCCACTGAAGAACCAGTTCCAATCCAACCATATCCTCATCACGACGATGCAGTCTGGTCAGCCATAGGACTGACTAGACTGCCTCATCATATTTTCTGCAGGGGTCTTATAAGACAGCCACAATCTATTGTTGGGTTTACGAACCCTAACATACATATCCTTAAACTGTGTATACAAACTTCTTCAATGCTAAGCATGAACATTCTTGTCTCCCTGTAACTCATTATCTTCTTATGTTTCCATTTACGTCCCTTTCATGTCTGCCGTACTGATTTGTGTGTATCTTATATGTCATGATCATGTCTCCTCTGTTTTTTTTTATAATTATAGGTCATTCCTCTCAGCTCCGGAAATAATTTCGTAGCAAATCTATAAATTTTCTCTACTTTCTAGAGCTGCTTGCTTAGGCGTTGGTTCGATACTGGTTATACGTTAATATACTTACCTGCAGAGTGTTCCAAGAGTCAGCGTTCCTGCGACCTGGTCAGTGCAGGCCTCCCGGATATATCAGAGCCTGATCAATCAGGCTTTTACTGCTGGCCGCACGCAGTCCAACATGCACGCAGCCCGGCTGGCCAAGAACTGACTTTAAGAACTTGTCCAGTTCCTAAGTCAGTTCCTGACCAGCCGAGCATGAATGACTGTTTCTGAATGCTTTACTTAAGTGTACTAGATGCGTATATGTCGACGTGTTCAGACCATGAATCTTGATTGATGGACTCAGCACATCGACTTCAGGCTGAGGGACTGATTACATCATACTCCTCCTTATCTTCCTCTGTTATTCTCTGCATTAAGAACAAACATAAGAATGTAGGAACACTGCAGAAGGCCTACTGGCCCATGCGAGGCAGGTCCTTATCAAAACGACATCTACCTAAAGCTATTAAAGTTGGTAGAATTACCGACAATATGTAAAGTAAAAGGACACAAGTGCAACTAATGTGACATTTATTGTGGCAACGTTTCGCTCTCCTGGAGAGCGAAACGTTGCCACAATAAATGTCACATTAGTTGCACTTGTGTCCTTTTACTTTACCTAAAGCTACTCAAGAAAAAACTCCCGTACCCCTTAACACCAATCAAACCCAGCCCCTCCCACTCATATATTTGTCCAGTCTCTTCTTAAAGCTACCCAAGGTCCTAGCCTCTATCACCCCACTGGGAAGACTGTTCCACGCATCTACAACTCTGTTAGAAAACCAGTACTTACCTATGTCCTTTCTAAATCTAAATTTATCCAACTTAAATCCATTATTCCTGGTTCTTACCTGGTTCGACACCCTCAGTACTTTATTAATGTTTCCCTTGTTTATGCCCGTCATCCACTTATACACTTCAATGATATCTCCCCTCATTCTACGCCTCTCCAGAGAGTGGAGATTTAAGGCTTTAAGTCTATCTTCATACGGACTGAAGAAGCCACTGGCTGGAGAAACGTTTCCTCAGTTAAGATCCCCATATGTTGCACAAGTGTCTCATTCTTCACCTTGTCGGTTTTCAAAACTGTTTTCATCGCATACAGAGGACTGCATCGAGTCAGGTATGACATTTGAAGTCTGTAGTTTTAAGAGTAAAACCGGTCCCAGGAGTGCGCCCTGTAGGACACCACTCTTTACGCCCGTTTATTCCGAAATCTCTTCCTGGACGCTTTGGCTTTTTCCTCTTAGGTTTTCCTTGATCTAGCAAAGTGCCTTTCCTGTTATCCTTGCCTACTCATGTTTGTGGACTAGTCTCTCGTGGAATATCATGTGCTAGCTTACGGTCGAAAAGTAGTCTGTCCATCTGTCTCTTGCTCCTGCCTGGTCTTTAATACATCATCATAGAGCCGGAGTATGTTTTAAGGCGATATTTACCTTCTTTAAACCCATGCTGGTTGTCATTTACAAGGTCGTACCTCTCCAGGTGCTCCACCAATCTTATTATCATTACATCAGATAACAGCATATAAGCGATACCAACCTGTACCTCACTGCTGCCTCTCTCTCTCTCATTCCCTTGTTTTATTATTTAGGCAATATTTTTTTCAGGATTTGGCAAGGTGCTAGTCTATAAGTTTGTTGTAGATTTTTGCTAGTGATTCGTACAGTGCCTATTAACTCAGAGAAGCAGTGTCGGGTCCTGCTGTTTTTGCAGTGTCCAGCTTTCATCTGGTGTTGTGCTGTTGTCTCCATTGGTCTGGCCTTTTTGTTCTGTCCTCCTGCACTGGTCTCAGTTTCCAGAGCGAACACCTCCTTGAATCGCCTTTCCAGTTTCTTGCAGTTCTACTTATCGTTCCTCATTTGCTCTCTCTGTTACATACTGTAATTCGGTCACGTACTGTCGTCTTTCTTTTGCTCTAGTTGTCTAACTGGAATTACATATTTCAGCTTGCAAGGGATGGGAGGGAAGAGGGGTAAGTAACAGCTCTTGGTCCCGCTCCTTAGCTTTCTGCCTACTGCTGTAAGATAACTCAAATTTATTTTCTAAACCCTCGTCCACATCTTTAACCCTGTATTATTTATAAAATGTTTTTTTATATGCTTCTGGCTCAGTTTGGTGTGCAATTTCTAACCTTTTGTATCCCCCTTGATCTTGGTCCACCCCTAGGAAAGAGCCTATCCTTGTCTACCTTGTCTATGTTTCGCAGCATTTTGTATGTCGTGATCATGTCTCCACTCAGTCTTCATTCCACTGGTGACAATAAGGTTTAGTTCTCACACATTTTCTTTGTAATTCCTGACCTAAGACAACAGTTTTCATGCACTCTCAACGTTCATTTTTCTAGATGAGGAATTCAGTTTCTTCGCCTCCCTGACCCATCACAGATCACCTCCCTAACCCATCAGACAGATCACCTCCCTGACCCATCAGACAGATCACCTCCCTGACCCATCAGACAGATCACCTCCCTGACCCATCAGACAGATCACCTCCCTGACCCATCAGACAGATCACCTCCCTGACCCATCAGACAGATCACCTCCCTGACCCATCAGACAGATCACCTCCCTGACCCATCAGAGAGATCACCTCCCTGACCCATCAGAGAGATCACCTCCCTGACCCATCAGAGAGATCACCTCCCTGACCCATCAGAGAGATCACCTCCCTGACCCATCAGAGAGATCACCTCCCTGACCCATCAGAGAGATCACCTCCCTGACCCATCAGAGAGATCACCTCCCTGACCCATCAGACAGATCACCTCCCTGACCCATCAGACAGATCACCTCCCTGACCCATCAGACAGATCACCTCCCTGACCCATCAGACAGATCACCTCCCTGACCCATCAGACAGATCACCTCCCTGACCCATCAGACAGATCACCTTCCCAACCCATCAGACAGATCACCTCCCTGACCCATCAGACAGATCACCTTCCCAACCACCCATCAGAGCTGCGTGACGCCGATTTCTTCACCGATGAAAACCTGGTCTTACACTCTCCTAGCTGGCCAGGTGGGAGACGTCCTTCAGAGATAGCGTAGGAGCCACGCAAGGAACTGACGTAAGTAGCGAGGGAAAGCTACGAGTCCTTCAGAGATAGCGAGGTGAAAACTGCGAGTCCTTTAGAGTTAGCGAGGTGAAAACTGCTAGTCGAGTCCTTTAGAGATAGCGAGGGGAAAACTGCGAGTCCTTCAGAGATAGCGAGGTGAAAACTGCGAGTCCTTTAGAGTTAGCGAGGTGAAAACTGCGAGTCGAGTCCTTTAGAGATAGCGAGGGGAAAACTGCGAGTCCTTTAGACATAGCGAGGGAAAAACTGCGAGTCCTTTAGAGATAACGAGGCGAAAACTGCGAGTCCTTTAATGATAGCGAGGAGAAAGACATGAGTCCTTCAAAGATAGAAAGGAAAAGCTGCGAGTCCTAAGATAGTGAGGAGGGAAAGCTGCGAGTCCTGCGAAGATACGGAGCCAAGCAAGGAAGTACCTGTAGCAGCTTCAACACCACTCTTGCTTCTCTTGTCATGTTGTGGTCGTGTGAATTAGTTATACAACACAGCGGGGCCACTTTTATTTCTCTCTCTCTCTCTCTCTCTCTCTCTCTCTCTCTCTCTCTCTCTCTCTCTCTCTCTCTCTCTCTCTCTCTCTCTCTCTCTCTCTCTCTCTCTCTCTCTCTCTCTCTCTCTCTCCACTTCGTCAGTGCCATTTATTAAACACCATTGTTTGATTTAACTAATTTCAATTTCAAGTGTCAGTACCCAGACAACAGTTTAGAGAGAGTGAACGTCCCAACGAATATTTCAACCCGTCAGCCTAAACTAATTCGTTAGTTAATCGTGAAGAGGGCCAGCGTTTAATTGATTCCACACACACACACTAACCTCGTAAACGGGTTCCCATCTCATCTGGGTGAGGGGCAGCACCTGGGAGGATAAGTCAACTCAGGAAGGTTGGCCAGGACAAGACGAGCCCAGCCTTGGCGTTCCACCACCTAAATAATTGGAGGAGTTAAATTTATTTGACTACTTTCCTATTAATGCTAGACTGCCCTTGGTTGTTTTTTTTTCGGTCTTGCCCTTGCGGTGGATTTCAACACCTGGATGATTTACCTGCATGTGGTTTATTTAACTGGTTTAATATGAATGGCTAAATGCTGCGGGGTTCTTTCTGCTTTAGTTTCTGTCCACCTGCTGCCTGCTGTGTGGCGAGCCATTTGACACGCCAAGGCACTTCATGACACCCCAAGGCACTTCATGACACGCCAAAGCACTTCATGACACACAACGAAGCTGGTATGTTCTGACTTTTTCAACATTAGTGTCATAAGGCGGTAAAGCACTTGTTAAGGGACGTGTACCGAACCACAACCAACGTGGATAGAGAGATGGAAAATCTGGCCTCACGAATCTCCTGGAGCTTATAACACAGTGGCGGAAATAAAGCAAGGGAAGTTAAGTAGGGTAGTATCATTTGACACAGTTCCATACAGGAGGCTGTTATACACATTCAGGGGTAGTAGGGAGGGTACTTCAGTAAATACAGGAATATTTAGTGAAGAGTAGGCAGAAGTATGGAAGGTGGAGGCAGAGTGAACACGGGTGACTAGTGGAGACCCTCAAAGATCAGTGCTTGCATTTCTTGTTGTTCATGGTATACATCAATGACCTGTCAGAGATAATTGAATCCTTTATATGGCTGTGTGTGGATGATGTGAAATTGATGAGGATCGCAGAATCAAACATGGTCAGAAAGATGTCTGCTTGAATTCAGTCTTCATAACTACAAAGTAATGAAAAGAGTGAGAAGACCGGTAGCGGAATACACCCTAGGACTAAAGAAGCTACAGATAGCGTTCAAGGAGAATGATCTTGTGGGTAAACACTGCAGCAAACATATCACCAAAATTACAATACATATAAATCTTATAACTTTAATGGCGCATGCAAAATAAGCTAACCTGAAAACGGCTTTCAAAAAACCTGAACAAAGATCATCTAATGGTTTGAAACGAGATTAGTACCGGAACTGAGAGGAACTCAACAACTCAAAAAGAGAAGAGGATCAGGTAGAAACATGATCATGATCTACTAACGACTCAGAGTATTGGGTAAAATGGATAGGGAGAGGCTGAGAGCGAAAGGGAGACTGGGCATTCCGGGCAAAATACCCCCAGTGAAAAGTAGGGGCGCCATTGGTATACTAAAAGAAAACACAATAAGTGTCCGGGGCCCAAGACTGTTCAACAGCCTCCCACCATGTATAAGGGGAATCACCAATAGGCTGCATATTGGTGATTCCCAGGAGGGAGCTGGGCAGATACTTAAAGCCGGTGCTGGATCAGCCGGGCTGTGGTTTGTTCGTTGGACTACTTGCTGCCAGCAGTAACAGCCTGGTTGATCAGGCCCTGATCCACCGGGAGGCCTGGTCGTGGACCGGACAGCGGGAGCGTTGATCCCCGGAATACCCTCCAGGTAAGTAGGTAGGTAGGGAATATAGCTAAACAAACAGAAAAGATACGATAGCTTTAAGGAATATCAACAGTCATACATGCCACTGTATGCAACACAGGAACGTCCTGGAGTATGCAACACCAGCATGGTGTTAAGGAATTGGAAAGAAGTGCAGAGGTATGCAACAAGACTTGATTTCAAAGCTAAGGTATATGAGCTATGAAGAACCTGGTGACATTAGAAGATAGAAGAACAAGTGGAGACATGATAACAACACGGAAAATCTTCAGAGAAAATAATGGGGTAAGCAGGGACAGACTATTCGAGAGGTGAGAAATGCAACCAATTGCAGCTGTGCAATTGGTTGCATTTTTGTGACAAGCCTAGGAATGACAATTATCTAAATCTTTCTCTCTCTCTGTTCGTTAGTATTTCTATAAAAGACTCATGTTCACTTTATGTATGTAATGTTGGATAAGATGGTAGTATTTCCGTGAGCGTTTTTCAGAGGCGAAACATGGACCTACATATGTATGTATGTCTTAGTGGGCAGAAAGTGGAGTGACTTGGATGAAGCAGTGAAGAAGGCTCCATACATAGTTTTACGAATAAGTATAACGGTACACGAGGCTAGTAGGGAGGTATTTTGGTAAGTGGCGAGTTATGCGGTAGGTCCAGGAACTGGGACTTGACTCCTGCAACCACAAATAAGTGCGCGCGCAAACACACACACACACACACACACACACACACACACACACACACACACACACACACACACACACGAAAGCATGTGTACATAAAAATACACACAGACAAAAAACAAACACGCAGACTCACACGCACATACGCAAAAACACAATAAAACACAAATGTACACGGACACAAACACGCGCTCACACAACCAAAACACGCATGCACACACACAAAAAACAGGCAAACACACACACACACACTCTACACATATTCCTATGTAAATGAACCATCCTAGCGGTTAGATACAAGAAGCTTGGGTTTGCTTGCAAAGCTGTGCTGGGTATTATTCACCATCGAGCTGAGAGTCTAACAGTCCACAATAATGAAGACAAAACACTCGTTATCCGACACGTTTTTATTGACATAACGTTTCGCCATTTGTAGAGTTTTACACAAAGCAAAACATTGTTCCAGTAGCATCTTCTTGTCCAACATGTCTCTCTGTTAGTATATATAATTCTGAAACTAGAAAACGAAAGCACGAAGCCAGGATAAAATTTATAGTTTAGAAACTAGAAAAGAGAACTTTAAAACCAGGATAAAACTAATAGTTTAGAAACTAGAAAAAAAGATCTTTAAAACCAGGATAAAAGTAAGTTCAGAATCTAGAAAAAACTTTAAAACAGAGGATAAAACTAATTGTTTAAAAACTAGAAAAAGGAACTTTAAAACCGAGGATAAAACTAGAAAGCAGAACTTTAGAAACCAAGGATAAAACTAGAAACTAGAAAAAGGGACTTTGAAAACCAAGGAAGGATACAACTAGAAAAAGGTACTTTAAATCCGGGGATAAAAACTAGTAGTTTCAGATCTAGAAATAAAGACGAAACACGTACCTATTAAAGATCATTTAACCCGGGGACTCCCACATTTAGTTTGCAGGTGTGTGAGCGGACTCGACACACAGGAGGAGAGGCAGGAGGTGCGGTAGGCTGGAGCAGTACTTAGCGAAGAGGCACCGGTGTCTCTTGGCACTTGCCGTAGCATCATCCTTCCCTGCCGTGACTGGGACCTCCTCTCCTAGTGCCACAGCAGTGCCGGGGTCGCTGCCACTACACTTAGCATCGGAAAGCACTCTTTCTCACTCACACGCACTTTTCCCGATAGTCTTTAAGAAAAAACGAAAAGTACCGGATGGGATTTAAAAACCAACAGGTTTTCTTACATAAAAGCACTGTGCACAGGTAGGTATTTTGGCAGGGTTGACGCACACGGTACTCATGTGGGTATAGGTATCCAGTGGTACACACACACGCGCGCGCACATACACACATGAACACACTCCAGGGTAGCTCGCACTCTACACGTCTCTCCACTTCGGGTTTATCCGTGGAAATACGTCTTGATGGGAGGTGTCTCGCCAGAGATACTACCTCGCTGGCCTGCCTGCTGCTGCCAGCCTCATCAACACTCCCCCACACTCATATCCTCAGAAACTCCACTTAAACCCACGTCATTTTTCCCTCATTTCGTTCCTGTCATCTGTAACCCAATCCCGGAAGACTATAAACATCGACGGCCATCAATTTTAGAGCGAAATACATTATTATTGACGTTTTATGATAACGACATTTGGCAGCAATCGGATTGCCCAATGAGGAGGCAAGGGTGACGTGACGTCACTCTACCCGAAGCTTAGGACAAAATTCTCCTCATTCCAGTTGGGTCTCAACCTCCGTGACCTGAGGAGGTCAGGACCTGGCTTCCCACCTGACCTCTAATGAGCACTAGTCACTTTCCAGTGCCGAGATTCCTCTATTGTAAATTTTCTCCAACCTTTAATTCTCGAGATTTTTCACCATTTTCTCTTGTATCTTTTTTTTTTTTTTTTTTTTGGCTGATGTAAATTGCATAAACGCGAATTTATATATGTAAACATTCAGTGTTCGGCGCTGAATGAATTATTTTATTACTATCGTTTCGCTTATCAATCTTCGATAAGATGTGTTTTTTTTTAATTATTAGGACAATTATTTAATGCTTGTGGAGACGTCAGACAGATGTTAGTTATTTAATGTGAGAATTTATAATTATTGTTGCGCTGGTATGGAAGAATGTTTGGTCTAAGACAGGAAGCTTGTAGCCAGTTCACTTCTCGCCAGCCAGAAGCAGATCCTTGTTTATGCTGTGTCCCGTCCAAGCACTCTCCAGACTCAGCCATGTTTAACCTCAAGTAAATAAATCTTTCTTAATAGAACTTATTAATAGTTTCTTAATAGTTTCGTGTATTTTTTTTTTACAGTCTCCCTGGCTTGGTACGAGCCAGGGAGATTGTATGTATATATAAACATTGTCTCTACGTCCACAGCAGGACTCGAACCTGCAAACTCTGTATCAGAGCACACAGTACCACGGACACACGGGGCCTGTATCAGAGTACTGTATACTCTGATACAGACTTTGCAGGTTCGAGTCCTGCTGTGGACGTAGAGACAATGTAAATAATTTCACCCGTTTGCGAATTTTTAAGCATTTATATATATATATATATATATATATATATATATATATATATATATATATATGTCGTGCCGAATAGGCAGAACTTGCGATCTTGGCTTAAATAGCAACGCTCATCTTGCCATATAGGACAAGTGAAAATTTGTGTATGCAATAATTTCGCCAAAATCATTCTGAAGCTAACGAAAAAAAATATATTTCACTGTGTTTGTTTAGTATTAAATTATTGTAAAGAAATCTAAAATATATATAGTTGGGTTAGGCTAAAATAAATTGTTCTTGTTATAATAAGGTTAGGTAAGTTTTCTAAGATTCTTTTGGTGCAAAATTATAAATTTTTACATCAACATTAATGAAAAAAATATATCTTTAAATGTATAAGAGAAAATTTCAGAAAGGACTTAATTTTAAATGAGTTCTTGCTAATTGACCAGTTTTACATATTCGGCACGACATATATATATATATAATATATATATAATATATAATATATATATATATATATATATATATCTATATATATATATATATATTATATATATATATATATATATATATATATATATATATATATATATATATATATATATATAATATTCTTTCAACACACCGGCCGTAGCCCACCGAGGCAGGGTGGCCCAAAAGGGAAAACGAAAGTTTCTCCTTTTAGAGTTAATAATATATACAGGAGAAGGGGTTACTAGCCCCTTGCTCCCGGCATTTTAGTCGCCTCTTACAACACGCATGGCTTACGGAGGAAGAATTCTGTTCCACTTCCCCATGGAGGTAAAAGGAAATAAACAAGAACAAGAACTAGAAAGAAAATAGAAAACCCAAAGGGGTGTGTATATATATGCTTGTACATGTATGTGTAGTGTGACCTAAGTGTAAGTAGAAGTAGCAAGACGTACCTATTCGGCACGACATTATATATATATATATATATATATATTATATATATATATATATATATATAATATATATATATATATATTATATATATATATATATATATATATATATGCCAACAATCGCAGACGGGCGATCTTAACTATGCAGGACAAGCCACGGGGGGGGGAATCTTTAGCTCAAGTACTTTCACACTTCTCAGTGCGTCATCAGGAGCTGTGCAATGTTGCAAGGAAGCAACCAAAGCAGGGAGAGAGGTCTCAGTAGCGTAGGTGTCACAGGTCACGGTTACTCTTAGTCTAAGGATGTAATATATATATATATATATATAATATATATATATATATATATAATAATATATATATATATAATATATTATTGGGTTCCAGTTTTTTTTTTTTGGGGGGGGGGGGGGAAATCGAGATCCTCTGCTTATATTTCCACATATTTTATTATTCTGTATAGGTAAAGTCTTCAACGAAAGTGTTCCTACACAATGACCATTAATCTCTTGTTCACATATGCGCATTTAAATGTTCAAAATTCCTGACCTTACGATTGTGTGTTTACTCTCTGCAACTCACCTGATGTTCAGCTTGATAATGAAGACTCAAGGTGCTGGCTTATCACTCACACGTTTTAGCGACGAGATCTTGGTAATATGTTTGGAAGAGAGCTGAATTTATGATTATGTAGACGGTATCACCACCAAACGCCACCTCCGCCAACCGCTATCTCCACCAGACGCTGCCTCCACCACACTTCCTCCACTAGACGCTATCTTCAATACACTTCATCTCCAGTAACACAATATACCAATTCTAATAACACCATATACCACCACTGGTACAAGTCACAAACACAAAAGCACACTCCACCAGCACATACCATCTCCATCACACTACATCAGCTGACTCCTCCTCCAACACATTCCTAGGCTCAATTATTGCAGCAAAATTTTCACAAAGGCTAGCAGTCCTTACGCGATGCTGTAATTATAGCCTTGCGGAGCTTATTAAGGTCACAGAGAGGAGGGAGTCGCGCGAACCTGTTTCCTCGCTCTTCGTCACTGGAAGAATTGTATTTTTGTGTATATCATTATATACATGGATGCCTTTTTACCTGTATGACCCTTGTGGGTCATACAGGTAATGCAGTTTTCCAGCACATTTTTTTTCTCCCCAGATGCTACTCACAACTGGTACCTATTTATATGGCTAGGTGGGCCGGAGTGTAAAGAAAATTTCCCGAAAATTTTCCCTTCCCTGGGAATCGAATCCGAGACCTTGTGTAGTCCACCATTGAGGTACGAGGGTGATGACTCTTCAAGGTGCCTTGATGCTAGTGAAGGGCTCTTGATGCAAGGTATGGGAACTACCTTCCTTTTGGCGTCTAACCTGAATGCCTCATTTCCCAGGCACCGCTGAATATTCAGGAATACTGCTGACAGTAATGAAATGACACGGGTCTAGTACAAACTTTTACTGTGACAAACACTTCGAGGATTTACGTTGTCACGGTAAATCCTCGAAGTGTTTCCGGGTTATATTATGTCCATGGCCAGTCAAAAAAAAAAAAACTTGTATCACTAGAAACCTGGAAAGTTTGGAGTGATATATTAAGTCAATATTATCTTAACAGGCAAGTAAGATAGCCAGGTGTGTCTGACTGTGGGTGGAGGTGCTGATAGAGGTCTTAATGGTTACACTGTCTTCTTAATGTTTACAGTCTTCTTAATGTTTACAGTCTTCTTAATGGTTACACTGTCTTAATGTTTACAGTCTTCTTAATGGTTACACTGTCTTCTTAATGTTTACAGTCTTCTTAATGTTTACAGTCTTCTTAATGGTTACACTGTCTTAATGTTTACAGTCTTCTTAATGGTTACACTGTCTTCTTAATGTTTACAGTCTTCTTAATGTGTACAGTCTTAATGGTTACACTGTCTTCTTAATGTTTACAGTCTTCTTAATGGTTACACTGTCTTCTTAATGTTTACAGTCTTCTTAATGTTTACACAGTCTTCTTAATGGTTACAGTCTTCTTAATGTTTACAGTCTTCTTAATCGTTACACTGTCTTCTTAATGTTTACAGTCTTCTTAATCGTTACACTGTCTTCTTAATGTTTACAGTCTTAATGTTTACAGTCTTCTTAATGGTTACACTGTCTTCTTAATGTTTACAGTCTTCTTAATGTTTACAGTATTCTTAATGTTTACAGTCTTCTTGTTTACACTGTCTTCCTAATGTTTACAGTCTTCTTAATGTTTACAGTCTTCTTAATGTTTACACTGTCTTCTTAATGTTTACACTGTTTTCTTAATGGTTACACTGTCTTCTTAATGTTTACACTGACTTCTTTATGTTTACACTGTCTTAATGTTTACACTGTCTTCTTTATATTTACACTCTTCTTTCTTTACATTGTCTTCTTAATGGTTACACTGTCTTCTTTATGTTTACAATGTCTTCTTAATGTTTACACTGACTTCTTTATATTTACACTCTTCTTTCTTTACATTGTCTTCTTAATGGTTACACTGTCTTCTTTATGTTTACAATGTCTTCTTTATATTTACACTGTCTTCTTAATGTTTACACTGTTTTCTTAATGGTTACACTGTCTTCTTAATGGTTACACTGTCTTCTTAATAGTTACACTGTCTTCTTAATGGTTACACTGTTTTCTTAATGGTTACACTGTCTTCTTAATGGTTACACTGTCTTCTAATGGTCTTCTTAATGTTTACACTGTCTTCTTAATGGTTACACTGTCTTCTAATGGTCTTCTTAATGTTTACACTGTCTTCTTAATTGTCACACTGTCTTCTTAATGGTTACACTGTCTTCTTAATGGTTACACTGTCTTCTTAATGGTTACACTGTCTTCTTAATTGTCACACTGTCTTCTTAATGGTTACACTGTCTTCTTAATGGTTACACTGTCGTCTTAATGGTTACACTGTCTTCTAATGGTCTTCTTAATGTTTACACTGTCTTCTTAATGGTTACACTGTCTTCTTAATGGTTACACTGTCTTCTTAATTGTCACACTGTCTTCTTAATGGTTACACTGTCTTCTTAATTGTCACACTGTCTTCTTAATGGTTACACTGTCTTCTTAATGGTTACACTATTTTCTTAATGGTTACACTATTTTCTTAATGGTTACACTGTCTTCTTAATGGTTACACTGTCTTCTTAATGGTTACACTATTTTCTTAATGGTTACACTGTCTACTTAATGGTTACACTATTTTCTTAATGATTACACTGTCTACTTAATGGTTACACTGTCTACTTAATGGTTACACTATTTTCTTAATGGTTACACTGTCTACTTAATGGTTACACTGTCTACTTAATGGTTACACTGTCTACTTAATGGTTACACTGTCTTCTTAATGGTTACACTGTCTTCTTAATGGTTACACTGTCTACTTAATGGTTACACTGTCTACTTAATGGTTACACTGTCTACTTAATGGTTACACTGTCTACTTAATGGTTACACTGTCTACTTAATGGTTACACTGTCTACTTAATGGTTACACTATTTTCTTAATGGTTACACTGTCTACTTAATGGTTACACTGTCTACTTAATGGTTACACTGTCTTCTTAATGGTTACACTGTCTTCTTAATGGTTACACTGTCTTCTTAATGGTTACACTGTCTTCTTAATGGTTACACTGTCTACTTAATGGTTACACTGTCTTCTTAATGGTTATACTGTCTACTTAATGGTTACACTGTCTACTTAATGGTTACACTGTCTTCTTAATGGTTACACTGTCTTCTTAATGGTTACACTATTTTCTTAATGGTTACACTGTCTTCTTAATGGTTACACTGTCTTCTTAATGGTTACACTGTCTTCTTAATGGTTACACTGTCTTCTTAATGGTTACACTGTCTTCTTAATGGTTACACTGTCTTCTTAATGGTTATACTGTCTACTTAATGGTTACACTGTCTACTTAATGGTTACACTGTCTTCTTAATGGTTACACTGTCTACTTAATGGTTACACTGTCTACTTAATGGTTACACTGTCTTCTTAATGGTTACACTGTCTTCTTAATGGTTACACTATTTTCTTAATGGTTACACTGTCTTCTTAATGGTTACACTATTTTCTTAATGGTTACACTATTTTCTTAATGGTTACACTGTCTACTTAATGGTTACACTATTTTCTTAATGGTTACACTGTCTTCTTTAATGGTTACGCTGTTTTCTTAATGGTTACACTGTCTTCTTAATGGTTACACTGTCTTCTTTAATGGTTACGCTATTTTCTTAATGGTTACACTGTCTTCTTAATAGTTACACTGTCTTCTTTAATGGTTACGCTGTTTTCTTAATGGTTACACTGTCTTCTCAATGGTTACACTGTCTTCTTAATGGTCATAATATATTAATGATAATAGCATCATCTTAATGGTCACATCGCCATCTTAATGACCACATTTCAGTGGTCACAGCATTTTAATGGGCACAACATTTTAATGACCACCCTATCATCTGAATGGTCACTACATCTGCTGAATGGTCATAGCCACATTTTATTGGCCACATCATCTCATTAATGGTTCTCGAGTCCTTGACGTCTTAATCAATTAATTGATGGTGAAGCAGACTTGCTGAAAAAATCGGCTTGGAAGATTATAGCACATTGTATAATTAATAAAACAAACACGTTCCCGACTATAAATAAAAACAATCAAGGAGTCATTCGTTCAATGACGTGGAAATCAGATAACATTCAAGTGCGGTTTTTTTTATTGAATTTGCGAGAAATGTATTAAATGGGACTTTTCAATTAAGTGGCAGGTTTAGTTCGGACGTGGATAAATGTAAGGCTTTACTCCATGGTACGGTTTTGGTTTGCGATCAGTGACGAGAAGATCGAGACACCAATTTTATGATGAATGATCCACAAGATCCATATATCATGCCGAATAGGTAAAACTGGTCAATTAGCAAGAACTCGTTTAAAATTAGGCCCTTTCTAAAATTTTCTCTTATACATTTAAAGATATATTTTTTCATTTATGTTAGTATAAAAAAAATGATTTTGTACCAAAAGAACCTTAGGAAGCTTATTATAACAAGCACAATTTAATTTAGGCTAATCCAACTAAATATATTTTATATAAGTTTATAACAATTTAATAATAAACAAACACAAAATCATTCAGAATGATTTTTGAAAAATTATTGTATACACAAATTTTTGCTCGCCTTATTGTGCAAGAAGAGCGTTGCTATTTAAGCCAAAATCGCAAGATTTGGGTATTCGTCACAACATATATATATATATATATATATATATATATATATATATATTATATATATATATATATATATATATATATATATATATGCCGAATAACCAATGTGAAAAAATAGTGAAATTCCAAGGGCTTTCGTGATTTTTCACATTATCAAGGCACAGAGTTAGTAGATGTTAGGAAATTTAGGAGACTTACCAAAGCTTTGAATAAATGGGTTAGACACTTTTGCAACACTTGGATGTTACGCAAATGTTGTATGGATCAACTTACCAACGCGTCTCGCCCATTCAGGAAGTGATTCGGGGCTCGTAGACATTAATTGTGAATCAAGTCCGCTCTAAGTGGAGTTAAACGGTGGAGACCGTTTAACTCCACTGGGAGCGAAACGTCGTGAGATAAAAAGACTTTACTCTGCCCATGTGTGTTTTAATCAAGGTCATTGCTTGAGTCCACCCTGGGTGTGTTGACATTCGGCCGCGTGTATGTCTTGATCTGGCAGCTTGCTGCTTTCCTTGTTTGTCTGGCAGTGTCTTCCTTGTTTTCCTTGTTTGTCTGGCAGTGTCTTCCTTTGTTTTTCTAACTGCCTGTCGGTTTTTCATTTTCGTTTGTCTCCTTGTTTGTGTCTTGTTTATCCTCTTCTTATGTTCACTTTTATTTCCTCAGTTTTCCCTTTTCTGTCCTGCTGTAATTTCATTCAGGTTTGCTTCCCGTGTTGTGTTGTTTTTATGGATTTTAAGTACTTGAAGAAAAGCAGAAATATCAGCACCAGTGTCAACAGCAGAAGCAACAATAACAGGAAGAATAACAGTATCAACAAAAGAAAGAATTGCAACACTATGAGCAATAAAAACAATATCAGCAGGATTAATAACAGTCCCAGCAAAAAAACGAAGAAGGCTCAGCAAGAACAACAACATGAACACACGACTAAGTCTACGGAACGGGATCGTAACATGTCAAGAGACGATGGAAATAAATGGTATAAAATACCGACACAATGGAAATATAAACACAAATGCAGTATAATGTGATCCTTTATTGACAACGTTTCACCCACACAGTGGGCTTTTTCAAGTCACACACGGATCTACCTGGGGTTGGAAGGTACGAGAGTATTTATAGTCATATGACTATAAATACTCTCGTACCTTCCAACCCCAGGTAGATCCGTGTGTGACTTGAAAAAGCCCACTGTGTGGGTGAAACGTTGTCAATAAAGGATCACATTATACTGCATTTGTGTTTATATTTCCATGTCAAGAGACAGACAGGCGCGCGCGCGCGCACACACGCGCGCGCACAAGCACACACACACACACACACACACACACACACACACACACACACACACACACACACACACACACACACACACACACACACACTAAATGCTGTAAAGTGTTTTTATGAGGATAGTGAGGCTCAGGTTAGGGTGTGTAGAAGACAGGGAGACTACTTCCCGGTAAAAGTAGGTCTTAGACAGGGATGTGTAATGTCACCATGGTTGTTTAATATATTTATAGATAGGGTTGAAAAGAAGTAAATGCTAGGGTGTTTGGGAGAGGGGTGGGATTAAATTATGGGGAATCAAATACAAAATGGGAATTGACAGTTACTTTTTGCTGATGATACTGTGCTTATGGGAGATTCTAAAGAAAAATTGCAAAGGTTAGTGGATGAGTTTGGGAGTGTGTGTAAAGGTAGAAAGTTGACAGTGAACATAGAAAAGAGTAAGGTGATGAGGGTATCAAATGATTTAGATAAAGAAAAATTGGATATCAAATTGCGGAGGAGGAGTATGGAAGAAGTGAATGTTTGCAGATATTTGGGAGTTGACGTGTCGGCGGATGGATTTATGAAGGATGAGGTTAATCATAGAATTGATGAAGGAAAAAAGGTGAGCGGTGCGTTGAGGTATATGTGGAGTCAAAAAACGTTATCTATTGAGGCAAAGAAGGGAATGTATGTAAGTATAATAGTACCAACACTCTTATATGGGTGTGAAGCTTGGGTTGTGAATGCAGCAGCGAGGAGGCGGTTGGAGGCAGTGGAGATGTCCTGTCTAAGGGCAGTGTGTGGTGTAAATATTATGCAGAAAATTCGGAGTGTGGAAATTAGGAGAAGGTGTGGAGTTAATAAAAGTATTAGTCAGAGGGCTGAAGAGGGGTTGTTGAGGTGGTTTGGTCATTTAGAAAGAATGGATCAAAGTAGAATGACATGGAGAGCATTTAAATCTGTAGGAGAAGGAAGGCGGGATAAGGGTCGTCCTCGAAAGGTTGGAAGGAAGGGGTAAGAGAGGTTTTGTGGGCGAGGGGATTGGACTTCCTGCAGGCGTGCATGAGCGTGTTCGATAGGAGTGAATGGAGACGAATGGTATTTGGGACCTGACGATCTGTTGGAGTGTGAGCAGGGTAATATTTAGTGAAGGGATTCAGGGAAACCGGTTATTTTTAAATAGCCGGACTTGAGTCCTGGAAATGGGAAGTACAATGCCTGCACTCTAAAGGAGGGGTTCGGGATATTAGCAGTTTGGAGGGATATGTTGTGTATCTTTATACGTATATGCTTCTAAACTGTTGTGTTCTGAGCACCTCTGCAAAAACAGTGATTATGTGTGAGTGAGGTGAAAGTGTTGAATGATGATGAAAGTATTTTTTGGGGGGAGTTTCTTTCTTTTTGGGTCACCCAACCTCGGTGGGAGACGGCCGACTTGTTGAAAAAAAAAAATATCTAAATATACATACATATATATATATATATATATATATATATATATATATATATATATATATGTATGTATATATATGTGTGTGTGTGTACTCACCTATTTGTGGTTGCAGGGGTCGAGACTCAGCTCCTGGCCCCGCCTCTTCACTGATCGCGACTAGGTCCTCTCTCTCTCTCTCTCTCTCCGCTCCACGAGCTTTATCATGCCTCGTCTTAATTAATTAAAGCTATGTATGGCTCCTGCTTCCGCTACATCACTTGCCAAACTATTCGACTTCCTGACAACTCTATGACTGAAGAAATACTTCCTAACTTCCCTTTGACTCATCTGAGTCTTCAGCTTCCAATTGCGACCCCTTGTTGCTGTGTCCCATCTCTGGAACATCCTGTCTCTGTCCACCTTACCTATTCCTCGCAGTATTTTGAATGTCGTTATAATGTCTCCCCTAACCCTCCTGTCCTCCAGTGTCGTCAGGTCGATTTCCCTTAACCTTTCTTCGTAGGACATTACCCTTAGCTCTGGAACTAGTCTTGTTGCAAACCTTTGCACTTTCTCTAATTTCTTGCCGTGTTTGACCAGGTGTGGGTTCCAAACTGGTGCGGCATACTCCAGTATGGGCCTGACGTAAACGGTGTACAATGTCTTGAACGATTCCTTCCTGAGGTATCAGAACTCTATTCTCAGGTTTGCCAGGCGTCCATGTGCTGCAGCAGTTATCTGGTTGATGTGTGCTTCCGGAGACGTGCTCGGTATTATACTCACCCAAAGATCTTTCTCCTTGGGTTAGGTTTGCAATCTTTGGCCACCTAGCCTATACTCTGTCTGCGGTCTTCTTTGCCCTTCTCCGATCTTCATGACTTTGCATTTGGCGGGGTTAAATCCGAGGAGCCAGTTGCTGGACCACGCGTCCAGCCTGTCCAGGTCTCTTTGTAGCCCTCTGTGTGTGTGTGTGTGTGTGTGTGTGTGTGTGTGTGTGTGTGTGTGTGTGTGTGTGTGTGTGTGTGTGTGTGTGTGTGTGTGTAAATAAATCACAGGAGTTAGAAATAGAGCTTTGAGACCTTTCGGTTTCTGAACGAAACCTTCCTTTATATGTTCATGTAGCATCTCACTTTTCCCTACCCCCCTGGGAAGTTCCAGCTGTTCGGGTCTGTTCTTTCTCACTCCCTTGCTCGAAAGCTCAACTGCCTACGGTGGCTTCCCGCTCTCTTTTTCTTGATCACTTCCACTCCCATTCTCATGCCACCGCTGTGTACACAGATGGCTCTAAGTCTTCAGACGGCGTCGGATTCGCAGCAGTGTTTCCGGACAGCGTCGTGCGGGGGCATTTACTATCTTCAGCTAGCATTTTTACTGCTGAACTGTATGCCATTCTTGCAGCACTTATTCGTATCGCATCTATGCCTGTGTCATCATTTGTAGTAGTCTCAGACTCCCTTAGTGCTCTACAGGCTATACGAAAATTTGATACATCTCATCCCCTAGTTCTCCGTATCCAACTTTGGCTACGCCGTATCTCTACGAAAACATAAAGATATTGTTTTTTGTTGGGTCCCTGGTCATGTCGACGTACAGGGCAATGAACAGGCAGACACTGCTGCGCGGTCAGCAGTACATGACCTACCGATTTCCTATCGAGGTGTTCCATTTCTGGACTATTTTGCTGCAATAGCTATCCACCTTCGCACCCGTTGGCAACAACGTTGGTCAACTCTGCTCGGTAACAAACTTCATTCTATTAAACAGAGCATAGGTTACTGGCCGTCTTCTTGTCATCAGTGCCGAGGTTGGGAGACCACTCTCTCCCGCCTTCGCATTGGCCACACTCGTCTTACTCATGGGTATCTCATGGAGAGGCACCCTGTTCCTCTCTGTGAGCAGTGTCAAGTTCCAGTATCGATTAGCCACATTCTGTTAGACTGCCCTCTCTATCAACGAGCACGCAGAATTTAGCTCCAACGTCGTCTTCGTTCTACTACTCTCTCTTTACCTTCCCTTCTTGCTGATGGACCCTCCTTTAATCCTGACTCTCTCATTGACTTCTTGACAACGACTGATTTACTCCACAAACTCTGATGTTACTTTTCGCACTCCCCTCAGCCCTTTCTAGTTCAGTCTCTTGCTGCCCTTTCACCATCCACTGCCCCGCTGTTATCCGTAACCTATTACTCATCCATCTCCCTTTTGCCACCTGATGCCCTCGCTTCCTTCCTGCCCTGCAGCGCTGTATAGTCCTTGTGGCTTAGCGCTTCTTTTTGATTATAATAATAATGAACAAAACCTTCGTCAGAAGCATACTAAATGATTATAACTATGACCCTAATTTTTAAAGGGGTGGACCGGTAAGCCAGCGGAAGGCCTCGGTCACATGACTAAAAAGCTACAACAGTGAGCCATCATCATACTTGTCCTGTTTCCTGACAAACCTTACCTATTCGTCAGAAGGTATGAATTTCATCTGTGCAGCTGAATTTGAGACTACCTTTGGAACCAAGCCGGTCTTCCCATCCCACTATGCGAAACAGAAAAAGGAGTTTCCTCATAAAGAACTCGAACTCCCTCAAAATTGCCTAATCATTGAGTAAATACGATTAATAATGAAGCTGGTCCACTCAGTGAACACTCCTCAAGGCAATACTGGCATTGCAGGATGTGATGTATATGATATATCCTAGAGCTAACCAACCGGTTATCTAGCACAGTAACCACAGCTTATGTTTCCGTTATCCTAGCAACTCTACTTAGCACCAAAATAGAATTAAGGGGTAACGGTTCAGTTATTCCAGCAGTTTAACCAATCAGCTTAAAATCGCGTTAGCCCCCTCCTTCCCCTCTTCCAGTAATTTAACCAATCTTAAGACTCTAACATGACTTAAGAAATCGTAATGACACGATTGCAAACAAACCATACCCCCGGCCGGGATTGAACCCGCGGTCATGGAGTCTCAAAACTCCAGCCCGTCGCGTTAGCTGGTCTAGTGGCTAACGCGACGGGCTGGAGTTTTGAGACTCTATGACCGCGGGTTCAATCCCGGCCGGGGGTATGGTTTCTTAAGACTCTAGTTCTTAGTTCTCCAAGCATCACAAACAAATAGCTAACGATTGAGTCATCCCAGTAATTTAGCTAAACCAAGACCCCCGTTAACCTAGCACCTTGACCAACTTATGGGGTCAAGACTTTTCAGCAAGTTCACCGGTAAACTTGAAGTCTGGCCATCCTACCAACGTGAGGTGGCTAAGTTGCGTGGACGGGGGGATGAGGAGGGGTTGTTAAAGAAACAAGAATAGACGGAGCGGAGTGAAAGTTTGATGTTGGTCGCCACCTCACAGACACTCCACCTGGGCCTCTGGCTGTGTTCTCTCCCACTACCTTGACGTGTTTATTGACCCCCCTCCCCCCCCTCCCCCTCCCCCTCCCCCTCCCCCTCCCTCCACACCTGTGGGGACAACTGGTACCTCTGGCCTCCCACCTGGTGCCCCTTGGCTTCCACACCTGGTACATCTGACCCACTGCTGGTACCTCTAGGCTCCCATTTGGTGCCCCTTGGCCCACAACTGGTACATCTGACCCACTGCTGGTACCTCTAGGCTCCCATTTGGTGCCCCTTGGCTTCCACACCTGGTACATCTGACCCACTGCTGGTACCTCTAGGCTCCCATTTGGTGCCCCTTGGCCCACAACTGGTACATCTGACCCACTGCTGGTACCTCTAGGCTCCCATTTGGTACCCCTTGGCCCACAACTGGTACATTTGGCTCATTCGTGTAGCTCGCCTGACACCAGTATCCAGCTTGTACTGGTGTTTAATTGGACCCGATAGGGTTCATCTTATATAAGTGCACACAATATACTTGTGTGCACTTGATATCTAGTGTATTCATCCACGCCTGTTATTTGGTGCCTTGTTCCACGATATACACCTGTGTATACGTGGTATTTTGAATGTTAATCTGATTGGCTGGTAAACTGTTTGGCTAGTAGACTGGTTGGCTAGTAGACTGGTTAGCTGATAGATAGGTTGGCTGGTAGATTGATTGGCTGGTGATTTTTTTGCTTGTAGACTAGATAGTTGGCGGACTGGTTGATTGGCAGAGTGGATAAATAATGCGGGGGCTGGTTACCTGGAGGTTATTCCGGGGATCAACGCCCCCGCGGCCCGGTCCATGACCAGGCCTCCCGATGGATCAGGGCCTGATCAACTAGGCTGTTACTGCTGGCCGCACGCAGTCCAACGTACGAGCCACAGCCCGGCTGATCCGGCACTGACTTTAGGTATCTGTCCAGCTCTCTCTTGAAGGCAGCCAGGGGCTTATTGGCAATTCCCCTAATGCTTGATGGGAGGCTGTTGAACAGTTTTGGGCCCCGGACACTTATGGTGTTTTCCCTTAGTGTACCAATGGCGCCCCTACTTTTTTTTATTGGGGGCATTTTGCATCGCCTGCCCAGTCTTTTACTTTCGTAGGGAGTGATTTCTGTGTGCAAATTTGGGACCATTCCTTCCAAGATTTTCCAAGTGTAGATTATGATATATCTCTCCCTCCTGCGTTCCAACGAGTACAAGTCAAGTGCTTCCAAGCGTTCCCAGCAGTTAAGGTGCTTGGCAGAACTTATACGTGCAGCAAAGGATCTCTGTACACTCTCTAGATCTGCGATTTCACCTGCTTTGAATGGAGATGTTAATGTACAGCAGTATTCCAGCCTAGAGAGAACAAGTGATTTGAAAAGGATCATCATTGGCTTGGCATCTCTCGTTTTGAAAGTTCTCATTATCCATCCTATCATTTTCTTTGCACGTGCGATCGTGGCACTGTTGTGATCCTTGAAAGTGAGATCCTCAGACATTACTACTCCGAGGTCCCTTACATTATTTTTCCGCTCTATTGTATGGCCGGAGTCAGCAGTATACTCTGTTCTAGTTATTATCTCCTCCAGTATTCCATAACGGAGTAGTTGGAATTTGTCTTAGTTGGTGTATAGAATGGCTAACTGCTAGAAGAACTGGCGCAACGTCTTGCTAGTTAACTGTTCAGCTATTGAACCGGCTTGTTAACTAGAAGACTTGGCAGATAGTAGACGGGATTGATTGAAAAATTATCTACTGTCGACACAAGTCTGCGGGTTTTGTTCTTCCCGTTTTGCTCCTCACGATGATGGAGAGCCAAGAAGATGACGCTGTTCCTTCCTTGGATCAAACCTGCTGGCCAGCCATGCCCCAGGGTGCTCTGTGAACCCTTCACCTTCGGGTTTATTGCTGACTCCGTGTGTATGTTACTGGCTTCTTGCTTCGTAAATATCCCAGAGTGTAAAGCTGGTTTATTATTTTTAGAACTGTGTAGCTCATACGGGTTTGGCGCTTTCATGTCAATATAATTATAAACTTGGACCTGCCTTGCATGGGCCAGTAGGCCTGCTGCAGTGTTCTTATGTTCTTATAAAAATATTATTATTATTATTATTATTATTATTATTATTATTATAATCAGATGTGTTTGTGGGTTAATTTTTCTATTCCTGTGTTTGCGTATAGACGCATGTGCGTTGTGTTCATACAAAGGTGAGTGCGCCTGTGCTTGCGTGAGGGCATCCGTGCGCGTGAGTACGTCAATGGGCGTATAAGGGCGTCCGTGCACGCTCGAGAGCGTCCGTGCGAGTGCATCGGCGCGCATGAGTTTGTGCGCAGGTCAACTTAAGAAACAGTGAGGGCTCAGTAAGAACTCAGTAAGACTCGTGAGGCTGGTCCTTGTGAGTGATCCAGCTGTCTCGACGACCACTCGTGAGGCTGGCCCTTGTGAGTGATCCAGCTGTCTTTACGACCACTCGTGAGGCTGGTCCTTGTGAGTGATCCAGCTGTCTTTACGACCACTCGTGAGGCTGGTCCTTGTGAGTGATCCAGCTGTCTCGACGACCACTCGTGAGGCTGGCCCTTGTCAGTGATCCAGCTGTCTTTACGACCACTCGTGAGGCTGGTCCTTGTGAGTGATCCAGCTGTCTTTACGACCACTCGTGAGGCTGGTTCTTGTGAGTGATCCAGCTGTCTCGACGACCACTCGTGAGGCTGGTCCTTGTCAGTGATCCAGCTGTCTTTACGACCACTCGTGAGGCTGGTCCTTGTGAGTGATCCAGCTGTCTTTACGACTACTCGTGAGGCTGGCCCTTGTGAGTGATCCAGCTGTCTTTACGACCACTCGTGAGGCTGGTCCTTTTGAGTGATCCAACTGTCTCTACGATCACTCGTGAGGCTGGTCCTTGTGAGTGATCCAGCTGTCTCGACGACCACTCGTGAGGCTGGTCCTTTTGAGTGATCCAGCTGCCTCGACGACCACTCGTGAGGCTGGTCCTTGTGAGTGATCTAGCTGTCTCGACGACTATTCGTGAGGCTGGTCCTTGTCAGTGATCCAGCTGTCCCGACGACCACTCGTGAGGCTGGTCCTTGTCAGTGATCCAGCTGCCTCGGCGACTACTCGTGAGGCTGGTCCTTGTCAGTGATCCAGCTGCCTCGACGACCATTCGTGAGGCTGGACCTTGTCAGTGATCCAGCTGTCTCTACGACCATTCGTGAGACTGGACCTTGTCAGTGATCCAGCTGTCCCGACGACCACTCGTGAGGCTGGTCTTTGTCAGTGATCCAGCTGTATCGACGACCATTCGTGAGGCTGGCCCTTGTCAGTGATCCAGTTGTCACGACGACCACTCGTGAGGCTGGTCCTTGTCAGTGATCCAGCTGTCACGACGACCACTCGTGAGGCTGGTCCTTGTCAGTGATCCAGCTGTCACGACGACCACTCGTGAAGCTGGTCCTTATCAGTGATCCAGTTGCACTTTCTGCTTCTAGGAAGTGTGTACGGGAGGATGGGTGAGGAGGGCGGGAGAAAGTTAGGTGACAGGAAGAGGGGAAGGGATTGGGGAGAAGGAAGTGGGTCTAGGCCTCTTTTGCCACAGGAATGCCCAGGGTAAGAGTAGGTGTTAGGGTAGTAGGGGATAACGGGGAATCTGGAGGCTGGCCGGAAAGGGGAGGGGGAGGGGTCTGGAGGCGATATATCCATGTGTGGGGATACATCCATTTCTTTTTGGTTGGGGGAGTGTGTGGATTTGGTGTGCACACCAGTTTATATATGTTCATTAAACACAACCAGATAAATCAGCAGCGTGTTGACGATGTGAATATTATCAAGATTTCCACTGAAGGTTCATCAACTACGGCAGCTTCATAAGCGTCCTTCCAGGAGATTGGGAATTACCACCACTCAGGATGGCCTGTCTCGTACACACAGGAAGTGGACTATGTGAAGGTACCATCAGAAGTATTACCAAACTGATTACCAAAAGATCCTAGCATTTCCTTAATTTTAAATAGCAAAAATAGGTATCCTTATCGATCATATTCTCTCGTAACTCCTGGTGTTTATCCGTTACCATCTGTTTTCCAGCTCTCACCTTCCCACTACCCCTCAAGGAAGGTTTCTTGATGTTGGTGAGGGGCTCTTGATTTAGGGAATTGGATCTGTGCTCCAGTTCCCCTAATTAAGCCTGAATGCCTTCCACATCCCCCCCCCAGGCGCTGTATAATCCTCCGGGTTTAACGCTTCCCCTTGATTATAATAATAATCACCTTCCCACTTTCCCCAACCTCTCTTCTATTCTTTCCAGCCTCTCTTCCATTCTTTTCAGCCTCTCCCATTCCTTTCCATCATCTACTCTTCCAACCTTCCCGGCCTCCTTTTCCATTCTCTACTCTTCCATACTTTTTCAGCCTCTTCCATCTTTTATAACTTCTCTTCCATCCTTTCCAACCCCCTTCACTTGCATCCTTTACTGCCTCTCCTGTTCAGTCTCTCTCATTGTCATTCTTTCTCTTTCTTCCCTCAATTCCTCTCGTCCTTCATCCTTCTTTCTCTTCTCCACAAAACCAGGGGTCTGACTCCCCTTCCCCAGCAGTGCTATGGTCACCGGGGGATCTGACTGCCTCTCTCCAGCTGTGTCATGGTCTCCAAGGGGCCTGGCTCCCTCTCCCCAGCAGTGTCATGGTCGCCGGGGGGCCTGACCTCCCCTTCCCAGCTGTGTTATGATCACCGGGGGGCCAACGCTAGGGGATCTAACTTCCCTTGCCTAGTTCCATGACGATTAATTTCGAGGATACACTGTGATGGAGAAAGTTTGACAGCTCTCGTGAAGTCACTACAGTTGTGTGTGTGTATGTTTATGTGTGTGTGTTCACTTAATTGTGGTTGCAGGGGTTGATTTATAGCTGCAGTGTGTGTGTGTCCATCGTATTTTGCCTGTAGGGACGATTTCTACCTCCTGGTTCCTCTTACTCTCTCATCCAGTGGTGCAGATGGGTTTTAAACCATATTTACTTTTCAATTCCTTCATTTAGTTTGCTTCCCCTACCTCTTCATTTAATTCATTCCACTTGTTTATGATCCTTACACTTAAAAAAAAATACTTTATTGTCCTAATGGCACCTCAGAGTTCAACATTTTCCCATTGGATCTAGTTCTTGGTCTTTTTTTTTACAACAGTTTTAGAGGCTAAAAGCTGTTGTCCTACCTCAGCTCGTTTCTGAGCCTAGCCCTATTTCAGGTATACTTCCAGCACCTGGGATGCGACCCACAAAAGTCGACTAACACCCAAGTAACTACCTAATGCTAGATACTTTGGTGTTAGTTGACTACTGCTAGGTGAACAGGGGCAGAAGGTTTAAAAAAATATTGTAAGCGCTTCCACCAGTGCCGAGAATCGAACCAAGAACCCTTAGTATGTGGTTCTAACACTGCCAGTCAGTCAATTATTCATAGATGAGGGAAAGAGCTGAAGTGGGGACGGAATGAAAAGAAAAGATTTTCCTTGTCATTATCCTTGAGTATCTTCTACAGCGTGATCATGTCGCTTCTAGCCTTATTGTTGTTCACTGAACAACAATAAGATCGGGAAAAATCATTGAATATTCCGACATGTATTGTGGGAAGGAAATAGCATTGGAACTGGGTGAATAAATGTTGCTGTGGTTATAAGACTCCCTATTTTTTTTTTACTGCACCGGCTGTCTCTCACCAAGCTGTAGTGACCAGAAAAAGAAGAAACACTTTCACCATCACTCACTCCATCACTGTCTTGCCAGAGGCGTACTGACATTATAGTTCAGATGTCCCTCCAAACTGCAATATCCCCACCCCTCCTTCAGAATACAGGCACTATACCACCCACCTCCAGGACTCAAGTCCAGCTAACCAGTTTCCTTGAATCCCTTTCCTACGGATGTATGTGCATATGCAGGTCATGCCCATAGTTCCGTGTACACGTACCTGCGCGTATAGAGGTGATAACAAAGATTTGACTCTTCTATGTAATCATTGTAAATATTCTCTGTAATAAAGATGAGAGAAAATATAGATGTGGATGAATGAGTAAGATATCTGCAGTAACGCGAACTGAAATCACATTAAGCTTCTTAAAAATACAAGGTGGTGCTTTCTCAATTGCTGGTGACTTTAGAATGGGTGAGCATGACACGTGGAAGTGTGAACTCTTGAATCAGTGGTCGTGGCTGCGATTGTGTCTCCGTCCTTGAGACTCTTGCCATTGGTTCCAGGAACTTGTCCGTTTTTCATTCGTTTTTTCTTAATTCCTGGAGTTTTATTGTTGTTTCCGGGAATTTATATCTCATTCGTTTTGCGGTGCTTTAAAACAGCCTTTAATTTCGGTGTGTGTGTGTGTGTGTGTTTTTTTTTTTCAATAAATAAACTTTGTTAGTGGTTCCAAACATCCCGTGTTTTTAACCATTGCTGAACATTACCAAATAATTGTCGTGTCTTCTTGGAAGCTTGTGTTTTTTAGGGACGTTTGTTAATTTGATTACTATGGCTCGTTGAACCGCCTATTGTAATTTTGTTCGTTCCTGGAATTAGACTGCTGCTTCGAAGTGCTCTTTGACTTTTCCCTGATATTTTCTTCACTGCTTCTAACAACGCATCTTTCTCACAAACGTTATTAACTTCAAAAGTATTCTTATTCATTATCATGTCATACCGGTTCATTGCTGAATAAATTACTGTATTTGTAATATAATTTGAAAATTTAGTTTCATTGGCTAACTTCTCTTGCTATACGGATTAGTCAGTCAAATTTTAGATCTCTTGGCTATACGGCCTAGCCAGTTTTATAGATATAGACTCACAACGCTTCCCTCTTAGTTCATCTCTGGTGTTGATTTCAAAAACTTATTGCTGATAGTCAGAACATCTCATTTTCAAAGACTTAAGAGCTCTTCTTTGGATCTTAAACTTGTTATATTAGTTCTGTGAATATTGTACAAGTTTCTGGAACGTCATGTAAGTTCCCGATTTTTTTTCCAAGTTCCAAGACTATTCTCTAAATTTCAGTAGTGCTGTGTAAGCACCTGGAATGTTCTCTAAATTACAGGAATATTAAGTAAGTCCCAGGAATGTTGTGTAAGTTCCAAAAATATTATCTAAGTTTGAAAATGTTCTATAAACTCCATAAATATTATGTAAGTTAAATGATGTTATGTAAGTTCCGGTTATGTTATATACTGTACAGTATATAACATATCTAAGCTTTAAAGTTATGTAAGTTCCATTGAAGTTATTTAAGTTTTATTTCTCCAGTTATTCCGGTAATTAAATTTTACTTCCAGAGACCCAAAAGCCGCTGATGTCAGAAATTTTAAAAATTATAGCGCAGGCAAGTCATTATGGAGTCAGTAACAGTGTCGTGTAGTTAGACTGCCTTATTGATAACGTAACCCGGAATAAACTCATCCTGACACCCAACGAATTTCAGGGGAACACATGGTCGGACGGGAATTAGCAGAACGAATAGCCCATTTGCATAATCATTTCGACGATTCGAATTATATATAAAAAATGTAAACGCTTGCTGTAGTGCCAGGCTGGGAGCATCAATTACAGCAGATAATGCCATTACCTGTATAAACACCCATAACGTAACCGAGAGTATAATCTTAATGGAATAATCATCAGCATATATAACATCCACGCCATGTTATTACAGCTCAGGTGTATAATTCCGGGTCATATAAATGCTCGCTTCGTAAGTTGGGACTCTGACCTTAAAGTGGGATGGGTGTTAAGATAAACACCAAATTAGCACTGTTGATCATTCGGCGTGATATGCAAAACGATTAGTTGGTTTTATTCCCTTTTTTATGCAAGGCCTGAGGGCATTGTCTGGCGAGGAGGGCTCGAGGAGGAGGTTGCGGTGGCTCTCAAAGGCAAGAGAGGGAGAGCTGGTCCTTCAATTAGGATACGATAGGCGCTGTTGGTCCGTAGGTTTAACACCTGAAGTGTTGCCCTAAGAGTACATGTAAGTGGCTAGAGTTTATGATAGACACACACACACACACACACACACACACACACACACACACACACACACACACACACACACACACACACAATTACTGGATACGAAGAAGAGAGGCGAGAAAATGATTATACCGTACATTATACTGAGAGCCAAAGTTAAAATATGGAAAAGGCAACCATTTAAATCAGCAAGACGGTATTAAACTATCTTGATCATGCTTTTTTAACAACCTTTCCAGTGTACATAATTAACTGGTAGATCAGGGGAAGCCCAGAACGTACGTAATCCCTTGTACAGATTGAAGATTCATACATTTCACGAATAAGTAAGAATTTTTAGCTCCGGAATCACCTTATAGACAAGATTATACACTTATCCAGTGAGATAAAATTGCGATTTAGTTTATGGAATGCAAAGGGTAGCTTTTGAAAGCCAGCGGATATTCAACGAGGTGTATAGAGCTACCGTAACCAGCGGTGTTGACTCACAGTATATTACCAACGTTTGCGTATAAGAACAAGCTGAAACACCCCACGGCTCGTATAACTACGTTATTTTGAAGCTGTTCAAGGCTCCGTCAACAGCCTCCCATTTGACTGTTTTTTACAACCACGTCATTTTGTCTGTGGTTAGGAGAGGTTATACTGTTAGTGAGGCCACTTGTCCAGGGGTCCTCCTGTTGTTGTTTTCTTTTTTTTACTTTAGCCGACTGGTCGATTGAGAGAGAGACTTACCTACCCATGTTAAGCTTCCTGTAGAACCATTATCTTCCCTCGTAAAGCTTACCGGAAAACCATTACTTTCGTAACTATGTTAAGTTTACTGGAGAACCATTACCTTTCCACGCAAAGCTTATTGGACGATGCTTAATTTCTCTAGTTAAGCTTACTGAGGAACCATGACCTTCTCTCGTTTAAATTATTACTGGATAATTATTATCATTTATCGCTGAGCTTTCTGGATGACAATTAAGGTTATAAGTCTATGTTGCCGTTGAATACATAGTGTCGTGTATTCTCTGCTTGTATAGTGTCATGTATTCTCTGCTTGTATAGTGTCATGTATTCTCTGCTTGTATAGTGTCATGTATTCTCTGCTTGTATAGTGTCATGTATTCTCTGCTTGTATAGTGTCATGTATTCTCTGCTTGTATAGTGTCATGTATTCTCTGCTTGTATAGTGTCATGTATTCTCTGTTTGTATAGTGTCATGTATGACTACCAGCATCCACCACCAGATTGTCTCTACATCAAGTGCTGTATCTCAGTCTTACATCAGTGCCCCTATCCATTTTTAACGTCCCGCGTATCCGTGTATCCTTCATGTATCATCGTCTCATCATTTATGTGAATCACCGCACCTGTTCTACGATTTTTTTTCGGCAAGCCGCTCCCTCTTTCATTTTTTCTATGTCAATCCTTTGTATTCATCCTGTGTTTCTCAATTCTTCCTTCCTATTACGTAATCTCCCTGCGCACTCCCATTTTTATTTTTCCCTCCGCCTCTCCTATATTGTTCTTCGAGGTTCACCCTTCACCTTCTGCAGCCACTCCTTCAGGTGCTTCGTCGGTCAACTCTTGCATCACCAACATTCCTCCCTCAAGCTTGGTCCCTCGTGCTTTCCTAGTCCACAACTGCTCAGCAAAAATGAAAATAATATTGATAATTGGTAAAAGAAAATATCCTCGCTGCTTGAAGTCACACTTGTCATTAATTCTTTACTGAGTTGCTGTTGAGTTTATTTTGGTTACGATGTTTTGATGTTATTGTAAGGTAGGTTCAGGTGCTGCCACTTGAGCATTGGACAGGTGAAGCATACTAAGGTGGGGCTCCTGGAGTACCACCTGACGTGAGCAAGTCAGATTTATTTTTTCTTGGGAGGAGGCTTGGGTAAGAGCACCACCTTACTCCTGCTTAGTTTGCCCTGCCATGTTCTGCCTTGCCTTGCCTTACCTTGCTTTGCCCTGCATTGCATTATCCTGCACTTCACTGCCCTGCTCTGCCTTACATTGCCTTGCCCTGCATTGCAATGCCCTGCACTTCACTGCCCTGCCCTGCACTGCCCCACCCTACCTCACAGTGCCCTGCAACGAGTAATCCCACCCCTCCCTGCCCTACCCACTCAGAGACTCCTTCACCTTCATACCGGATGCTGAACTGCGCAACAAGCAGACTAGATTTCAAGGTGTCCCCACTGAAGTATGAGGTCACCCCGCCCATTTGCCCACTCACCTGTGCCACCCTGCACGTGCTCTTTTGCAACATGTGGTCATTTCTTCAAAATCTTTTTAGCCCTCTTGGAAGGTGTGAGGATCTTGTGCAGGTGTCCTGGTTCACGAAATCGTAATGACACGATTGCAAACAAACCATACCACGGGCGGGGATAGAACCCGCGATCAGAGAGTAACATAAAACTCCAGACCGACTCGCTAGCTGGCCCAGTGGCTAGCGCGTCGGCCTGGAGTTTTATGACTCTCTGATCGCGGGTTCTATTCTCACCCGTGGTATGGTTTCATGTGTCCTGGTAGCCGGAGAGAAGTGGTATCACTGAATTAAAGCCGTCTGTAGCTGGAAAGGTGTCCCCTTGTTTGGTAAATTGTTTCTTCTTCCAGATCATTGAATCCTTAATCGCAGGAGTCGGTGTACTCACCTAATTGTACTCACCCAGGTCAAAGCCAAGGTCCTCGATTTCCATACCGAGTTTCTCATGTATTTCCGTTTTTAAAAAAGCCTTCTGCTCTTTAATCTTGTTGAACCGAATCCTATATTCAGGATTCTTTTTTCCTATTCGACAATAACAGCGGCACCAAAAATAGCAACATTAGGAACAACATCAAAAATAGCTCAAACAAAAACAGTGGCAATAGGAACAGGATAGCCAAGAACTACAACAACACAAAAATAACAGCAACCAACATCCATAAAAGTAGCATCAGCAACAACAGGTGCAGTACCACCACCATCAATAGAAACAGCATCAATAACAATTTTGTTTCAGATATTCTGGCACCACTGGCCACATGAAACGCGAACAAAAACCGCCCCCATTTCTTTACCCAGCCACATTTTTCCCCCAGAAAGTCAACAACGCTCACCCAGCAGAACTGAGGCAGCCGGCGGCGCCTCAGAGACCAAACAGACGTAAACCAAAGCAACGGATTTGCTTAAGTAATAAGCATGTGTAGTCACACAGGAGAAGCACTGACCCGAGCCATGGACAGAGGTCATCACGCAAGAAAGAGCAATGCGCCACTTCGGAAGAATTTTCTCCTAGTAGCAGCTTGGACCATTGGATGTATGCGTCTAGGAGTCAGAAGAGCAAAAGCTGTATACCACTCATAAATTTTTGGAAATAATGTTTAGTGGAGAGCTAAACTGGCGTATGTCTAACAGCTGTTTAATGGCGTTTTAAAAGATTCATGGATTCGCAGAATTCTAGTGTGATGACGGATGGGAAACAGAATCTTAGTCCCTCTACCTCTCCATCTCTCTCAATCTCTGTCTGTATATCTGTCTTTACTATCTCATATCACAGACATGCGTCAATCTCTCCTACCTCTTAACTCTTTCTTCCACTTGCAAAAGATTGCGATACTTTTGATGCGTCTGGGAGCTTGTCTTTCCACAGACAGGCTGCCCATTACATAATATGCTCAACTCACGGTCCCGCAGAGGCTCCTTCAGAGAATATTCTCCCGCAGACGCGGCATGCCCAGCAAACACAGTTACTCTGAGGTTCCAGCCTGGGTAAACACGACTCCGGGCCACTAAGCTCGAGAACTCTTCACAAACTGATTCACACGTAAGTCACTATCTTCTTTCTAAGGAAAAAACCAACCTTTGTTTCTGACCAAGTTTTCCATTTCACTCGGGCATTTAGCTTACACAACTATCGTACTTCTAAGTAAATACGCGGGTGAAAATATATTAAAAAATTCTTCATCTTGTGGTCTGCAAGCGAGCCTTGGTGACATTATCTAACTGCGTAGCTGGCTCTTCAACCACAACAAACGATTATTCTCTGTCCGGCTAGAATGAAACTCTGGTCGGTCAAGTACATACTCTGTGCCGCCTCGTCGGCAACACACTTCAACCATACAAGGAGGAACCTCAGTCGTTTAAGAGATTCCAAGAAGAGCAATAGCGTATCATTCACAAGCCCTGAGGGCTTGTGAATGATACTCCTAAACCCCTAGATGACCCTTTGAGCTTACAGATGAAGCAGTGTATGGATCCACCACCTTAGTCACTGGCACCAACTTTTCCACAAGTGCTAAGCATCAGGCGACTACTTGAAGCTAATGTTTCCAGTTCTTTCTTGCTTAGATATCTTCAAAAATGTCTAACTTTATTATGATTGTTCAGTAGCTATTTTTTTTTGTAAGTTAGCCTTGTGTTGCAGGGTAATTACTTGTGCTTGGTACGTACATTTATTAATGTACATACCAATGTACATACCAATGTACATACCAATGATATGAGTTGTCTCCACCCTCCATGACACGCTCCATAAATACATACATACGTCTATGCATACATAACACACACACACACACACACACACACACACACACACTCTATTTAAACAATCACTAACCTCAAGACAGAAGAATTTTGCAACTTGCAGTATCATTTCGATGCACAGTGCTTATTTAACCACAATTCCTCAGCGTCATTCTTTACCTGCAGCGAAGATTGGGAATGAATAAGATGTTGGAGATCCTTGGAGATGTGTGAGGTCCTTGAGGTTCTTGGAGATGTGCGAGGTCCTTGAGGGTCTTGGATATGTGTGAGGTCCGTGTGGTTCTTGGAGATGTGTGAGGTTCTTGGAGATGTGTGAGGTCCTTGAGGTTCTTGGATATGTGTAAGGTCTTTGAGGTTCTTGGAGATGTGCGAGATCTTTGAGGTTCTTGGAGATGTGTGAAGTCCTTGAGGGTCTTGTATATGTGTGAGGTCCTTGAGGTTCTTGGAGATGTGCGAGGTCCTTGAGGTTCTTGGAGATGTGCGAGATCTTTGAGGTTCTTGGAGATATGCGAGGTCCTTGAGGTTCTTGGAGATGTGCGAGGTCCTTGAGGTTCTTGGAGATGTGCGAGGTCCTTGAGGTCCTTGGAGATGTGTGAAGTCCTTGAGGGTCTTGGATATGTGCGAGATCCTTGAGGTTCTTGGAGATGTGCGAGGCCCTTGTATCATGTGGGAGTTCGATACGTGGATTAGGTAAGAAATACTCACGTAGGCTGTTATTACGTATAATTGCTGTTATGTGGAGAGAGCCCTTGCCAGCCGTACCTATCTCCTTGGTTACACTCGTAATACTGACTAGCCGGCTGCCCACAGTACCCAGTGAGTGGGTCTTTTGAAATAGTGTCAGTTCAGCGGAATATGAAAGACCGTGACTCAGGCAGAGACGGTTGGTCGTTGAGTCAACGGACGGTTACTGGTAACTGGTTACTACTGAGACTGGTAACTGGTTACTACTACTGAGACTTGAGGTTCTTGGAGATGTGTGAAGTCCTTGAGGGTCTTGGAGATGTGTGAGGTCCTTGAGGTTCTTGGAGATGTGCGAGGTCCTTGAGGTTCTTGGAGATGTGCGAGGTCCTTGAGGTTCTTGGAGATGTGCGAGATCTTTGAGGTTCTTGGAGATGTGCGAGGTCCTTGAGGTTCTTGGAGATGTGCGAGGTCCTTGAGGTTCTTGGAGATGTGCGAGGTCCTTGAGGTCCTTGGAGATGTGTGAAGTCCTTGAGGGTCTTGGATATGTGCGAGATCCTTGAGGTTCTTGGAGATGTGCGAGGTCCTTGAGGTTCTTGGAGATGTGTGAAGTCCTTGAGGTTCTTGGAGATGTGCGAGATCCTTGAGGTTCTTGGAGATGTGCGAGGTAATTGAGGTCCTTGGAGATGTGCGAGATCCTTGAAGTTCTTGGAGATGTGCGAGATCCTTGAGGTTCTTGGAGATGTGCGAGGTCCTTGGAGATGTGCGAGATCCTTGAGGTTCTTGGAGATGTGCGAGATCCTTGAGGTTCTTGGAGATGTGTGAGATCCTTGGAGATGTTTGAGGTCCTTGAGGTCCTTGGAGATGTGTGAAGTCCTTGGAGATGTGCGAGATCCTTGAGGTTCTTGGAGATGTGTGAAGTCCTTGGAGATGTGCGAGGTCCTTGAGATTCTTGGATATGTACGAGGTCCTTGAGGTTCTTGGAGATGTGTGAAGTCTTTGAGGTTCTTGGATATGTGCGAGGTCCTTGAGGTTCTTGGAGATGTGTGAAGTCCTTGAGGTTCTTGGAGATGTGTGAAGTCCTTGAGGTTCTTGGAGATGTGTGAGGTCCTTGAGGTTCTTGGAGATGTGTGAGGTCCTTGAGGTTCTTGGATATGTACGAGGTCCTTGAGGTTCTTGGAGATGTGTGAAGTCTTTGAGGTTCTTGGATATGTGCGAGGTCCTTGAGGTTCTTGGAGATGTGTGAAGTCCTTGAGGTTCTTGGAGATGTGTGAGGTCCTTGAGGTTCTTGGAGATGTGTGAGGTCCTTGAGGTTCTTGGAGATGTGTGAAGTCCTTGAGGTTCTTGGAGATGTGTGAGGTCCTTGAGGTTCTTGGAGATGTGCGAAGTCCTTGAGGTTCGTGGAGATGTGTGAGGTCCTTGAGGTTCTTGGATATGTGCGAGGTCCTTGAGGTTCTTGGATATGTGCGAGGTCCTTGAGGTTCTTGATATGTGCGAGGTCCTTGAGGTTCTTGGAGATGTGTGAGGTCCTTGGAGATGTGTGAGGTCCTTGAGGTTCTTGGAGATGTGTGAGGTCCTTGGAGATGTGTGAGGTCCTTGAGGTTCTTGGAGATGTGTGAAGTCCTTGGAGATGTGCGAGATCCTTGAGGTTTTTGGAGATGTGTGAAGTCCTTGGAGATGTTGGAAATGTTAAAGGTTCCTGGATATGTTTAAGGGGCTAATACAAAAAAAAATATGTATATATACCTAGACCCTCTACAGCTTATCTTAGTATTTTATCATTGACGTATACAATTTATCGTTCATGATTTTGACTTCTTTAGACAACGTTTCGGTCCGACCTAGACTGTTATCAAGTCGACTTGATAATGGTCCATAGAAAGTCGTGACCTGACAATGATTGAAGACGCCTGAAATGTCTAAGAATTTAGCTCCAATGTGTGGATTACTTGTAATTTATTCCAGCAACAGAATTTCCATAGCAACGGAATTGTTCTAGCAATAGAATTGTTCTAACAGTGAAATTATTGTTTGAGTTATATATTACTGTACTGACCTGATTTTTAAATTGTTTCAATGTGATCAGTTATCGGAATTTACCTATTTTGTTAATTATTTGGTATTTCTGTTGTTTCTTTACATATTTGATATACTCTATTCTATCTTCTTAAGTTTTTGCCTTTATTTTTCCTTCATCACTTTTGGTGCTGGACCTCTTCTTCTTTTTCTCCTCATCATTGTTATCATTCGTTTTATTTTACTTCTGTTGAGGTTCAGAATACAGTTGTTCCTTTGTTTACTGTGACGTCACATCAAACTTGGACCATGGTTCCATTTGGGGAAGTTTCGGACCCATACAGCACCAACCCACACTCCGTCGTATGGCTTAAAATCCCTAGTTGCACCAACAGTGATCAGAATCTACTTGATAGCAACGAGTACTTTCGGTTCTATTTTTTGTAGGGTTCCTCCTTGACTTTCTTGGGGTGTATTTGCAGAGTTCTCGAGATAATCTTTCAATGGCTACTTCACATGTAGAGTGTGACAGGTCGGCACCATTTTCGTCCTTCGAGTTTTTGGCCTTGTTTACGAGGCCCCCACGTGACATTTGAAAGGATCTGAAGGAATGTTTCAAATGAACATTTTTTTTTTTTTTTGGTGGCCATGGTCTTTTTTTTTGGGGGGGGGGGAGGCAATGTATAGTCATTGATTAAAATTATTTACGGTGTGCATAGCATGCACACAGAGATACCGCAGAACAATAAACGATGTCTCAAGAAAAGCTTGTTTTGATACACGTATGTTCCCTTACCTGTGATCGGTGGTACTTTATTCAGATGTAAAAGCATGTAAAGGTTAATGATGTTTAAAGCATATAGACAACACCAGAACCATTAAGGCCGCATGTTAACTGTTCACCACCAGTCAAGAATACTCTTAATGCCTAAAATGGGGTTTAAGTAAACTCTCGTTGTATATGCACTGAGAGACGTACACCTCTCGGTGTATATGTCCCGCCATGCAAAACAAGTCTTTTCAAATATACTTCACTTTACTGCACACCACCACACCATATGACAATTCATTCAGCACCACACACTGTTTTTCAAACCGCAACATACTGAACACTATATTACGTAAATCACACCATACTTTTCATATCACATCATGAATACATAATACCATGCACACCACACTGTGACGCATAATATCATGCATACGAGTATAATATGGTATTTTAAACCTACATTTCAGAGTATCACACGCATTTCTCACCCTACCATAAAGTATCATAACATTCACACCACGCCACTGTTTGGGAAGATTATTATTATTATTATTATTATTATTATTATTTATTGTATTCAAGAGGAAGATGAAAGAGGTGATGTAACTACTGCTTCTAAGATTTTAAGAGATTACGAAACAGTAAGAAAAATCACAGAATTCGCACAGCTTAGGACAAAACGGAAGAATGTTGAGTCGCAGCAGAAACAATGTTAAAGCGATTACAGGAAGTACAAATTTATCAGTAGAATGATAAGGAGAGTGAACTTCGTCATAAGGTTGTGAGTACATCTATGTGAGTGCACCTCGGTGAGTACATCTCCGTAAATAAATCTATGTTGGGTACATTCTGATGAGTACACACCACGAACACAGCTCTGCTCCTAAACTATAAAAGATTAATAAAAATAATCACAGCACACACACAAACTACTACTACTGCTACTTCTATTACTATTTGTACTATTATTACCACTACACAGCAAAAGATACCCACCAGGCCAAATGTCTATCGACAAGTGCCTTTGACAACTAGTAACTATTAATGCTACACACACACACACCGTCACGCACCATAGCATAAGGACAAACTCTTCTACATACACACACACACACACACACACACACACACACACACCGCGATAGTTCAGCTGCTATAGCGTGATTTGGCAACCCTGTAATGATCCAGGTTCGTATTATCCACCCTTAGTTACATGGAAGTGTTGCGTGTTCCCCGGCTCGAGTCCCACTATCGGTGGCGTCATTGGAGTCAGCGGGTATCGTTTAATCTCAGGCGAATCGCGTAGAAGAGAATGATAAAGCCCTTTTCCTCAATCACCTGAAGGATGATCACAGGTGCCGCCTGACCCACATGAACGAAGCGTGTGTGGGCGGGCGTGTGTCGATGGGTATTCGTGGATGCGTGGGCGTTAATGGGTGGATAAGCGTGGGTGAGTAGGTATATGCGAGCGATTGAACATTAAAAATTTAGAAAAAGTAATTATCACTCTCTTTTTAGCCTATTATAGTGTTATTTTCAAATATTTCATATATTTACCGCTTGCCTAAAGAATAACATTATCGTTGTTTTGGATTGAAATTTTGTGCGGCTTCAGTTTTACCATTATTATTTCAGGGTTGATTATGTTGACTGAGGAGAAATTTACCTCCATAGGACTGAGGAGTGGGGGGGGAGAGGGAGAGGAACATTCGTGCCCCTACAAGGGTATGGGAGGAGACACACCAGCCTCATCCAGAGGCTATGATGACCACCGCCATGACGGTGTTCAGAAGTGTAAACTATTAACCAGGAGTTACTACATATAACTTATAAGAATAGTCACTCTAAGAGATACTATTATCACAAGACTAATAAAGAACAAAAGGGCACAATACCGTGAGTGGAACAGTACACAAATAACCCTCTGTCCTATATGCGCGTAATTTGTGCATAAGCCTATTAATTGTTAGTAATAAGTGCCATTGCGATAGGTCGGTATTTTTGCAAAAAAAAAAAAAAAAAAAAAAAAAAAAAAAAAAACTGCCTGGTCAGTGGTTTCATCGTTGGAAGTGTACAGAGATGCCCTGGGCGTCTGTGCTGTCTGAAAGTGCTTGGGAAGTGAGCGCCTGCGTGGCGGGATTCGCCTATTATAGCGGGAAATAGTCGCGTATAATGGTAAATAGCCTTGTTAGTCATCAGTCTATTGACTGAAACCAAAAGACTGGTGACTAGCGACGTCATAACAATCAGATTCGACTGCAGCGCAGTGATCTGATCCAACCTTAATTAAGAACAATAAATCTGATTGATAAATCTTCATAGACTGTGGACTGCGTGTTCGAGGCCAACAAATGCTGCTCCCATACGTACACAGGTAACAACAGCTTGAGCGATATGACCTACAGGTTAGTCTTATTCTAGGGTACTCGTTCTGTAAGAGCGAGTTACAGGTCATTTGACGAGTCTATCGGAGTAGTGACAAACGAACTATTCCCAAATAACAGTCAAGCTCACGTTTTATCAGTTAAACGTGGGTTAACATGAAATATTAAATATATCAGTTTTGGAAAACTCTCTGGCCCTATAAACTATTCAGCTACGCGAACCACAGTAATATAACGACCAGGAACGGGCTGTGAGAATCGTATTGCACCTATAAGATTTATTACTGTGTCAGCGATTGTGATTTAATAACCAAAACATATTCCCGACATTGGTGATCCCTTCAGGTATGGGGGGTGGAGTGCAGTACATTTATGCACATAGAGAGTTCTTGATCCAAGGAAGTCCAGTTATTTTCCTTTCACCAAACTTGCGTGCTTATCATTCCCCAGGAGCTGTAAAACACAACAGTTTCTCATGATCCTCAAACATCGTAATCAAGTGACACACACACACACACACATACACACACACACACACACACACACACACACACACACACACACACACACACACACACACACACACACACACACACACACACACACACACACATATACACACATATACACACATATACACACACATACACACATGTATATACAAACATGAATACACACATACATGTATACACAGCACAAAACACCCCTCCCCAACAAAATCCACAAATATTTGCTTGGTAAACTTGGTTGCATATGAAATTAGCCAGAGGACTGCACAGCCCACTTTGTAGCACCGCCAGGTAGCACTGTGTTGTGCTCAAACCTGTTGGCTAGCGTTGTGTTAGATTATACTCAGTACTTGGCAAACGTAGAGAAGTTCTCTCTCTCTCTCTCTCTCTCTCTCTCTCTCTCTCTCTCTCTCTCTCTCTCTCTCTCTCTCTCTCTCTCTCTCTCTCTCTCTCTCTCTCTCTCTCTCTCTCTCTCAGACTTGAACTTGTATATCAATACTATATTTTTTTTTTTTTAAATTTTGATTAGTGTTGCTGGTGTCTTCATTATCCCTTCTAAGCGAACGCTCGCCTAATTACCTCCCATGGATGATCGTCATTAGCAACAACGGTAACGAACGATAAAGACATACCATAGGCGAGAAAACAAACGATGGGGGAACGAGAGTAGGAAGGGAAGAGAGCGGAATGAGATAACAAATAAGAGAGAGATAGAGAAAAGAACACTGTTCTTATAAAATTACAGGAAAAGGAATACTAAGAAGAGAGTGTATGAAAGAATTATAAAAAAAAATAAAAGAAAAAAATACAGATCGTCTCTTATATGTGACTGCTCATTCTGGTTATTCTCTTATTAAAACATTTCTCTTATTATTTCTCTCCCTCTGGAAACGGACAGGAACCCCCAATCAGCCACGGGATCCATCCGCAACAATCAGTAAGAATAGACTGAGTGATAAACAACTAGATTCGATATTCCTCGCACATCTTCGTGACGTCAGACAATTACACCAATGGACGGAAAGACAGACGAGTCAACACCAGACAGCGGGAGTAGCAGGCGTTCACACAAATACACACACACCCAAACAGGCAAATTAACTGACAGTTTGACAGGGGTTAGATAGCTGCAGGGAAGAAGGAAGCCGACGGTCGGAGGGACAGACAACTGTCTCCAGCTTCCACCCAACGGATGCAAGATAACTCAGCTCCCGTACCATCCATTGTTTTCTTGAGATAAGATACAGTGAAGTTGCCGCATCTACGTCAGTATGCTGGTTATATCGTGACTATGACAGATAGTGTTTCTCAGTAACCTTATATATTATTATTATTATTATTATTATTATTATTATTATTATATTCATGGGAACCGTTTAGCCAGTAGGGGTCATACAGGATGGGATGTAACGAGGTTTGGTTAAAGAAAGAAGATTTTTTATTATAATAATTTTGGGTGGATTATAGTAATCAAGAAAGAAGAGGGGTAACTCTGATTCCTCAGATCAAAACCACTTAGCCGGAATTAAATCACCCCAGGAAACTTATAGAAACATTACATTTGGATGTGAATGTTATTACTTCTTTATTAAGGAATTATTGGTTGTGATCTCCAAATGAGAAGTTCTTATACTTGACTCCTGTTCTGCTCTACAGTATCTTACGCGCTTAACGATTCCATATAAGATTACTGGAAAATATTAAATACATGTTTGTTTCACTCAGTACCACCTGTTTTTCCTTGTATTGTCTTAGCCCTAGTCTTGTTACAAACCTCTGGACCTTTTCAAGCTTCGTACTTGAACAGTCTTGGGCTCCATGCTGGCGGTGTATAGTCAGTGATTGGCCCAACATACTGCATGTCGTACATGGAGGTCTAAAGGATTCTTTGTTCACGTTCCCGAAGGCGGTTCTTAGCATTACTAATCTTGCATAACAAAATGGACGTCTTATATTATTCTTGCATAACAAAATGGATGTCTTGGATTAATTTTGCCTTTTATCATTCCACTTAACTGTCTTTTCTTCACTAATTGTTAGCTTAGTGTTTTTTTGTTTTCTAATTTACATTAGCGTTGTACAGGTTTATACTTTCAAGATTTTTTGCCAGAGTTTAAACTGTAAACATATCACAACTAATCTACGGATTGGACACACGTCTCTAGACGATGTTTCGATTCTTCCTGGATCATTATCAAGCTAATGAGAACTAGACTTTACATTGAATATATATTTTCATGCTTTGTCTTATACGAAGGCAGATTGAAAAAAATATATTTGCGTCCTTGTGTATCCCGGACAAAAGCACATTTACAGCCTCGATCTTTTCCCAGGGACCGTCATTTGTGTAGGTCTCTGAAGAAGATCCTGAGTGGTCAGTGTTTCCCCACATATGTGATGACGGCAGATGCTCGGTGGTTTGTAATCAGCCGACAGAACTCAAGGCTGGTGGCATAAACAAACTGGTAACACCTTGGGATACAATAAGATAAGATTTCGCTCGGATTTTTAACCCCGGAGGGTCAGCCACCCAGGATAACCCAAGAAAGTCAGTGCGTCATCGAGGACTGTCTAACTTATTTCCATTGGGGTCCTTAATCTTGTCCCCCAGGATGCGACCCACACCAGTCGACTAACACCCAGGTACCTATTTGCTGCTAGGCGAACAGGACAATAGGTGTAAGGAAACGTGTCGAAATGTTTCCACCCGCCGGGAATCGAACCCGGGCCCTCCGTGTGTGAAGCGGGAGCTTTAGCCACCAGGCCACCGGGCCTTCAACAAGCTTATGTCTCGACGTAATCAATGAATAATGTACAACATGGTTTAATTGTATTTTTTATCAAGAAAGGATTACGGACGCAAAGATTTCGCGACTTGCATCATGAGTCGCTGGCTTATTTACGACCGTATGGGCCATACAGCAACTTGAGAAAAAGTAAATATTCAGGTTTAATCCAAGGAAGAGAAGGGTAGCTATAACTCTTTGGATCAAAATACCTTCACCAGCATCAGAGTACCCCCTTCCCTTAATTTAAAAGAAAATGGCTGCTAAGATAACTTCACAATTTTGTGGAAAGTAGTCTGTTAGGTTAATATTCTGTCAACTACACGAGGTTCATTAGACTTCACTGAACCTGTACACCACCAGTTCTTAAAGTATGTTAAGAGATTACAGAAAATAGTAAAGACGTAGATATTTTTTCTATATAAAAAGGCAGGATATAAACCTAACAGACAACTTAACACACAGCTTAGCCATTTCCTTTTAAATGGAATGGGGTGCTTTGATGCTGGTGAAGGGATCTTGATCCAAGGAGTTACAGCTACCCTTCTCCATGGATAAAACTTGAATACGTATTTCCCTTTTTCCAGTTGCTATATAACCCATACGGTCGTAAATAATAACAATAACAATAATTATCAAATTTTGGTCTGTTTACAAACCAGCTTGTCATCATACATGGGAATTCTATTATTTTCTTTTCGGAAAATAAATAGAAACTTTGTATGTAATTGAAAAATAAATTGTGAGATCCGCCGTGGACAGAATGTGGAATAAACACTTATTTTATCCCAATAATATTTACAAACTTGTTTATGGATTTTCGCTGAGAAAACACGCCTTCAGTAATAAGTTAGTTGCTCTTCCTAAGAGGGAAGATTTTATATACGTCTTCCTGTGAGCTAGTGAGGTCAACCCGCACAAGAAGACAGGGAGGTACGGATAGTGCTGGTGCTAATGCTGTTCTAGTGCTGGTGATAATGCTGTACTAGTGCTGGTGATAATGTTCTAGTGCTGGTGATAATGTTCTAGTGCTGGTGATAATGTTCTAGTGCTGGTGATAATGTTCTAGTGCTGGTGATAATGCTGTTCTGGTGCTGGTGATAATGCTGTTCTGGTGCTGGTGATAATGCTGTTCTAGTGCTGGTGATAATGCTGTTCTAGTGCTGGTGATAATGTTCTAGTGCTGGTGATAATGTTCTAGTGCTGGTGATAATGCTGTTCTGGTGCTGGTGATAATGCTGTTCTGGTGCTGGTGATAATGCTGTTCTAGTACTGGTGATAATGTTGTTCTAGTGCTGGTGATAATGTTGTTCTAGTGCTGGTGATAATGTTGTTCTAGTGCTGGTGATAATGCTGTTCTGGTGCTGGTGATAATGCTGTTCTGGTGCTGGTGATAATGCTGTTCTAGTACTGGTGATAATGTTGTTCTAGTGCTGGTGATAATGTTGTTCTAGTACTGGTGATAATGTTGTTCTAGTGCTGGTGATAATGCTGTTCTGGTGCTGGTGATAATGTTGTTCTAGTGCTGGTGATAATGTTGTTCTAGTACTGGTGATAATGTTGTTCTAGTGCTGGTGATAATGCTGTTCTGGTGCTGGTGATAATGTTGTTCTAGTGCTGGTGATAATGTTGTTCTAGTACTGGTGATAATGTTGTTCTAGTGCTGGTGATAATGTTGTTCTAGTACTGGTGATAATGTTGTTCTAGTGCTGGTGATAATGCTGTTCTGGTGCTGGTGATAATGTTGTTCTAGTGCTGGTGATAATGCTGTTCTGGTGCTGGTGATAATGTTGTTCTGGTGCTGGTGATAATGCTGTTCTGGTGCTGGTGATAATGCTGGTTTAGTTCTGGTGCTATTGCTAGTTTTGGTATTGGTGCTAGGACTGGTGTTGATGCTATTGATGTTAGTGCTGGTGTTGATGCTATTGATGTTAGTGCTGGTGTTGATGCTATTGATGTTAGTACTGGTGCTGATGTTGGTGTTAGTGCTGGTGTTGATGCTGTTGATGTTAGTACTGGTGCTGATGTTGGTGTTAGTGCTGGTGTTGATGCTGTTGATGTTAGTGCTGGTGCTGATGTTGGTGTTAGTGCTGGTGCTGTTGGTGTTATGGTTGGTGTTGATGCTATTATTGTTAGTGCTGGTGTTGATGCTATTGATGTTAGTACTGGTGCTGATGTTGGTGTTAGTGCTGGTGTTGATGCTGTTGATGTTAGTGCTGGTGCTGATGTTGGTGTTAGTGCTGGTGTTGATGCTGTTGATGTTAGTACTGGTGCTGATGTTGGTGTTAGTGCTGGTGTTGATGCTATTGATGTTAGTACTGGTGCTGATGTTGGTGTTAGTGCTGGTGTTGATGCTGTTGATGTTAGTACTGGTGCTGATGTTGGTGTTAGTGCTGGTGTTGATGCTATTGATGTTTAGTACTGGTGCTGATGTTGGTGTTAGTGCTGGTGTTGATGCTGTTGATGTTAGTACTGGTGCTGATGTTGGTGTTAGTGCTGGTGTTGATGCTATTGATGTTAGTACTGGTGCTGATGTTGGTGTTAGTGCTGGTGTTGATGCTATTGATGTTAGTACTGGTGCTGATGTTGGTGTTAGTGCTGGTGTTGATGCTGTTGATGTTAGTGCTGGTGCTGATGTTGGTGTTAGTGCTGGTGCTGTTGGTGTTATGGTTGGTGTTGATGCTATTATTGTTAGTGCTGGTGTTGATGCTATTGATGTTAGTACTGGTGCTGATGTTGGTGTTAGTGCTGGTGTTGATGCTGTTGATGTTAGTGCTGGTGCTGATGTTGGTGTTAGTGCTGGTGCTGTTGGTGTTATGGTTGGTGTTGATGCTATTATTGTTAGTGCTGGTGTTGATGCTATTGATGTTAGTACTGGTGCTGATGTTGGTGTTAGTGCTGGTGTTGATGCTGTTGATGTTAGTGCTGGTGCTGTTGGTGTTATGGTTGGTGTTGATGCTATTGATGTTAGTGCTAGTGTTGATGCTTTTGATGTTAGTGCTGGTGTTGATGCTCTTGAAATTGGTGTTGTTGGTGTTAGTGCTGGTGTTGATGTTATTGATGTTAGTGCTGGTGTTGATGCTATTGATGTTAGTGCTGGTGCTGTTGGTGTTAGTGCTGGTGTTTGATGTTATTGATGTTAATGCTGGTGTTGATGCTATTGATGTTAGTGCTGGTATTGATGTTAGTGCTGTTGGTGTTAGTGCTGGTGTTGATGCTATTGATGTTAGTGCTGGTGCTGTTGGTGTTATTGCTGGTGTTGATGCTGTTGATGTTAGCGCTGGTGCTGTTGGTGTTAGTGTGGTGCTGTTGGTGTTTGTGCTGATGCTCTTGGTGTTTGGGCTGGTGTTTGTACTAGTGCTGGCTTTAGTGTGATAGTGATGGTGCTGATGCTGCTAAAATTAATATAAACAACAATGGTAAATAATAATACAACAACAATGATAAATAATAAAACGAAATAATAATAATAAAAAAAGACAGTGGTTAATTACAAGGCAGGAAGAGAGCGTCTGAGCCAACAAAGCAGCACCCCTTCCCTGGGCCTGCCATAATTATGTCTCCAAAATCCCTCATGATTATAAGTTTGCCCCAGACTGGGTAATGAAAACGGTGAGCAAGTTTTTGCGCCAATTCTAGCGGCGAGAGAAATGTTTCTAATTTCTTGCTAGCAGCTAGCTCTCACTCTGGCTCTCTCTCTCTCTCTCTCTCTCTCTCTCTCTCTCTCTAGCTCTTTCTCTATATTACTATTACTACTACTATTAATAATAGTATTACTACTACTGTTACTACCACTATTATAACTACTACTGATAATAAAATACATAATTATATAATGATAATATAATTAATAATCAGCCTTCCACCAAACAACGAATTCGCTGATCAATTAGTGGGCGAGACATGACCTGATCACGGTGGGAGAACGACCTCATTAAGTGGTTCCCAAGACAGCTTATTGATCATTAGGTTGTAACAGCTAGTCGGGGTTTTTGTCGCAATTAAGGACAATTAAGGGTGTCAGAATGGTTGTTCGCCAGGACCTAAAATATGCTGAGGTGATTTAGTCTCCTTGTATGGTTGATATGGTAATAAGATTAGTTTTTGTCTTGGTGGGTGGTGATAGACGGTGGTGTAGTTGTAGATGGTGGTAGGGGGGGGTAGATGATGTGGTAGATGGTGGTGGTTTGGTGGTAGATGGTGGTGTGGTTACTGTGGTAATAGATGGTGGTGTGGTTACTGTGGTAATAGATGGTGGTGGTAGATGGTGGTAATGGTAGAGGGTGATGTAATAGATGGTGATGGTGTAGTGGTAGATAGTGGTGATGATATAGCGGTAATGGGTCATATTTTTTCCCTCTTGAATTAAAAAATTAATACATCCGCACTGTGATGCTACCTCACTCCTACAAGTAATTCGTATAAATCTCTGCTCTAGATGACAGGTTCCTGTACAATAGCTCCACAGTGGGAACTAAAGTCTGCGATGTTTCCCTGTCACATTCCATCACATTTCCATCCACACCACAACATAGAGAACGGGTTGAGTGAGTTCTCTAGCTATGTCGACGTGAAAGATGGAGTTACTGACGAGGTAACTACCATCTCTCTCAAGATGGCATATCGCCACCATCTCACCAATACCACAGAACAAAACAAAGGGTTGTAAATATTGTCACACTACATTGCATAAATAATCTTGGATTAATATATTTAACAAAAACTACCACAACCTGACGTTTCGATTTCACATCTTCCCAGCATAACTTGTCCTCTCTGCAACAGCACCTGACCTGTCCCCCGGCATCTGACCTTCTGGTGGCAACTGAACCATCACCATACCTCATCCCGTTTTTATTTGATAGTGGTCTAGCGCAAAGAGCAATGAGAGAATTCACTCTCACCACTGTGGTGTATGGCCCATCACATGCACTCTCAGTGTGCTTTTGAGCATCTGGCGAAATCTTTTTTAGAGCACCTTGAGATTTAGCATGTTATGCAGGAGAAATCCTGCTGGCTACTCCCAACTGGGAAAGAACTTCACGAAAAATATTAATGTGAAGTTTAATCCCTGGTCTCGTTGGATTCCCCGCGGTGCCCCTGCTTATGCAAAAAAAAAAAAATCATACTGTAGTTTATACAGCAGAGCACACATTGTTGCATTGTATAGGTATTGCTTTGGGATAATGAGTAGAAGTACACATATTTGTAAAGAGGAATTCATTACGAATGCGAGCCTGAAGCATGGGGCCAACCCAGTCTATAATAAGAGCCTGGATAACTAGGCTTCCCTATAATTTAAAAAAAAACATGGCACACATCTGGACACCAGCAGACACATCTGTTGCTATTCATGGCCAAACAAAATTCTTGGCAAGTTTTGTAAAATATAAGAACATAAGAAGGAAGGAACACTGCAACAGGCCTACTGGCCTATGCGAGGCAGGTCCAATCCTCCCACCGACTTAAGCCAATACCTTAACCTAGTGAGGTCAGACACGTCACTTAAGGGAGGAGCAGTGCATCCGACCTAGTAGCACAAGCTAGTCAGGTCCAACTCACACCCACTCATGTAGTTATCGAACCTATTTTTAAAACTACACAACGTCTTAGTGTCTATGACGGTACTCGGGAGTTTGTTCCACTCATCTACAACTCTGTTACTAAACCAGTGCTTTATTATATCCTTCCTGAATCTGATTTTTTCCAAATTTAAAGCCATTGCTGCGATTCCCACTCATGAGACTGTTCTGTGCCACCTCCATCACTCTTCTCTTGCCGGAAACGCCAAAGCATTTTCGGATTTTTATCATCTGGTGTTTCTCCATATTAGGTGGCGAATCCTTTCTGTTATAAGTAAACTGGAATGGGTTGTGTAAAATGTTACACTCCTACTGACCATGTCTGCTTCCGAGATGGACTGTGCACAAGCAGAAGAAGCAAGGGTATTATTCTGTCACTTCTCTGTTGGCAAACGTGGTCATGCCTACTACAATATGAACACTGAATCTGATACTGGGACTTATACTGGAGAGCCATTTTGTAGCCTCTGCTGTCCATTCACGGATCGCCTGTTTATAGGCCCAGCTAGGTTTTAACTGATTGTGCCAAGGCTGAACGAGTGATATTTGGCGTTCAGCTGTGTAATGCACCTATTAGGTATCCGCCAACTCACTTACCTCCTCGACTGATGGGTATTCCTTATCTTCAAGATAAGCCCGAGCATTATCCGTCGTGTTGGTTATAACGTTTTCAAATACGATTCAGTTTACCAACCCTTGGAAATAGTATTCTGTCTCTCCTAGACACCAATGTAGGAAAGCAGTCCTTTTCCTCTGAGCCAAATCATTGTCTCTCTCAGGTCTTTCAACGGAGGTTATGAATTTTTGTTGGTACTTGGCGACTGATACTCCTGAGAGGACATGGTAGATGTTCTCTCCTCAACCTTGCCATGTAATTAGGTGTGCAACAGTGCTGCCCAGTGGGTTTTAAGCCAGATGAGCGCAGCTGCCTAGTTGATGAGGATAATGTTGGTAACTGATGGTGGTGTGGTGGTGATGGTAAGGTGAACGGTGGTGGTGATGGTAAGGTAGCAGCAGCAGCAGCAGCAGCAGTGATGGGTGGTAGAGCCGGGGGCAGCCCGTGCATGCCCTTGGGCATCTTGTTGCTAAAACACAGATCATTATTTTAATTGCCCTAACTGGGTGGTTTTGCAGCAGTAGTTAATACCGAGGCACATAACGCCCCGTGATTGGTTGTTGCCGAGACTGATGCAACCTGATTGGCTGTAATTTTGATCTGAGAAGGAAATTAGTTTCAATTTATATGACAGCGATTATTATCTCGGCTGGGAGAACATACGCCAGGAATGACGATGAGTGGAGGTGTATGTACCAGTGGTGGCTACCACACGGCCCCAATACCACTGTGATGATGGTTCCTATCAGACGGTCCCAATACCACTGTGATGATGGTTCCTATCACACGGTCCCAATACCACTGTGATGATGGTTCCTATCACACGGTCCCAATACCACTGAGATGATGGTTCCTATCAGACGGTCCCAATACCACTGTGATGATGGTTCCTATCACACGGTCCCAATACCACTGAGATGATGGTTCCTATCAGACGGTCCCAATACCACTGTGATGATGGTTCCTATCAGACGGTCCCAATACCACTGTGATGATGGTTCCTATCACACGGTCCCAATACCACTGAGATGATGGTTCCTATCACACGGTCCCAATACCACTGTGATGATGGTTCCTATCACACGGTCCCAATACCACTGAGATGATGGTTCCTATCAGACGGTCCCAATACCACTGTGATGATGGTTCCTATCACACGGTCCCAATACCACTGAGATGATGGTTCCTATCACACGGTCCCAATACCACTGTGATGATGGTTCCTATCACACGGTCCCAATACCACTGAGATGATGGTTCCTATCAGACGGTCCCAATACCACTGTGATGATGGTTCCTATCACACGGTCCCAATACCACTGTGATGATGGTTCCTATCACACGGTCCCAATACCACTGAGATGATGGTTCCTATCAGACGGTCCCAATACCACTGTGATGATGGTTCCTATCAGACGGTCCCAATACCACTGTGATGATGGTTCCTATCACACGGTCCCAATACCACTGAGATGATGGTTCCTATCACACGGTCCCAATACCACTGTGATGATGGTTCCTATCACACGGTCCCAATACCACTGAGATGATGGTTCCTATCAGACGGTCCCAATACCACTGTGATGATGGTTCCTATCACACGGTCCCAATACCACTGAGATGATGGTTCCTATCACACGGTCCCAATACCACTGTGATGATGGTTCCTATCACACGGTCCCAATACCACTGAGATGATGGTTCCTATCAGACGGTCCCAATACCACTGTGATGATGGTTCCTATCACACGGTCCCAATACCACTGTGATGATGGTTCCTATCACACGGTCCCAATACCACTGAGATGATGGTTCCTATCAGACGGTCCCAATACCACTGTGATGATGGTTCCTATCAGACGGTCCCAATACCACTGAGATGATGGTTCCTATCAGACGGTCCCAATACCACTGTGATGATGGTTCCTATCACACGGTCCCAATACCACTGTGATGATGGTTCCTATCACACGGTCCCAATACCACTGTGATGATGGTTCCTATCACATGGTCCCAATACCACTGTGATGATGGTTCCTATCACACGGCCCCAATACCACTGTGATGATGGTTCCTATCACACGGTCCCAGTACCACTGTAATGATGGTTCCTATCACACGGTCCCAATACCACTGTGATGATGGTTCCTATCACACGGTCCCAGTACCACTGTGATCATGGTTCTTATCACACGGTCCCAGTACCACTGTGATCATGGTTCTTATCACATGGTCCCAGTACCAGTGCTAGTGTGATGATAGGTACAATCATACGGTCCCTGAACCACTGTGATGGTTGTCTCGCAGGGACCAGTACCAATGTGATGATGGTTACTATCACACGGACCAGTACCAATGTGATGATGGTTACTATCACACGGACCAGTACCAATGTGATGGTTACTATCACACGGACAAGTACCAATGTGATGGTTACTATCACACGGACAAGTACCAATGTGATGATGGTTACTATCACACGGACCAGTAGCAGTGTGATGATGGCTGTAATATTAATTAAGTAGTATTGAAGGAAGGACGTGAAGACTCCACGAGCCACAACCATCCATTCAATTTTCTTACCTTAAGCTTCGCTTCCAGTCTTATCTTTCTTTTATTGAACTTCTTATCAGCTCTAATTTACTTTGCAGTTTTTCACCCGAATGTTTCTATTTTTGTTGTCTTCCATTACCTGCTCAAATGTATATATAAAATTGTTCAGCTGTATTTTTCTAAAGAATTTCGCCTCTATAATTTTTGGGACGCCAGTCGCATATATTAATTTATTTTGTTGGCTATAAATAGGAGAGGTGGATTTCCATTTACCATGGTGAGTTTGTGTGTGTGCACTCACCTATTTGTGGTTGCAGGGGTCGATTCATAGCTCCTGGCCCCGCCTCTTCACTGGTCGCCATTAGGTCCACTCTCTCCTTCCTCCATGAGCTTTATCATACCTCGTGTACTCACCTAGTTGAGGTTGCGGGGGGTCGAGTCCGAGCTCCTGGCCCCGCCTCTTCACTGATCGCTACTAGGTCACTCTCTCTGAACCGTGAGCTTTATCATACCTCTGCTTAAAGCTATGTATGGATCCTGCCTCCACTACATCGCTTCCCAAACTATTCCACTTACTACTCTGTGGCTGAAGAAATACTTCCTAACATCCCTGTGATTCATCTGTGTCTTCAACTTCCAACTGTGTCCCCTTGTTACTGTGTCCAATCTCTGGAACATCCTGTCTTTGTCCACCTTGTCAATTCCTCTCAGTATTTTGTATGTCGTTATCATGTCCCCCCTATCTCTCCTGTCCTCCAGTGTCGTCAGGTTGATTTCCCTTAACCTCTCCTCGTAGGACATACCTCTTAGCTCTGGGACTAGTCTTGTTGCAAACCTTTGCACTTTCTCTAGTTTCTTTACGTGCTTGGCTAGGTGTGGGTTCCAAACTGGTGCCGCATACTCCAATATGGGCCTAACGTACACGGTGTACAGGGTCCTGTGTATGTGTGTGTGTGTAAGTTTATTTAGGTACAGGTATACACAAGTCCAGTTACACAAATTATCATTCATTTTAACATGTGTGTATATTACCTAAGACAACCCGAAAAAAAAAATCAGACAAAGTGTGTGTTAGGAAGCAAGATCCGCCCCTATAAGAACGATAGATCGGAAAGTTCAACACAAGCAGTGTCTCTGCTCGCAGAACCCACCGCAACAAATGCTCAAGCCTCGAGTATATAGATCAAGCAAACACTAAAGCCTTCTGCCCGCTCCATTATTTACGCTCTTGTTAAACCCCGAAAATGAGCGCAGTCACCCCACTTGCTCTATCTGGGGTGAGGAGAGACTCAGGTGGTGAGAGATGGTTCTGTCCCAAGGTTTTGTTGTGTGTGTGTGTGTGTGTGTGTGTGTGTGTGTGTGTGTGTTTGTGTGTGTGTGTGTGTGTGTGTGTGTGTGTGTGTGTGTGTGTGTGTGTGTGTGTGTGTGTGTGTGTGTGTGTGTGTGTGTGTGGTAATTAATGGGTGTGGCATCAATGTTCTGTCTTTCAAACTCGCTACGTAGGCTGCTTAGCGACAGTTCATATATTATCTTTATGGCACTTAATTATGATGCCACACTGGCAGTTATGGCTGCCGATTACGACGATAAGATGGAAGGGGGGGGGGGAAGAAGGGAGAGAAGCGAAGACGGTGAGGGAGACACGAAGGCAGGGAGAATATCCCCCCCCCTTCCTTCCTTCCTTCCCGGCCTCCTAGTTGTTTACCGCAGAAGGCGACCCACCAATCTCTCCGGAGAGTTTGATTATATTGTTAGGTTAATTGAAAAAATATGATGGGGTTGGTTGGAGGGATACGTATACCGCTCAATTGACTACTGTTTTTAATGTTAGAACAGACATGTGGTTCCACCTTTGCCTCCGTCTCCACCAGTTTGTCCTGGTGGCGTGTGTGCTGGTGGAACGTTGGTATTGAGTGGGGCTATATACAATTTCAGGGGTAAGTGCTAGCCTCGTAGGAAGTCATACAGCTCTTAGGGAATGTGAGGCAATCAAGTTTGACCCAGGGAAGGAGAGGGTAGTTCTAATTTCTTGGATCAAGAGACCTTGGTCAGTGTCAGATGCAAGTTGTCTTGGAGTGTAAGGCATGAACTCTTGTTATTACTTTTAGGGGAGATTTTAAAGTGGAATATCGAAACAGAGAACACTGGTGCAGTCTACCTATGGTTATTTATGGTGAGCCAAACTGACTGACTGTTTTGCAGTTCGAGATAGCCACCACAGCCTGGCTGATCAAGGACGGTTTACAGAAAGTTATCAAGTGCTCGAGTGCACACAGAGGTCTATCGATACTCCCTCTAATAACTGAAAAGAAGGACGGAGTTAAGAAGTCTTGGATCCATTTTGATACGGGAAGTATGTCAGTGTTGTTCGACGTTCCGAGAGCTTAAGTGTTTAAATGAATTTGGGCATCAAATATTCTTTAGACCTTCTAGTTCTTGTCGCTGTTTTTATTTGTTTAACCTGTATTTCTTCACTTTTTTTCTTTGTGAAGCTAAATAATTTCAACGTTGAACATCATGTTATTTTCCGTGACCCGCTGGAAGATTGAATTAACATTGTCTTGAGGGGGAAGTGTGCTGTGTCCTCGAAGGATGCATAGCATCGCACCATGATTTATGTTTGCTTGTGGCACACTGAGAAATGAAAAAGAGGATTGAGATGAATACAATGTTAGAATTATTTACAGTTAATATTTTTTATATTACTTTTAATGTTTGTTTTGTTAGGAAATTCACGATCCTCTTCTAGCTTTTCCAGCTGTTTCTTTTGAACGCATTTTCTTTGCTGTTACACAGTAGTCACACTTTTAGAAAGCTTTCACTAACTCTTTCTAATTTACATCGGCATTTTTCTTGTTTTTCAGTGTATTCAAAGCTATGTCATAGTGGTCAGGAGAGTCCTGCTTTCGATCTATGTTTTCATGGATTGTTTAAATGTTGTGATTCCACGTGTTTAACAGTTATACTTCTTAGCACTCTTTCAGGTATTCTGATGTATAAATTGAGTACTCAAAGTCTAGACCTTTGTTTTCGATTGTTTTACTGCCATCTTTGTTTAGTAGGATTATGGTAGCTTTTCACAAATAACTTGTACTTAGAGGAGAAAGAAACTTACGACGACGTTTCGGTCCTGTGTAATAAATCACCTTACCTAAGTGCTGGTTATTAGTTAATCGTCCCAGGCACGGTATTGCGACTTTTATTCTTCATGTCATCGTTTTTCAGGGAGTGTTACCTGTATTTAGACTGTCTCTGTAGGATAGGCTTATTTTTGCCATTCTTGATCATTATAACTTCATAACGATGGGTGTGATACAGAGTGCAGTTAGGTGAAGGTTCACAGGCGGAGCCAGGAGCTGTCGGAAGGTCAAGTTGGTTAGTACAGCTCGATGACACCCATCCGGAAGACAAGAACAACATAATGCTTTTGGAAGAAAAGGTAAACATTTACACCGAGAATCTAAAACAATATTAAAGGATGAGAAACAGGAAATAGGGAAGGGATGGAGAGACTCAAGAGGTAGAGAAAATAGACTCTGTGACGTAGTTATTGTTGCTGTTATTTCCTGTGGCAGATAAGAGCGGTGAGTGGCGTATTAGGTCTTCATATCATACCCTCAGCTGTCTATTGCTTTTCTTTCCTTCCAGTTTATTCCCTTTCTTTCTCCCCTTTCTTAAGTCTTGGTCGGCCTCTACCATCTGTCCTGTACCTCCCTCCTTCCCGTCTCTTCCTCTCCTCCCTTCTTCCCATCCTTGCTCTGCTACGCAGGCTCACGCCACAGACACCGGACGCCTAAGAATCATTTTGACGTCAGTGTTAATATATTTCCTTCGAAGACCAGACAACAGCAGCCTGAAACATTTGTGTTTGTACTTATCTATTTGTAGTTTCATGCCTCCTTACTGGCCATTATCGGGTTCACTCTCTCAGCCTCGTGTGTCTCATCATAGTGGTCATTCCACTAGGTTATTTAGCTTCCTGACCACCCTAAAGCTGACTCATCTGTGCCTTCGTGCACCCGTTTTCCACCTCTGGAACAGTTATCTTTGCCTACTCTATCAAGCGTCTTCCCTCGTCAGATTAAGTTCCTTTGGTATTTTCTCATAGTTAAGTTCCTTTAACTCTGAGATTTGTCATGTTAAGATTTCTCCAGTTTCATGACAAGCTTTATGCTGGTGCTGCATACGAAAAGTATCCTGATGTATGCCATATGTAGGGTAACGAAAGATTCTTCGTTGAAATTCCTCAAAGCTAATTTTAGATTCACCTATCGAGCATTTGCTGAGTAGAGATTATTCGATTGATGTACGCCTCAGGTGATATGCTCGGTACTATGGTTACCCCTGGGTCCCTCTCCTTGAGTTTGGCTCAGCCCCTTTCTCCCGAGTCTGTATTCAGTTTCCGGTCTTCGTTTTTCCTAACATAATTTTTATAAACTTTACTCAGGGTGAAGATTATGGTTGAGGTGTAGCCTTTCCTTGCCCTCGTGGGTTTTTATTCTTCTCATTAATTTCGCATAATCTGAAAGCAGGATATATATGACTCTTCCATAATGCCGTTCACGTACACAAGAAACGTTACCGATCCCAGTACCAGTCCTTATGGAACCCCTGTTATTACAATTGTCCAGTCTGGCACCTCTTCCCGGACAATCGCTGTTTCTTTCCCATTATGTATTCTTTGATCTACTTTTGCGGCTTATCTCTGCCAGCTCCTCAAATTTTAGGCTCAGTCGCCTTTGCGACAGTGTGAAAGGCTTTCAAGTATTCCAAGAATATGCAGCCCACCCTTGCCATTTTTTCTTGTCTCACCTGTTATCTTGTTATAGAAGTCCAGTAGTTTTTCGATGCAGGAATTACTATCTCTCAAACTGTGCATGGTGTTGGATATGAAATACTTCATACTAAGTGCTCCACTTCTCGCCTAATTATATTTTCCATTACCTTACATGCATGATGGTAATACTGGCCTGTAATTTAATCTTACCATCTTGTCCTTAATCCTACCAACTTGTCCCCATTTTTTAAATGTTGGGACTACTTTTGCTGTATTTTGTCCTGGTAATTGTCCCGTATCCATATAAGCGTGTGTATGTGAACTCACGACTCGACTCGACTCACCTATATGTGGTTGCAGGGGTCGATTCACAGCTCCTGGCCCTGCCTCTTCGCTGATCGCTACTAAGACCATTGTGTGTGTGTGTGTGTGTGTGTGTGTGTGTGTGTGTGTGTGTGTGTGTGTGTGGAGCACTTCTCGACGACCTGTGTTCCTTGGAGGTGTTTGTACTGCTGAGCTCACCGGCTCTTCACGTCCACTTGCATGGTTACGCTTCAGTTCGGCGCTGACATGATCACTGCGGGAGCTGTCATGATTCAAGCTCTCGGCGTGATGTCATAGCCTAGTGCGTGGGTGTGGGACCTGGCTCCTGTCCTCAGCCCGGGCCTGGTGAGAGTCTGGTGCTGATGGGGGTGTCACATGAGTGGGGTACGGGTTAAGGAGTGGCGCCGATGGGGGTGTGGTATGAGTTGAGTATTAGTGAGGGTGTGGCGCTGATGGGGGTGTAGTATGGGTGGAGTATTGGTGAAGGTGTGGTATTGGTGAGGCAATGGGGACGATGTGGTATATACTTGTAGCCGAATTTCAGGGCTTGTCTGCCCTACCAGTATGACCTTTGGTCAGAATTTCCTGTTGAGTTTCTATTCAGCCAGGCAGTTGCTGTTAGCGGCCCGCTGGCCCACATAGTCATCACAGCCTGGTTGATCTGGCACTTGGCGGAGGCAGTGATCCGGTTTCCTCTTGAAGACTTTTGCATTTGTTCCGGCAATATTTCTATTATCTGCTGGTAGCAAGTTGAAGAATCTTAGCCCACGGGTATTGACACAGTTCTCTTATTGTTTCTACGGCACTCCTGCTTATCACCGAATTTATTTACACTTCCTCCCCTATCTCTCAGTATGTAGTAGTATGTAGATTTTGGACCTGGTCTGGGACCGGGCCGCGGTGGTCAACGCCCCGCGTATCCTTCGGATATTCCTTATCTTCCAGGTGTACATTACCAGGTATATAAGAACATAAAGACGGAACACTGCAACAGGTCTGCTGGCCTATGCGAGACAGGTCCAATTCTCCCACCGGCTTAAGCCAATGCTTTGACATAGTCAGGTTAGTCACGTCACTTAAGGGAGGAGCACGGCATCCGACCTAGTAGCACAAGCTAGTCAGGTCCAACTCACACCCACTCATGTATTTATCCAGCCTATTTTTAAAACTACACAACGTCTTAGCATCTATAACTGCACTCGAGAGTTTGTTCCACTCATCCACAACTCTATTACCAAACCAGTGCTTTACTATATTCTTCCTGAATATGATTTTTTCCAATTTAAAACCATTGTTGCGAGTCCTGTCTATGTTAGATCTTTTTAGCACGCTATTTACACCCCCTTTATTAATTCCTGTTTTCCATTTATACACCTCAATTATATCCCCCTAATTCTACGCCTTTCTAGAGAGTGCAGATTCAGGGCCCTCAGTCTATCTTCATAGGGAAGATTTCTGATACATGGATCTATTTTCTTCGCTCCCAAAAGTACATTCCTAGTATTTTGAGGCATTCCTGGTAGCTTAAATGCTGGATTGATGCAGACACACTAGTGTGCTGGTTATGGCTGCCTTAAAAGACTGATACGAAATCTTCCTCTCTTGCCTCAACTTTTTTTACTAATACCTCCATTTACTGTCGTTTTAAACACCTATTTTTATATGTATCTTTGGTGTCTGTTACTCTTGCACTGTATCTTCATCTTGCAGAATGTATGGTGACATCTGTTTTGTTCCTTCATGTACTTCTCCTTTCTTTCTTCCTCTCTTTCTATGTTTCTCTTTCCCATTCATAATATATATGTACCTTCAAGAGAGGCGAGGTCCACACAACTGTCCTCTCGTCCTTCCATCTCATTTCCTCCTTCCCCGCCCATCCCGCCACACCCTATCCACCCACCTCCACTTATATATATGCCCAAACTTATTCACTCTTCTATATTTTTCTGGGTTTCGCATTTTGCATGTTAATACTTATTATTCCTTAGAAGTAATACTTTAACGACCTCTGCACCTTATGGGGAAGACACTTAGCTGCCTCATTAACCAAAAATAATAGATTTTCACATTTGCATTTTGCACAGACTGTTTACATTCAGTGAATTAGTTTCTCCCATTAAGTTTTGTATATTATTGGATATTTTTTACGTGTTGGCTAAGTCGTTATTGATGTTGCTTCTAGATTGGTGGTTAATTGGGTTTTATTGGTAACATTAGAGTCATTAGGTTACAAGTAGCCGGTTCACCGGCAGTCAAGAATGCTTCAGTCACTAAAATAGGGATTAAAGAAAACTGTCAGTGGTGTCTGGAGGTGGTGTCTGGAGGTGGTGTCTGGAGGTGGTGTCTGGAGGTGGTGTCTGGAGGTGGTGTCTGGAGGTGGTGTCTGGAGGTGGTTGTCTGGAGGTGGTTGTCTGGAGGTGGTTGTCTGGAGGTGGTTGTCTGGAGGTGGTTGTCTGGAGGTGGTGTCTGGAGGTGGTGTCTGGAGGTGGTGTCTGGAGATGGCGTCTGGAGGTGGCGTCTGGAGGTGGTGTCTGGAGGTGGCATCTGGAGGTGGTTGTCTGGAGGTGGTGCCTGGAGGTGGCGTCTGGAGGTGGCGTCTGGAGGTGGTTGTCTGGAGGTGGTTGTCTGGAGGTGGTGTCTGGAGGTGGTGTCTGGAGGTGGTGTCTGGAGGTGGTTGTCTGGAGGTGGTTGTCTGGAGGTGGTTGTCTGGAGGGTTGTCTGGAGGTGGTTGTCTGGAGGTGGTTGTCTGGAGGTGGTTGTCTGGAGGTGGTGTCTGGAGGTGGTGTCTGGAGGTGGTGTCTGGAGGTGGTTGTCTGGAGGTGGTTGTCTGGAGGTGGTTGTCTGGAGGTGGTGTCTGGAGGTGGTGTCTGGAGATGGCGTCTGGAGGTGGCGTCTGGAGGTGGTTGTCTGGAGGTGGTGCCTGGAGGTGGTGCCTGGAGGTGGTGCCTGGAGGTGGCGTCTGGAGGTGGCGTGCTGGAGGTGGCATCTGGAGGTGGTTGTCTGGAGGTGGTGCCTGGAGGTGGTGCCTGGAGGTGGCGTCTGGAGGTGGTTGTCTGGAGGTGGTTGTCTGGAGGTGGTGTCTGGAGGTGGTTGTCTGGAGGTGGTTGTCTGGAGGTGGTTGTCTGGAGGTGGTTGTCTGGAGGTGGTTGTCTGGAGATGGTTGTCTGGAGGTGGTGTCTGGAGGTGGTTGTCTGGAGGTGGTGTCTGGAGGTGGTGTCTGGAGGTGGTGTCTGGAGGTGGTGTCTGGAGGTGGTGTCTGGAGGTGGTGTCTGGAGGTGGCGTCTGGAGGTGGCGTCTGGAGGTGGCGTCTGGAGGTGGCGTCTGGAGGTGGTGTCTGGAGGTGGTGTCTGGAGGTGGTGTCTGGAGGTGGTGTCTGGAGGTGGGTCTGGAGGTGGCGCCTGGAGGTGGCGTCTGGAGGTGGCGCCTGGAAGTGGCGTCTGGAGGTGGTGCCTGGAGGTGGCGTCTGGAGGTGGCGTCTGGAGGTGGCGCCTGGAGGTGGTGCCTGGAGGTGGCGCCTGGAGGTGGCGCCTGGAGGTGGCGTCTGGAGGTGGCGTCTGGAGGTGGCGCCTGGAGGTGGCGCCTGGAGGTGGCGCCTGGAGGTGGTGCCTGGAGGTGGTGTCTGGAGGTGGTGCCTGGAGGTGGCGTCTGGAGGGATGCCCGGACGTGGTGTCTGGAGGAGTGCCTGGAGGAGTGCCACAGCCGCTATGTCGTCAATTAGCCTCCGTAGCTTCTGTCTTGATTCATATGACGTCATCACTGCCTGGCACAGACCAATGCCTTGTTGTTTATATCTCTGTTAACCGATAGTAGGTGCCTGGCACTCTCCCCTCCCCTATTTCCCTACCCTCCAAACTGGCTTTCTCTCCCGTTGGCATCCTCCCCTCACCCCTCCTCCCCTCCTCGAAGGAATACCCTCCTCCCCCGCCCACAATGACACTCTCAGTTCACAGAATCTATGTCTGATTTTGTTTTAAATATAACAGAAACTGTATATCATATGAGGTGTGTCCAGTATACCTGATATGTATAATATACTTGATATGTTTATTATATATGTATATTGTAATGACCCTCAAGTGTTTACACATCCGCAGTAAACATATACTGTTACATACTGTATGTGCCCATGTGTGTGCGTGCGTGTGTGCGTGTGTGCGTGCGTGTGTGTGTGCATGTGTGTGTTTGTGTGTGTGTGTGTGTGTGTATGTGCGCGTGTGTTTGTGTGCGTGTGTGTGCGCGTGTGTGTGTGTGTGCGTGTTTGTGTGTGTGTGTGTGAGCATGCGTGCGTGCGTGCGTGTGCGTGTGTTTGTGTATTTACTCACTTGTTTGTACTCACGTAAGTGTTTTCAGGGGTCGAGTCTCAGCTCCTGGCCCCACCTTTCAAACTGGCCACTACTGGATTCACTCTCCTGGGTTCGTAAGCCTTATCATACCCGTTCTTAAAGCTAAATTGTGTGTGTATGTGTGTACTCACCTATTTGTATTCAACTATTTGTGGTTGCAGGGGTCGATTCATAGCTCCTAGCCCCGTGTGTACTCACCTAGTTGTGGTTGCGGGGGTCGATTCACAATTCATGGCCCCCGCCTCTTCAACTGGCCGCTACCCGGTCACTCTCCCAGCTCCGTGAGCTTTATCATACCTCTTCTTAAAGCTATGTACGGTGTGTGTGTGTGTGTGTGTGTGTGTGTGTGTGTGTGTGTGCTCACCTATTTGTGGTTACAGGGGTCGAGTCTTAGCTCCTGGCTCCGAGTGTGTGTGTGTGTGTGTGTGTGTGTGTACTCACCTATATGTGGTTGCAAGGGTCGATTCACAGTTCCTGGATCCGCCTCTTTGCTGTTCGCTACTATGTGTGTGTGTGTACGCGCATGTGCGCAAGAGATGCGTCAGGGCAGGACAATCTCCCACGGTACACGAGCGAGTGTCCTCCGCGCCGTCATTGTTTATACACTGGCTCCCTCGGTCTGTCAGTTGATACCTACCTTAGCAACTGGACCACCCCACTTAGGCGAAAACTTAATAAACAATTTGACCACAATGAGAGAGAAAATAAATCCCAAGCGCATTGGTGAGGTATTAATCGTCTTCTGAAGGACCCTAGTGAAGGATTACAGCAATAGTGTGGTTGACGCTAGGATTGCACACTTTTGTAAACACATCACTTAAAGAACAGACTTGCTCATATGTCTAAGGTCAGGTCAGGTCAAGAGTGACTAGGTCTCTCGGTATAGCCTAAATATTTCAGTCTTAATAGAGTCATGGAAATATCCAATAACTATCACAGATTTCTTATGAATAAGTGAAGTCAGCATGGAGATAAAAGGTATAAAATACCGACACGATGGAAAAATAAACACCAATGCAGTATAATGTGATCCTTTATTGACAACGTTTCGCCCACAATGGGCTTCATCAAGTACATGAGTTAGTGTGGAGAATCAAGTGGAGATTGTTGGGTAGGTTGTATTAGAGACTGACCTGCATGGGACGGGCGATATTCTCCACCTGACTCCCCACACTATATATACTCATGTACTTTTTACCCAGATAGATATGTTTGTGACTTGACAAAGCCCACTGTGCGGGCGAAACGTAGTCATTAAAGAATCACATTATACTGCATTTGTATTTTATTTTTCCACGTAGAGTGCAGGAAATATGTTGGAATAAATCTTTCCTAGATTTCTTTAACTAACAAATTCAGCCTCGATACAAAATCCTGGACGTATATTTAGATTAAAATCAGTTGTAGACTACATTATGCAGAACTTAATTTTATAATGTTCAGCCGCTGATTTATATGTACAAAAAAATGTAGATTTTAACTAGTCACTAGGATGATCAGAATCTCTTACATGAATAAACACAGCATTCCACTCCTGGGGTGATCTAATGCTTTGTGTTGTTTTAATTTTAAATTTAGCTTCTAGGATAATGCATAATGGGTGGTATCTGTATGTCAGCTTAGTATTGTTATATGTGGTTTTAAGACTGTGGATTATATTTCATGAAGAGCTACACCCACGAGAACACAAGAACGAAGGAACACTGCAGCAGGCCTTCTGGCTTCTGCTAGGCTTGTCCCACTCAAACCAACCAAGGTTTTGCCTCAGTGATGCTTCATGGGAATTTATACCACTCATCCGCAACCCTGTTGCCAAATCAGTATTTCCCTATATAGGTGTTAGTTATTCAGTGCGTGGAATGATGGAAGCTCATCCTCCGTCAGCTGTTTTTAAAAGGCGTACAGACAACACAAAACAAAATAAACACATTTAGCAAAAAGAGTTTATATTGGGACCGCGTTTCTAAGTAGCACTCAGACTGTTGTGTTCACTTATGGTGGTAAGATTAGTTAATGTGTGTGGGAGAAGTGTGGAAGGAATCTTATTTTAGTTGAAAGGTACATAATTAATTATTGATCACATTAGGTTAAGTTCGGTAATATTCGTCAGGAAACTAGACCTCGTTCCTGGAGCTTGAGTCATAACCCATATCTTCCATTGACTTACTGCTTCTCATTTAACGTTTTCGAGGTTATTAGTCAAATTACCCACAATGTTAGGTACTATTCCATTAGCTGTTCTTGTCTTCATTTACTCAACAAGTGTAAGGTGATACAATGATATCGCTAGATTCTGAAGAGATTCTGAAGAGATTCTGAAGAGGAACTGCAGAGGGCAGTGGAGGAGTTTAAAACGGTGTTTGAGAGACAAAAGCAGAGTTAAAATTAAATTATTATTATTATTATTATTATTATTATTATTATTATTATTATTATTATTATTTCATTAATTTACTAAACATATCTGGATCATCCTCGCATGGTAACGAGAATTCATTAATTACTGGGAATGAGTAGAGTAGACAACCTTGAAATGCATCTTAAAATGTCATTGTCACTAAGTATTAGTGTTTGTATTATAATGTAATGACATTGTCATTATCAGTGTTCAATATTGTTATCGTTACTTGGGTTGATTCACCCACCTGCCTATTATTCCTCGTGTTTTTTTTATTATCAGAGAACATGAGAGGGAAGGTGAGAGAAGTGGTCTGAATATATATATAATATATATATATATATATATATATATATATATATATATATATAATATATATATATATATATGTCGTGCCGAATAGGCAGAACTTGCTATCTTGGCTTAAATAGCAACGCTCATCTTGCCATATAGGACAAGCGAAAATTTGTGTATGCAATAATTTCGCCAAAATCATTCTGAACCTAACGAAAAAAATATATTTCACTGTTTTAGTATTAAATTATTGTAAACAAATCTAAAATATATTTAGTTTGGTTCGGCTAAAATAAATTGTGCTTGTTAAAACAAGGTTAGGTAAGTTTTCTACGATTCTTTTGGAGCAAAATTATATTTTTTTTCATTAACATTAATGAAAAAAATATATCTTTAAACGTATAAGAGAAAAGTTTTGAAAGGACTTAATTTTAAATGAGTTCTTGCTAATTGACCAGTTTTACATATTCGGCACGACATATATATATATATATATATATATATATATATATATATATATATATATATATATATATATATATATATATGGAATAGGTGGTAAGTTACTAAATGCTGTAAAGAGTTTTTATGAGGATAGTGAGGCTCAGGTTAGGATGTGTAGAAGAGAGGGAGACTACTTCCCGGTAAAGGTAGGTCTTAGACAGGGATGTGTAATGTCACCATGGTTGTTTAATATATTTATAGATGGGGATGTAAAAGAAGTAAATGCTAGGGTGTTTGGGAGAGGGGTGGGATTAAATTATAGGGAATCAAATTCAAAATGGGAATTGACACAGTTACTTTTTGCTGATGATACTGTGCTTATGGGAGATTCTAAAGAAAAATTGCAAAGGTTAGTGGATGAGTTTGGGAGTGTGTGTAAAGGTAGAAAGTTGAAAGTGAACATAGAAAAGAGTAAGGTGATGAGAGTATCAAATGATTTAGATAAAGAAAAATTGGATATCAAATTGGGAAGGAGTAGTATGGAAGAAGTTAATGTTTTCAGATATTTGGGAGTTGACGTGTCGGCGGATGGATTTATGAAGGATGAAGTTAATCATAGAATTGATGAGGGAAAAAAAGGTGAGTGGTGCGTTGAGGTATATGTGGAGACAAAAAACGTTATCTAAGGAGGCAAAGAAGGGAATGTATGAAAGTATAGTAGTACCAACACTCTTATATGGGTGTGAAGCTTGGGTTGTGAATGCAGCAGCGAGGAGGCGGTTGGAGGCAGTGGAGATGTCCTGTCTAAGGGCAATGTGTGGTGTAAATATTATGCAGAAAATTCGGAATGTGGAAATTACGAGAACGTGTGGAGTTAATAAAAGTATTAGTGGGCTGAAGAGGGGTTGTTGAGGTGGTTTGGTCATTTAGAGAGAATGGATCAAAGTAGAATCACATGGAGAGCGTATAAATCTGTAGGGGTAGGAAGGCGGGGTAGGGGTCGTCCTCGAAAAGGGTGGAAGGAAGGGGTAAAGGAGGTTTTGTGGGCGAGGGGCTTGGACTTCCAGCAAGCGTGTGTGAGCGTGTTCGATAGGAGTGAATGGAGACGAATGGTATTTGGGATCTGACGAGCTGTTGGAGTGTGAGCAGGGTAATATTTAGTGAAGGGATTCAGGGAAACCAGTTATTTTTATATAGTCGGACTTGAGTCCTGGAAATGGGAAGTACAATGCCTGCACTCTAAAGGAGGGGTTCGGGATATTGGCAATTTGGAGAGATATGTTGTGTATCTTTATACGTATATGCTTCTAAACTGTTGTGTTCTGGGCACCTCTGCAAAAACAGTGATTATGTGTGAGTGAGTTGAAAGTGTTGAATGATGATGAAAGTATTTTCTTTTTGGGATTTTCTTTCTTTTTGGACACCCAGCCTCGGAGGGAGACGGCCGACTTGTTGAAAAAAATATATATATGTCGTGCCGAATAGGTAAAACTGGTCAATTAGCAAGAACTCGTTTAAAATTAAGTCCTTTCTAAAATTTTCTCTTATACGTTTAAAGATACATTTTTTTCATTAATGTTAATGTAAAATATTTTAATTTTGCACCAAAAGAATCTTAGAAAACTTACCTAACCTTATTATAACAAGAACAATTTATTTTAGCCTAACCCAACTATATATATTTTAGATTTGTTTACAATAATTTTATACTAAACAAACACAGTGAAATATATTTTTTTTCGTTAGGTTTCGAATGATTTTGGAGAAATTATTGCATACACAAATTTTCGCTTGTCCTATATGGCAAGATGAGCGTTGCTATTTATGCCAAGATCGCAAGTTCTGCCTATTCGGCACTACATATATATATATATATATATATATATATATATATATATATATATATATATAATATATATATATATATATATATATATATATATATATATATATATATAATACATACGAGTATATATATAACCCAGCGGAGCAATCTCAGGTCTGGGCATATGACGAATGTAAACAGTGGCGGCCGTTTTCCCACAATGCAATGTATTGTTTACATCTCTTTATTTGGAGGGCGTGAGATCATCCTCCTCCTCCCCCCGCGGTAGAGGTTTGACGTCAAGACCTGCAAGGAGTGCAAAGGGTATGTTCTCATACCAAAGAGTGTATACAGCAAATTTTCATACCAAAGAGTATAGATGAGTTGTCATAGCAAAGAGTGCAGAGAGGAAGTTTTTACATCAAAGAAGGACTGTGTGAGTGGCAGGAGGCGGAAGGAGGACAAGAAGCAACAGAGGAGGAAGGAAAAGTCGAGTAACAAGCAGAGAGGTGTGGCGAAGGAGAGGGATGATGAGGCTTGAGATCTGTCTCCTTACTCATGTACATTATTCGCTGCTTTTAAGCAAGCTACAAGTCCATTTATCGAGAATATGTAATTATTTTTATATTGGGCTGCAGTGACTTGGCATTAATTATTTTAATAGGCTGGGTGAGTTGACTGGTTTGCAGTTTATCATGCTGGGTGCAGTAGTGAGCTGACTAGCTCCTGGTGTAGAAGAAATTCTTATGTGTGTAGTTTTTAACTCTTTTTTTTCTGCTTTATGATTGATAACACTGAAAAATTTCTGTGGTAATGAGTGAATATCATTCTTTAAAAATAGGGTGTAGTTATACCTCACCCTTTGATTCTGTTTCTCTTTATTCATTTTCAGTCTGTCCCTATCTGCACTATTCAGTCTTCAGATTTTGTATATATAATCAATTCTCTTGTCCTCAGCCAAGGTGGTCAGGTTCGGTTCCTGGCATATAATAACATTTGACGAGGGTTGAATCACAAAGAACTGTTGGAAGTACAGAAAGATAAAACACGAAATAGTGGCATGAAACTCTGTGGAAAGAGTTGCAACAACAATGAGAGTATAAAAAAATTCGGGGTAGAAAAAATAAAGCATTATTTCCTGTAAACAACCTGTGAGCACTAAAGCAATTGAGTCTCATTAAAGTAGCACTCGGATAAGCACTTTGTAAATATAGGATTTAAGTAGATACAGTCATGTTCAATGTATTTCTTAAATGCTCGCGCGAGAGAAAGAGAGAGAGAGAGAGAAAGAGAGAGAGAGTCGTGTGTATACGTACTTCAGACAGCAGCAGTGCCTCCCAGTCACTTATCTCCTTGAGGTGCCAACCTGAAATAGTGCCTCTGGTGCTAGCCTCTGGTACCTGCCTCTGGTGGCACTGTCATTGTAGTGACGTCCTGTTGTGACATGGTGGCTGCCTTGAGACTGGTGATGGGCTCTTGATCCAAGGAACTGGGGCTATCCTTGGATGAAACTTGAATACCTACTGTTCCCCAGATGCTGTAACACACATTTAGTTCTTCCCTGTGAATAATATAATAAATTTATCCCATTATATATGTGTAAAACCCTTTAATTAATAAATGAATTGTAAATCATAATAATTATAACTTAACTATGATAATTTTGATGATAACTTACAATATCTTAATTATAATTATGATAAATGGATTTTAATAATTGATCTTTAATAATTGATCATTAATAACTGAGCTTTAATAGCATAATTATAATAACCTATAACTATAAAATAACTGGGATCGCTATCAGTCGTTACACGAATGTTATAAACAACACGGTAATGAAATTATCGAGTTGCGTAAGCAAGTTTGTTATCATGGCAGTGTAAGGGAAGATAACTGCGTTATCTTAAGTCCTAGATCACTGCCCCAGTGGGTCAGACAGGCCAACCTGTCTCATGTGTTACCCCTTTTAACCACAACGGTAATATCAGTCAGCTGCAACAACAACAGCAACTATAGCAACAGTAACGAACTATTGTAGCAATAATAGCAGTAAACAACAGTAACCTATTGTAGCAATAATACCAGCAGTAAGATTCAAGAACAACAGTAACCTATTGTAGCAATAATACCAGCAGTAAGAGTCAAGAACAACAGTAATCTATTGTAGCAATAATACCAGCAGTAAGAGTTAAGAACAACAATAACAACAGCAACAGTTATCACCACCAGCAACAACGATCACGAAAACAAAATAACGAATATCACCACCACTAGCAAGAACCACCAGTATCAACAGCAAAAAAACAAGAACCAACATCAACAACAGTCAACAACAGTAATAAAAAACGAATAATAAACAATAAACACCCAGCAACAACACATTTACAACAGCAGCAGCAGCAAAAAACAACAACCAACAAAAGCAATTAACTACAGTAAACAACAAAAATATCAATAGCATCACCACCATTAACAACAGTCAACCAATACCACCACTAACAACAAAAATTACAACCACCACCCCTACCACCATTCAAGCATATCAAAGTAACACATAATCAAGTAATAAATAAACAGAGACTACGAATTTCAGCTAATTGTTGTGTGCCGCGCGAGTGTTGATTTAAGTGGTTTTTATATGTAGTTATTGATATAAATGGATATTAAATTACTGGAGAAAATAGCCTGGTATTTATATTTGCATGTTGGAGTGGGGAGAGGGGGCAGGAGGATGGGTGAAAGGGGGAATGAGAGGAAGGGGAAGGGTGGAGAAGAGGAAGATTGGTAGAAAAGGAGGTGGCGGAGGTTGACAGCCTGTACACACACACACACACACACCACACACACACACACACACACACACACACACACACAGCAACTACCTGAGGTATGGAAGACGGCAAATGTAGTTCCCATTTTTAAAAAAGGAGACAGAAAAGAGGCACTAAACTATAGACCTGTGTCATTGACGTGTATAGTATGCAAAATTATGGAGAAGATTATCAGGAGGAGAGTGGTGGAGCACCTGGAACGGAACAGGAGTATAAATGCCAACCAGCACGGATTCACGGAAGGCAAATCCTGTGTCACAAACCTTCTGGAGTTTTATGATAAAATAACAGAAGTAAGACAAGAGAGAGAGGGGTGGGTTGATTGCATCTTCTTGGACTGCAAGAAGGCCTTTGACACAGTTCCTCACAAGAGATTAGTGCAGAAGCTAGAGCATCAGGCGCATATAACAGGAAGGGCACTGCAATGGATCAGAGAATACCTGACAGGGAGGCAACAACGAGTCATGGTACGTAATGATGTATCACAGTGGGCACCTGTGACGAGCGGGGTCCCACAGGGGTCGGTCCTAGGACCAGTGCTATTTTTGGTATATGTGAACGACATGACGGAAGGGTTAGACTCAGAAGTGTCCGTTTGCAGATGATGTGAAGTTAATGAGGAGAATTAAATCTGATGAGGACCAGGCAGGACTTCAAAGAGACCTGGACAGACTGGACATCTGGTCCAGCAAATGGCTTCTCGAATTTAATCCTGCCAAATGCAAAGTCATGAAGATGGGGGAGGGGCACAGAAGACCACAGACAGAGTATAGGCTAGGTGGCCAAAGACTGCAAACCTCACTCAAGGAGAAAGATCTTGGGGTGAGTATAACACCGAGCATGTCTCCGGAAGCACACATCAATCAGATAACTGCTGCAGCATATGGGCGCCTGGCAAACCTGAGAACAGCATTCCGATACCTTAGTAAGGAATCATTCAAGACACTGTACACCGTGTATGTCAGGCCCATACTGGAGTATGCAGCACCTGTTTGGAACCCGCACTTGATAAAGCACGTCAAGAAACTAGAGAAAGTACAAAGGTTTGCGACAAGGTTAGTTCCAGAGCTAAGGGGAATGTCCTATGAGGAAAGATTAAGGGAAATCGGCCTGACCACACTGGAGGACAGGAGGGTCAGGGGAGACATGATAACGACATATAAAATACTGCGTGGAATAGACAAGGTGGACAAAGACAGGATGTTCCAGGGAGGGGACACAGAAACAAGAGGCCACAATTGGAAGTTGAAGACACAAATGAGTCAGAGAGATAGTAGGAAGTATTTCTTCAGTCATAGAGTTGTAAGGCAGTGGAATAGCCTAGAAAATGACGTAGTGGAGGCAGGAACCATACACAGTTTTAAGACGAGGTTTGATAAAGCTCATGGAGCGGGGAGAGAGAGGGCCTAGTAGCAACCGGTGAAGAGGCGGGGCCAGGAGCTAGGACTCGACCCCTGCAACCACAAATAGGTGAGTACACACACACACACACGCGCGCGCGCGCCACAGGCAAAGACAATTAAGTTTCGTTGCTCTTGTGTTACTCTGCCATTCGGGTAATGTAATAATGTTGGTAGAATTAGCAACAATGTTAGGTAAAAGGACACAAGTGCACGTAATACGACATTTTATTATGGCAACGTCTCGCTCTCCAGGTAGCTGTGAAACATTGTGACTAACTAGTGTTGTTATTGTTAGAGACTCTGGGCCATATTGCACCTTACTGTGGTCCTCAGTAATCAATGTTCGGACTTCCACATATATTGTGGGTTAATGTCTTCTTAGAAGCCTGCAGTGGGACTATTTATAGCATACCCAAGTACAGCTTTTTTTCTGGAAAGTAAATTGCGCGCTGGAGATGTGTGATTGTGTGTGTGTGGGGGGGGGGGGACGGGGAAAGCTCGTTGGTATATTCCCCGCTCGTGACGCACAATTACTGGTTAGAAATGATGTGCTAACGAACCTCGTGTGGTTTCGGATAATCGAGCAGCAAGTTCTGGACTAGACAGTAGGTTCACTACTGGAGTTAATTCCAGTGGTGGCTGTGTTGCGGCCAATGCTTGTTCCACAGGCACTGAGGAGTGACACTGATGAGCCAACACATAGGGAAACAGTTTTAGTTCCTCTCTTTGACGGACCCAGGTACAACCGTGCCTCCCACCTGCAAAGGCATTTTCCCGAATTCCATTTCTGTAACCTCAGTTGGTATCCCTCAGCGCTACGTAGCCTGTTATTACGGTGGTAACAGAGAAACGTCAGGGTAATACACTTGCGTCTGCTCGCACACGTTCCGTTCCGTTAACAAATCAGTAAGAGTACAACGTTCAAGTACGTTTATGGGAAGATTCGCCAGTTACTACGGAGAAAGACCAGATGTGAAAAATTGAACAGACTTTAGTACTTCGAGTAAGAGAAGTAGAGTAGTGGAGGTGGTACACAAGTACCATGCGTTGGCTTCTAGGTGTATCTGTGAAGACTAATTAGTTAGGTGTAAAGCTTTTCGAATGCACGATGCACGAAAGTGTGTATTCCATGCGGCCTTAAGGCAGCGTGTCATACACATACTCGAATTATGAATACCTTAATGCCTCAAAAAGGAAGTAAACTCTGTATATTCAATGAAATATATACATTTCAGAGTATATAAACACTAAGAGATATGCGCCTCGTGGTGTATACGTATTTACTATTGTAAACGAGAAGAAAGGTAATGATTGTGTCATCAGGAAAGAGGACTGTGTCTCCTGACAATGGTCTTTGTCATGTAATTAAACGAAGAAAAGTTAACTCTTAATGTATATACACCAACGTATTGCCCTTCAGCCTGAATATAATCCGGAGTTGATAGACAATCCTCCAGGTTCCTCGTCTGGGCCTACTGCTATATGACTTAATATCAAACACAAAAACAACAGACGACGAAAGAAACGTGAAAACAAAATATATAAGAGAGGGAATCCTACATCAGCTGATCACTAAACAAAAGAACATCACAAGACCCAGGATCCTTTCCGAGTATAATCGCTGAGAAAGGTTGCAAAACGCGTCTTAAAAGCAATTATCTCAGACGAGGTACAAGAACCTTCCTCAACCCCAAGTAACAGATTGTTAAACCTCCCACAATATCGCCTGTATTATGCAGAGGGAAATATCTATATGAGAAAGGCAAACCCTTCCGGTAAGTATGTTAATTAACACGCAGGAAGAGGTAAACAGCTTGGATTAACCTGCCACGCTCAAAGACGCTAATTAAAATTAATGAGCGAGAGACTACACGAATATGGATATATATTTGCATTTATGACTCTCTGGGGTAAATTATCTGCTGTGGGAAAATATTAATGAGATTTTATTCCATAACATAAATATTAAGTTATTATTATTATTATTATTATTATTATTATTATTATTATTATTATTATTATTATTTATTATTATTTATTCTCGTTTGTTTTATGATTTCTTATGTTTATTGGCAACCAGTAATGTTTATTTCCTATATAATTATAAATATTAACTGTACATAAACTTTGTTCATTTGTGAGAGCAAAGTAATCCGAATGTAAAAAAAAATCGAAAGCTTCAATGGAACATAATTGAAGCCAAGAATACTATAGTGAGACACATTTGAAGCCAAGAACACCATAGTGAGACACTTGAAGCCAAGAACACCATAGTGAGACACTTGAAGCCAAGAACACCATAGACATATTTGAAGCCAAGAACACCATAGCTAGACATATTTGAAGCCAAGAACACCATAGTGAGACACTTGAAGCCAAGAACACCATAGTGAGACACATTTGAAGCCAAGAACACCATAGTGAGACACATTTGAAGCCAAGAACACCAAAGTGAAACATTTGAAGCCAAGAACACCAAAGTGAAACATTTGAAGCCAAGGACACCATAGTGAGACACTTGAAGCCAAGAACACCATAGTGAGACACATTTGAAGCCAAGAACACCATAAAGAGACACATTTGAAGCCAAGAACACCATAATGAGACACATTTGAAGCCAGGAACACCATAGTGAGACACTTGAAGCCAAGAACACCATAGTGAGACACATTTGAAGCCAAGAACACCATAGTGAGACACTTGAAGCCAAGAACACCATAGTGAGACACATTTGAAGCCAGGAACACCATAGTGAGACACATTTGAAGCCAATAACACCATAGTGAGACGCTTGAAGCCAAAAACACCATAGTGAGACACATTTGAAGCCAAGAACACCATAGTGAGACACATTTGAAGCCAAGAACATAGTGAGACACATTTGAAGCCAAAAACCATAGTGAGACACATTTGAAGCCAAGAACACCATAGTGAGACATTTGAAGCCAAAAACACCATAGTGAGACACATTTGAAGCCAAGAACACCATAGTGAGACATTTGAAGCCAAGAACACCATAGTGAGACATTTGAAGCCAGGAACACCATAGTGAGACACATTTGAAGCCAGGAACACCATAGTGAGACACTTGAAGCCAAGAACACCATAGTGAGACACATTTGAAGCCAGGAACACCATAGTGAGACACTTGAAGCCAAGAACACCATAGTGAGACACTTGAAGCCAAGAACACCATAGTGAGACACTTGAAGCCAAGAACACCATAGTGAGACACTTGAAGCCAAGAACACCATAGTGAGACACATTTGAAGCCAAGAACACCATATGAGATATTTGAAGCCAAGAACACCATAGTGAGACACTTGAAGCCAAGAACACCATAGTGAGACACATTTGAAGCCAAGAACACCATAGTGAGACACATTTGAAGCCAAGAACACCATAGTGAGACACTTGAAGCCAAAAACACCATAGTGAGACACATTTGAAGCCAAGAACACCATAGTGAGACACATTTGAAGCCAAGAACACCATAGTGAGACATTTGAAGACAAGAACACCATAGTGAGACACATTTGAAGCCAAGAACACCACAGTGAGACACATTTGAAGCCAAGAACACCATAGTGAGACACATTTGAAGCCAAGAACACCATAGGGAGACATTTGAAGCCAATAACACCATAGGGAGACATTTGAAGCCAAGAGCACCATAGTGACACATTTGAAGACAACACCATAGTGAGACACATTTGAAGCCAAGAACACCATAGTGAGACACATTTGAAGCCAAGAACACCATAGTGAGACACATTTGAAGCCAAGAGCACCATAGTGAGACACATTTGAAGCCAAGAACACCATAGTGAGACACATTTGAAGCCAGGAACACCATAGTGAGACACATTTGAAGCCAAGAACACCATATGAGATATTTGAAGCCAAGAACACCATATGAGATATTTGAAGCCAGGAACACCATAGTGAGACACATTTGAAGCCAGGAACACCATAGTGAGACACATTTGAAGCCAAGAACACCATATGAGATATTTGAAGCCAAGAACACCATAGTGAGACACATTTGAAGCCAGGAACACCATAGTGAGACACATTTGAAGCCAGGAACACCGTAGTGAGACACATCTGAAGCCAGGAACACCGTAGTGAGACACATCTGAAGCCAGGAACACCGTAGACACATCTGAAGCCAGGAACACCGTAGTGAGACACATCTGAAGCCAGGAACACCGTAGTGAGACACATCTGAAGCCAGGTAGGCAGTGTTGTTAGGCGGTACAAGAATATTCAACACAGTTTTAATCTTCACTGGTAGAGACTTCAAGTTTGCCTCCGAGAAAATCATGCCTATTCTGCCTAACTAATGGGTGCTTCCTATATTGTTAGATTTCTAGCTTGTTGATAGGCTGTGATGTAAGTTGTTAGGCTCTAACTTGTTGAAACGTCCTAGTTTGTTGCAGGGTCTTGCTGGTTATTTTTCTAACTTTCTGGTACGTCCTAACTCCAACTACATAGCAAATTCTCCCATTCCCACATAAACTCCCTCCACAACAAACTAATCACATTCCCACATAACAAACTCCGATCACATAAACTATCCCATTCCCACATACACCCCCCCTCCACATAGCAAACTGTCCCTCCCCCACATTTTCGTACAGCACTCCCTCCTCCCTTCACAGACTGACTCATGAAAGTCAAAACTGGTAATAGGTGCTACAGTGTTTAAGTCTGATGATTATATTTACTACTGGACTAATGTATTGCTTAATAATAGCCGAAGATAATGTATGCTGCGTGTGCTTACTAAAGAACCAGCTGTGTGGCACCACCTGTTAATTCCCTTACTATACAACCAGATGTTTTGGCACCATCTGCCTCCCCTCTCACTACGTACTGTGACATGCATTGTCTGCACAGTGACGAACTAGAATGCATATGTGGTAAACATACACTTATACTAGAATATATATGTTAAGCATAGCCACATACTAGAGAATCTCGGGTAAACATAGGCGTATATAGAACATGTATAACCAGCAAAGCGACATAATGTTTTATGTATGGTCTACATAGCCGTACACTACATTATGTATATTCAGCATAGCTGCATGTAAGCATGTATATTCAACACTACCGCATACAAGGACACTGTATAGCCAGCATAGCCGGATATACTCGGACATACGTACCAAGGAAGATCTTTAAACACTGCGGCTCCCAGGTTTAAGTATAGGAGCGCTGACATATGATTGCATTGTTGCCAGATATACATAACCTGGGCTGAGGGGAAAAAAATATGTAATCCAGTTTGTGTTGGGTGGAGTAGAGGATAGTTACTACTTAGAAGAAGTTGAAGCTATTGTAGTGTGCTCTTACCAGCACGCAATGGTTAGGGTCCCTCTCGGTCCTGCAGGCTGGCCGGCTTGTTCCAGGAGCTGTGGTGGTGGTTGTACCAGTTGCTGTTGTGGTTCTTGTAATGTGGTGGTGGTAGTAATAGTTGTTGTTCTCGTGGGAGTGGTTGTACCAGTTGCTGTTGTGGTTCTTGTATTGGTGGTGGTGGGAATAGTTGTTGTTCATGGGGTGGTTGTACCAATTGCTGTTGTGGTTCTTGTAGTGTGGTGGTGGGAATAGTTGTTGTTCATGGGGTGGTTGTACCAGTTGTTGTTGTGGTTCTTGTAGTGTTGGCGGTAGTAATAGTTGTTGTTCTTGTGGGGGTGGTTGTACCAGTTGCTGTTTTGGTTCTTGTAGTGGTGGTGGTGGTAATAGTTGTTCATGGGGGGGTTGTACCAGTTGTTGTTGTGGTTCTTGTAGTGGTGGTGGTAGTAATAGTTGTTGTTCTTGTGGGAGTGGTTGTACCAGTTGCTGTTGTGGTTCTTGTAGTGTGGTGGTGGGAATAGTTGTTGTTCTTTTGGGGTGGTTGTACCAGTTGTTGTTGTGGTTCTTGTAGTAGTAGTAGTGGTAGTGGGAATAGTTGTTGTTCTTTTGGGGGTGATTGTACCAGTTGCTGTTGTGGTTCTTGTAGTAGTGGTGGTAGTGATAGTTGTTCTTTTGGGGAAGGGGAAGTTGTTGTGGTGGTTATTCCAGTGGTGGTCGATCTTGTGGTGGCTGTTGTTTTTGTTGTAGCAGTTGTACTAGTAGTTTATTTGGGGTAGTGGTTCTTGTAGTTCTTGCTTTTCATAATGTTAGTAAGTGTATTAGTGGTTGTAGCTGTAGTTGTTCTTGTGATGACAGCGTTATAGACCCTGGCAGCGTTGATATGTCAGTGAGAGCATTAATTGTAACTGACATAACTGCATGTAGCTGACAGCTTTCGTATGTACCTGACAACTTTCGTATGTAACTGCCAGCTTTCGTATGTAACTGACGCCCTTCGAATGTAGCTGACACCTCTCGCATGCAGCTGACGCCGTTCGTATGCTGATCACACCGTTCATATGTAGCTGACACCGTTCCCATGTAGGTGACACCACTCGTATGTAGCTGACAGCGTTCGTGTGTAGTTAACAGCATTCGTATGCAACTGACACCGCTCGTATGTTGCTGACGGCATTCGTGTGTTGCTGACAGCATTCATATGAAGCTGACAGCGTTCGTATGGAGATGGATTGAGATACTGAGTCGCCTCTCACACACTGTTAGTCGCGATACATCGGACTACTTTAAGACAGTGTTGTGATTGTCTTCTCTACCGATTACAGTTGACCTCAGCAACTCCCTCCCTCCCTCTCTCTCTCAGACCCTCCTAACTCCCTTCCTCTAACCCCTTCCTACCTTCCTCCCCTTCATCTCCCTGGTTTTCAATGGATGGCTTAAGACGCTACTAAAATCCTTTACAATGTTCTTAATGCCAAACAAAAAAAATAATTTGCCTTTTAAGCGTATTATGATAATTGCAATTAATTTGCATGTTCCACGAATGTGAGTTTAGTGTGCGTGATGCGCATATATGCGCGTTTGAGCGTATGTGTCTTTGAGTGTATGTTTGTGCGTTTGAGTGTATGTATGTATGTATGTATGTATGTATGTATGTATGTATGTGTCTTTTAGTGTATATATGCCCGTTTGAGAGTATGTATGTGTCTTTCAGTGTATGTCCATTTACGTGTACGAATGTGCGTCTGAGTGTAAGCATGTGCGTTTGAGTGTGTGTGTGTGTGAGCGTATAAACGCACCCAGCTATGCAAGTGATCCTCCATTATCAGGACACACGTCAACAGCGACTATAGACCTTGTAAACTAGAGCTGAGCTCACTCATGAGATGCAAATCCTCTTCCAGATAAGATCTCCCGGGTGTGGAAGGGCATTAAAGCCTCTTAAATCCTCTTTTTAGTCTCTCATATGTGGCATTCTGATGCTCTTTTGTTTCCTAAAGAGGTCTCCAGGGGCCAAGTGGATCTGGAAAGAACATCGCTTATCCGCAGTAGAAAAAAATTACGTGTTTATACACACAAATCCAAATGGCGGTAGTTTATATAGTAAAAACAATCATATAAACACTGAATATATCATACTCACGGTGCGTATTATGTATATAATTTATTTTAATGTGAGGAAGCTGTATATTAATTTTTTTATTTTTTTTTAAATCACTATTTTGTATATTTTAAAGTTCGTAATAAGATTAAAAAAAAATAGCTTCAGGGAGGGGGGGGGGGAGAGGTGTGCCTTGATGCTGGTGAAGGGCTCTTGATCAAAGGAATTAGAGTTACTCTCCCCTGTCCTTGAAGCAAACCTCATTACTGCCCATTTTGCAGGCTGTATGGACCCACATTGTTTTAGTTATAACAATGCAAGAGTCTATGTAACAATGAACATCTGAGTTAACATGTGCGAGTGAACATCTGAGTTAACATGTGTGTATATCAGCAATGTTATCAGCGCAGACATTTATAAGTTAAGCTTATCAACACACGCAATAAACAAACACATATAGTAAGTAATATCTGGGAAAATCCTTCTCCTTATCATAATTCTTACTTCTAATATACCTGTAACTAGCTTCCAGAGTTTTTCTACCCTCGCAACCCTACCTGGGGCTAGATTTTTCTGTGGTGCTCGTTCAACCAGGCTGTTGATGTTCTTATTCCTCTGGCTCACATATCCATTACTCCCTGAGTGATCTGGCACTTGGTGGAGGTAGTGATCTGACACCTGGTAGAGGTAGTGATCTGGCACTTGTTGGAGGTAGTGATCTGGCACTTGTTGGAGGTAGTGATCTGGCACTTAGTGGAGGTAGTGATCTGGCACTTAGTGGAGGTAGTGATCTGGCACTTAGTGGAGGTAGTGATCTGGCACTTGGTGGAGGCAGTGATCCAGTGTCCTCTTGAAAATATTGCTCCGACAATATTCCTAATATTTCCTAGTAGCAGTTTGAAGAATCTGGACCCACGGATGTTGACAGAGTGTTCTCTTATTGTGCTTATGGCTCCCCTACTCTTCACTGGATCTATTATACACTTCCATATCTTTTATTGCAGTACGTCACTATGGTAATAAGTAGATTTACTAGGCCCTCAGTTATCTTCCACATATATATTATCATATTATCAGGTATCTCTCTTCCGTTTCAGAGTCCATTCCGGGTACTTTGATGCATTCCCAGTAGTTCATTAAAGGCAGTAAACGATCTCTGTAGTTTTCCCAGCTCTGATATTGCTCCTGCTTTAAACGGAACCGTAAACCCCGCTAGCTAGGGACAGTGCCAACAACTTCTTGCATTCCAGGAAGATACAATTCACCTAGAACTGTACTCCCTCGTACTCACCACCACCAAACACCTACCTTCGTGAAGGCTTGTCCCACAACCCATCCCAAAAGTCACCCCACACCCATAACAATTCATCCAACTTCTTTCGTCCATAATTTACAAAACCACTTCACAATTTAACCCCACCACCCCACAGTTCATTCCATCATCCCACAATATACCTTACCACCCCACAATTCACCCTACCACTCCCAAAGTTCACCCAACTACCGCACAATTTACCCTACCACCCCCTCAGTTCACCTTAGCGCCTCACAATTCACCCTACCTATCCCCCCACAATTCACCCTACCACCCCACAATTCACCCTACCACCCCCACAATTCACCCTACCACCCCCCACAATTCACCCTACCACCCCCACAATTCACCCACCACCCCCACAATTCACCCCACCTTACAGCCACTACTCAACACTCAGGATTCTCAGGACTAAGAGTCATAACACAAATATTTTCCTGCCAAAAACCCTGACTTGCGAATTATGTTTACACAGGCGGCGCACCTTTCCTCTGTTGCTGTCTGTTATCTGTTGCTGGCTGTTATCTGTTGCTGATTGTTATCTGTTGCTGGCTGTTATCTGTTGCTGATTGTTATCTGTTGCTGGCTATCTGTTGTCTGTTGCTGGCTGTTGTGTATCTAAGACCTAGGCTGATTGAACACTAAATTATTATTATTATTGTTTTATTATTATTGTCATTATTATTATTACAATTATTATTGTTTGAGGCGCTAAACCAGTGTGGATCATTCAGTTCAGAGACTAATGGAGACTCGCTCCTCAGTACGGTAATCGCTGCCCAGTCTCTCACCTAACCAATGAAGGTGTGAGAGATACGCTCATACAAATTCTACGCAGGAGCACCGAAGTGAAACAAAAACCCTTGTCGATGGAAGGGAACAAGAAAGTAAGTTTATTCAAGTATAGCATAAATATAGTTAGATAAATGATCATGCATAGCATATGTAGATTACCCAGGATAACCCCCCAAAAAGTCCAAGTGACCTATTTCCACTGGGGTCCTTGAGGACCAAACCAAATGTAGAGAAAAGCACAGGGATAATAGATAATCAGGTGGGGGGGGGCATAGCCTCGGAGAAGACAATAAAAAAGTCTTTGAGGAAAAAAAAATGTGAATACCTGTATATTTTGATCTATTGCCAAGATCTTGATGAATAAGACACATGCGCAGCACTTTGGTATTTTTGTTTCCGGAGCGCCTTGCGTGCTTAGCCAGTGTCTTCAGTCGAATACAGAAGTGAGTAAAATACCGGAGACAGTCGTCTACTTGTCTGTGTTGTACACTGTTAATGTAATAACACTGAGATCATATTCATTATATGCAAGGTAGGAAACGCGATGCTGAGGCATAGCTGGAATAATGCATCTCATAAAAAGGCATCCACAAATGAAAAAAGATAATAGAGTTTGCTAATGTGTAAGACTTCACCAAATTTTAGCATTTTATCAGGAGGGCGTCGATGAGAGCAGGTTTTAAGAAAGCTGATACAACAAGCATAGTTCACATCAGGTGAACTATCATATGAATTCTCCTTGATTCACATATAACCCTCACCTTGGAAAGAAAACGTCAGACAACGTTTCGGTTATTGTTGGACCATTATGAAGTTACCAGTGAGCGAGAAAATGGAAAGGAAAACAGAAGCTGGATGGGGAAAAAAAGAAGAGATGGAAAGGAAGTTAGAAGAAAGCTTCAGGTGACGAAAATATTTCCTCAGTAAGCTATACAAATCTCTGCTGAGGAGGATACTCTAGAAGGAATCAAAGCATTAACATAATGTGAGTTTTCCGAGTCATTTACAGGCTGGCCATCCCACTTATTTATTTGCTCTGCCTCGAAAACCTTAGATGACAAACATACGAACAGATACGAGGGAAACTGTAAGAAGCTGCAAATGATCGTAGAAAAAAAATGAGTTATGGTCTTAATAACACAGTTGCAACCCGTACTTTCGTCCGCAGTTAATTGCTTTCGTGTTTATTATGTCCAGAGTGAACGGAGAATGTAAGTCATTGCATTTGGGAGCTGACTGACTTGACTGATGCAGAGTGAAGGCTTATATAAGGCCGAGAAATAAGTGTACAGCGAAGCTCCAGTGTTGGAGGAGCAAGACGGCAAGCAGCAGTTTTGCCAGAGTGCACTCAGAGTGGCTGTCACACTGTCAGCGAGCTGACGTTGAGCTCTGCAACTTATCACCATGAGTGAGAAGTTGCATCTGCTTATTTCAGATTAGGTTATGCAGGCAGGTAACAGCGGGCTACCTTGTTTTGTTTTTTTTACTGCTAAATTCTTCCCGTTAATGGTTCAGCGGTGAATGTAGTGAGTGCACCGGGCATTAGCTCCCCCTGAATAAAAGCCAGCAGTGTCACAGATGAGTGAGACTATTGTATACATACCAAGCAGGTTTTTATAGCTCACCTGAGCCTTGTTTTCACACGTCGTGTGTTAAGGGAGGTGTGATTTTTATGTGTTATAATTTATTCTCTCTCAAACACACACACACACACACACACACACACACACACACACACACACACACACACACACACACACACACACACACACACACACACACACACACATACACACACACACACACACACACGCGCCACAGGAGGGAAGAGATAACCTTCCCTATCTTGAATTGCATCTTATGCTAGGGCTTCACTCCATTGCCTTGCTATATTATGTGTAAACGAAGACCTGCTTCAGTACTCAACATTTCTTTGTTCTTACCTTTATCTTCCCCTCTTCTCTTCTTCTTTTCCTTCTTTCCTCTCCGTCCACGCTTCGTCAATCATCAGTCTATTAATTAAGGTCTACCTCCTCTATGAAGGTTCATTAATGTCTTATTTCACCTGTTCACTAACGTTAAGAATAATTTAATCCCCAGGATACCATTAAAATAGTTTGTGTATATACACTGAGAGATATATTACACTTCTCGATGTATATACCATGTGGCCCTGGTTGTCGGGAAGCAAGAAGGATTATATCATCTTTACCATTACCCACTTCTTTCTTCCTCCTTTTCTCTCTCTCTCTCTCTCTTGTTTCCTTCCCCTTCAATCATCCCTTCGTCTTTCCCCACAAAATAAACTGAAAACTTGGGCTTCTCCTGTGAGACCTGTTGTGTGACCTGTTGTGTACCTGTTTTGTGACCTGTTGTGTGAGCTGTTGTGAGACCTGTAACGTGGAAGCTCAGGTGAGACAAGAGTGAAGTCAGCATCGTTAATTAACTTTACCTATGTCGTCGAGTAGCTGACCAGATGGACATGTATGTAGGTCTTGCCCGCTGCTGTAGTTTGACCAGTGTCTGTAGTAGCTGTAATTCCTGTAAATTATGTAGCAGTTTGGGTGCCGGTAGCACCTTTCAGCGAGCGTAGTGGCTGTAGCTAGTCCCAAAACACTTGGGATATACTTCATTGCTAAACACCCGCCTATCTGGCCTGCCTATCTGGCCTACCTATCTCTTATTTCATCTGACCAGCTAATAGCTAGTTTTATTTTTAACCTCTCTCTCTCTCTCTCTCTCTCTCTCTCTCTCTCTCTCTCTCTCTCTCTCTCTCTCTCTCTCTCTCTCTCTTTCTTTCTCTCTTTCTCTCTTTCTCTCTCTCTCCTGTGTAATCTATTTCACAATATTCCCGAGAGAGAGAATGTTAATCCAATTTTATCCTTTTAAACTAAATATTCTTTCCTTAGACATCTTAGTTTTTTATCACTGTCATATTGAGTTACTGGCATCACTGTTATGTTGAGTCACTGGCATCACTGTTATATTGAGTCACTGGCATCACTGTTATATTGAGTCACTGGCATCACTGTTATATTGAGTCACTGGCATCACTGTTATATTGAGTCACTGGCATCACTGTCATATTGAGTCACTGGCATCACTGTCATATTGAGTCACTGGCATCACTGTTATATTGAGTTACTGGCATCACTGTTATGTTGAGTCACTGGCATCACTGTTATGTTGAGTCACTGGCATCACTGTTATATTGAGTCACTGTCATCACTGTCATATTGAGTCACTGGCATCACTGTCATATTGAGTCACTGGCATCACTGTCATATTGAGTCACTGGCATCACTGTCATATTGAGTCACTGGCATCACTGTCATATTGAGTCACTGTCATCACTGTCATATTGAGTCACTGGCATCACTGTCATATTGAGTCACTGGCATCACTGTTATATTGAGTCACTGGCATCACTGTTATATTGAGTCACTGGCATCACTGTTATATTGAGTCACTGGCATCACTGTTATGTTGAGTCACTGGCATCACTGTTATAGTGAGTCACTGGCATCACTGTTATATTGAGTCACTGGCATCACTGTCATATTGAGTCACTGGCATCACTGTTATATTGAGTCACTGTCATCACTGTCATATTGAGTCACTGGCATCACTGTCATATTGAGTCACTGGCATCACTGTCATATTGAGTCACTGGCATCACTGTCATATTGAGTCACTGGCATCACTGTCATATTGAGTCACTGGCATCACTGTTATATTGAGTCACTGGCATCACTGTTATATTGAGTCACTGGCATCACTGTTATATTGAGTCACTGGCATCACTGTTATATTGAGTCACTGGCATCACTGTCATATTGAGTCACTGGCATCACTGTCATATTGAGTCACTGGCATCACTGTCATATTGAGTCACTGGCATCACTGTCATATTGAGTCACTGGCATCACTGTTATATTGAGTCACTGGCATCACTGTTATATTGAGTCACTGGCATCACTGTTATATTGAGTCACTGGCATCACTGTCATATTGAGTCACTGGCATCAGTTATATTGAGTGTCACTGGCATCACTGTTATATTGAGTCACTGGCATCACTGTTATATTGAGTTACTGGCATCACTGTTATATTGAGTCACTGGCATCACTGTTATATCGAGTTACTGGCATCACTGTTATGTTGAGTCACTGGCATCACTGTTATGTTGAGTTACTGGCATGACTGTTATGTTGAGTTACTGGCATTACTGTCATATTGAGTCACTGGCATTACTGTCATATTGAGTCACTGGCATTACTGTCATATTGAGTCACTGGCATCACTGTTATGTTGAGTCACTGGCATCACTGTCATATTAAGTCACTGGCATCACTGTCATATTGAGTCACTGGCATCACTGTCATATTGAGTCACTGGCATCACTGTTATATTGAATTACTGGCATCACTGTTATATTGAGTCACTGGCATCACTGTCATATTGAGTCACTGGCATCACTGTCATATTAAGTCACTGGCATCACTGTCACATTAAGTCACTGGCATCACTGTCATATTGAGTCACTGGCATCACTGTCATATTGAGTCACTGGCATCACTGTCATATTGAGTCACTGGCATCACTGTCATATTAAGTCACTGGCATCACTGTCATATTAAGTCACTGGCATCACTGTCGTATTAAGTCACTGGCATCACTGTCGTATTAAGTCACTGGCATCACTGTCATATTAAGTCACTGGCATCACTGTCATATTAAGTCACTGGCATCACTGTCGTATTAAGTCACTGGCATCACTGTCATATTAAGTCACTGGCATCACTGTCATATTGAGTCACTGGCATCACTGTCATATTAAGTCACTGGCATCACTGTCATTAAGTCACTGGCATCACTGTCATATTAAGTCACTGGCATCACTGTCATATTAAGTCACTGGCATCACTGTCATTAAGTCACTGGCATCACTGTCATATTAAGTCACTGGCATCACTGTCATATTAAGTCACTGGCATCACTGTCATTAAGTGACTGGCATCACTGTCATATTAAGTCACTGGCATCACTGTCATTAAGTCACTGGCATCACTGTCATATTAAGTCACTGGCATCACTGTCATATTAAGTCACTGGCATCACTGTCATATTGAGTCACTGGCATCACTGTCATATTAAGTCACTGGCATCACTGTCATATTGAGTCACTGGCATCACTGTCATATTGAGTCACTGGCATCACTGTCATATTGAGTCACTGGCATCACTGTCATATGAAGTCACTGGCATCACTGTCATATGAAGTCACTTGCCTCTTCCAGTTTGATAACTCTTGATAACTGTAAGTTGGTGAGCTTAAGAATTAACTTGGTCTACATTAAGTTCGCTTTTTTTTTTAATTCTCTGTTGTGTGTTTGGTATACAGTGAGTATACTTTTGTATATCTCTAGTGGGTTGGTGAAGCTCTTGATCCGAGGGATTGGAATTAACCCCTCACCTCCCCTGTCCCTCCTGTCTTGCACTAAACTTGATTATCTACCGTTCTCGGAGAGCTGTATTAACCTTGCAGATTTAGCGCTTCCCCGTCCATATAATAATACAACAATAACAAAATATTTATAAACAGTAATAATAATAATGAATATCAATGTAATAATGAAAGTAGTAACATATGGTATAATAATAATGAAAATAATAATAATAATAATAATAATAATAATGATAATGGACGCAAATGTAATGATGTCAGTAACATCGGGGTCGAAATTCGATAGTTTGTTTCTGGGTAGATAGTCTGGAATATAGAGCGTGGGGGTCTCCTCTAAGCCGCCTCAGATAGTCTGGAATATAGAGCGTGGGGGTCTCCTCTAAACCGCCTCAGATAGTCTGGAATATAGAGCGTGGGGGTCTCCTCTAAGCCGCCTCAGATAGTCTGGAATATAGAGCGTGGGGGTCTCCTCTAAGCCGCCTCAGATAGTCTGGAATATAGAGCGTGGGGGTCTCCTCTAAGCCGCCTCAGATAGTCTGGAATATAGAGCGTGGGGGTCTCCTCTAAGCCGCCTCAGATAGTCTGGAATATAGAGCGTGGGGGTCTCCTCTAAGCCGCCTCAGATAGTCTGGAATATAGAACGTTGGGTCTCCTCTAAGCCGCCTCAGATAGTCTGGAATATAGAGCGTGGGGGTCTCCTCTAAGCCGCCTCAGATAGTCTGGAATATAGAACGTTGGGTCTCCTCTAAGCCGCCTCAGATAGTCTGGAATATAGAGCGTGGGGGTCTCCTCTAAGCCGCCTCAGATAGTCTGGAATATAGAACGTTGGGTCTCCTCTAAGCCGCCTCAGATAGTCTGGAATATAGAGCGTGGGGGTCTCCTCTAAGCCGCCTCAGATAGTCTGGAATATAAAACGTTGGGTCTCCTCTAAGCCGCCTCAGATAGTCTGGAATATAGAGCGTGGGGGTCTCCTCTAAGCCGCCTCAGATAGTCTGGAATATAGAGCGTGGGGGTCTCCTCTAAGCCGCCTCAGATAGTCTGGAATATAGAGCGTGGGGGTCCCTTCTAAGCCGCCTCAGATAGTCTGGAATATAGAGCGTGGGGGTCTCCTCTAAGCCGCCTCAGATAGTCTGGAATATAGAGCGTGGGGGTCTCCTCTAAGCCGCCTCAGATAGTCTGGAATATAGAGCGTGGGGGTCTCCTCTAAGCCGCCTCAGATAGTCTGGAATATAGAGCGTGGGGGTCTCCTCTAAGCCGCCTCAGATAGTCTGGAATATAGAGCGTGGGGGTCTCCTCTAAACCGCCTCAGATAGTCTGGAATATAGAGCGTGGGGGTCCCCTCTAAGCTGCCTCAGATAGTCTGGAATATAGAGCGTGGGGGTCTCCTCTAAGCCGCCTCAGATAGTCTGGAATATAGAGCGTGGGGGTCCCCTCTAAGCTGCCTCAGATAGTCTGGAATATAGAGCGTGGGGGTCTCCTCTAAGCCGCCTCAGATAGTCTGGAATATAGAGCGTGGGTTCTCCTCTAAGCCGCCTCAGATAGTCTGGAATATAGAGCGTGGGGGTCTCCTCTAAGCCGCCTCAGATAGTCTGGAATATAGAGCGTGGGGGTCTCCTCTAAGCCGCCTCAGATAGTCTGGAATATAGAGCGTGGGGGTCTCCTCTAAGCCGCCTCAGATAGTCTGGAATATAGAGCGTGGGGGTCTCCTCTAAGCCGCCTCAGATAGTCTGGAATATAGAGCGTGGGGGTCTCCTCTAAGCCGCCTCAGATAGTCTGGAATATAGAGCGTGGGGGTCTCCTCTAAGCCGCCTCAGATAGTCTGGAATATAGAGCGTGGGGGTCTCCTCTAAGCCGCCTCAGATAGTCTGGAATATAGAACGTTGGGTCTCCTCTAAGCCGCCTCAGATAGTCTGGAATATAGAGCGTGGGGGTCTCCTCTAAGCCGCCTCAGATAGTCTGGAATATAGAGCGTGGGGGTCTCCTCTAAGCCGCCTCAGATAGTCTGGAATATAGAACGTTGGGTCTCCTCTAAGCCGCCTCAGATAGTCTGGAATATAGAACGTGGGGGTCTCCTCTAAGCCGCCTCAGATAGTCTGGAATATAGAGCGTGGGGGTCTCCTCTAAGCCGCCTCAGATAGTCTGGAATATAGAGCGTGGGGGTCTCCTCTAAGCCGCCTCAGATAGTCTGGAATATAGAACGTTGGGTCTCCTCTAAGCCGCCTCAGATAGTTTGGAATATAGAGCGTGGGGGTCTCCTCTAAGCCGCCTCAGATAGTCTGGAATATAGAGCGTGGGGGTCTCCTCTAAGCCGCCTCAGATAGTCTGGAATATAGAACGTTGGGTCTCCTCTAAGCCGCCTCAGATAGTCTGGAATATAGAACGTGGGGGTCCCCTCTAAGCCGCCTCAGATAGTCTGGAATATAGAGCGTGGGGGTCTCCTCTAAGCCGCCTCAGATAGTCTGGAATATAGAACGTTGGGTCTCCTCTAAGCCGCCTCAGATAGTCTGGAATATAGAACGTGGGGGTCTCCTCTAAGCCGCCTCAGATAGTCTGGAATATAGAGCGTGGGTTCTCCTCAAAGCTGCCTTTCCCATGTATCTTTGAAACAGCTCCCGGACAAACTTGTAAATTATCAATGGCACTGTAATTGCTTCAATGGGACTGTAATCGCTTCTAAACCATGCTTGTTCTTCTACTTGAGTAAAGTAGTCTGTTTTAAAGTCTAAGTACCTAATGTTTCCCTTCAAGGCTTATACAAAACATCTGGTAGAAGGCAAATTGGGCTGTACCATTTTTCAGCCTTATGCATTTCCTTTATTTCATTTAATTCCCTAATAATATACGGTTTCAAAACTTTTACATATATACGATGAAAGGTAGGACCTGGTTGGGGTATTAAATGCAGTGTTCCACGGTATTAAACGCTGCTCAATGCTACCCCTGGCCGTGTACTTAGGCTGGGATTACAATCACTTGTATAGATACTCTGGCCAGGCTTGGTGCTTATCTTTTCAGTGGCCGTCAGCACCGCTGGGTAATTTTCTACCTTGGTGATGGTAAGTCCGGCTATTTTATGCCCATCATTTGGCTCCGGCGTGAACAACTCCTTACGTAGCGCAGCTCCCTAATTGCCTCTGTTTTAAACATGGCCTGTGTGTGTTTTAAACATGGCCTGTGTGCGTGTGTGTGTATGTGTGTGTTTTAAACATGGCCTGTGTATATGTGTGTTTAAAACATGGTCTGTATGTGTGTGTGTGCGTTGAAGACATGGCCTCTGTGTGTTTTAAACATGACATGTGTGCGTTTCAAGCATGGCCTGTGTGTGCGTGTGTGTGTGTGTGTGTGTGTTTTAAACATCACCTGTGTGCTTTAAGCATGGCTCGTTTATGTTTTTTTCTTTAACATCGCCTGTGTGTTTTAAACATGGCTTGTGTTTTTAAACATCGCCTTCGTGTCTTAAACATCCCTTGTGTGTGTTTTAAACATTCTCTGTGTATTTTGATTATCGTAGATGTACTTTAGCAATTGCGGAGGCGTTTTAAAGATCGTGCATGTTTATTAAGCATCATTTGTGTATTTTAAACATTGCATGTTTTAAACATCGTCTACGTGTTTTGAACATCGTCTGTGTGTTTTGAACATCATTTGTGTGTTTTAAACTTCGAAGATGTGTGTTTTAAACACCAACTGTGTTCTTTGAACATCGTAGGTTTGCTCTAAACATATCAGATGCGTTTCAACATTTGTGTGTTTAAGCGTAATATATTTTAAAAAATATTTTTTTAAACATCCAAGACGTGTGTTTTCAACATCGTAACTATTTTAGGCATTTTAATTGTTTTAAGAGATGTTATAAACACACTTTGTTTTTAAACATAAATGTTTTAAACATACCTTGTGATTTTTAACATCGTAGATACGTTTTTTTCTTTTTCAAGTAATGTGTTTGTGTTTGCTCTGTGTTGTTAACATCGCCTCCGTATTGAACATTGTGTTCATTAATCATGTTTTTTTTTTGTGTGTAAAACATTGCATTTACGCTTTAAACATTTCCTCAAACATCGCTGGGGAATTATACACATCATCTTACCTTACGTTAGAGCCTATAATTTTATTTTCTGATAATTTTATACATAAAGTTTGTAAATTATCTTAAAGCTTTGTTGAGTGCGATTATGGAGAAGAGTCAGTGATTGGTGTGGTCAGAGCAGTTCCCAACACTGCTAGGTGACCCCAGCTGGACCCCAGTACTGCTAGGTGACCCCAGCTGTACTTTGACCCCAGCGGTGCCTTACCCCGCCAACTGTAACTTGAAGCCAACGTCATCTTAACCCTAAGAGCGTCTCTAACCCCAACCACCATCATCATCTTGACCCCCAGCCACCGACATCTTGACCCCAGCTACCAGCAATATCTTAACCCCAGTCACACCATCAGCACCATCATGATCACATCTGCGTCTCGACCCCAGTCATCTTGTGGCTGGGGTCAAGGAGCTGCCAGGATCCCAGCTGCGTCTCGACCCCAGTCATCTTGAGGCTGGGGTCAAGGAGCTGCCAGGATTCTCGGAGATGATTGAGGATGAGGGAGTCAGGATCTCCTCTATTATTTGATGGTCTAATGATTGATGGAATTAATATCTTCGTTGACGCAAGTGCGGGGGTAGCCAGGGAAGTAGGTAGGGTACAGTGGTAGCCAGGGAAGTAGGTAGGGTACAGTGGTAGCCAGGGAAGTAGGTAGGGTACAGTGGTAGCCAGGGAAGTAGGTAGGGTACAGTGGCAGCCAGGGAAGTAGGTAGGGTACAGTGGTAGCCAGGGAAGAAGGTAGGGTACAGTGGTAGCCAGGGAAGTAGGTAGGGTACAGTGGTAGCCATGGAAGTAGGTAGGATACAGTGGTAGCCAGGGTACAGTGGTAGCCAGGGAAGTAGGTAGGGTACAGTGGTAGCCAGGGAAGAAGGTAGGGTACAGTGGTAGCCAGGGAAGTAGGTAGGGTACAGTGGTAGCCATGGAAGTAGGTAGGGTACAGTGGTAGCCAGGGTACAGTGGTAGCCAGGGAAGTAGGTAGGGTACAGTGGTAGCCAGGGAAGTAGGTAGGGTACAGTGGTAGCCATGGAAGTAGGTAGGATACAGTGGTAGCCAGGGTACAGTGGTAGCCAGGGAAATAGGTAGGGTACAGTGGTAGCCAGGGAAGAAGGTAGGGTACAGTGGTAGCCAGGGAAGTAGGTAGGGTACAGTGGTAGCCATGGAAGTAGGTAGGGTACAGTGGTAGCCAGGGTACAGTGGTAGCCAGGGAAGTAGGTAGGGTACAGTGGTAGCCAGGGAAGTAGGTAGGGTACAGTGGTAGCCAGGGAAGTAGGTAGGGTACAGTGGTAGCCAGGGAAGTAGGTAGGGTACAGTGGTAGCCAGGGAAGTAGGTAGGGTACAGTGGTAGCCAGAGAAGTAGGTAGGGTACAGTGGTAGCCAGGGAAGTAGGTAGGGTACAGTGGTAGCCAGGGAAGTAGGTAGGGTACAGTGGTAGCCAGTGAAGTAGGTAGGGTACAGTGGTAGCCAGGGAAGTAGGTAGGGTACAGTGGTAGCCAGGAAAGTAGGTAGGGTACAGTGGTAGCCAGGGAAGTAGGTAGGGTACAGTGGTAGCCAGGGAAGTAGGTAGGGTACAGTGGTAGCCAGGGAAGTAGGTAGGCTACAGTGGTAACCAGGGAAATAGGTAGGGTACAGTGGTAGCCAGGGAAGTAGGTAGGGTACAGTGGTAGCCAGGGAAGTAGGTAGGGTACAGTGGTAGCCAGGGACGTAGGTAGGGTACAGTGTTAGCCAGGGAAGTAAGTAGGGTACAGTGGTAGCCAGGGAAGTAGGTAAGATACAGTTGTAGCCAGGGAAGTAGGTAGGGTACAGTGTTAGCTAGGGAAGTAGGTAGGGTACAGTGGTAGCCAGGGAAGTAGGTAGGGTACAGTGGTAGCCAGGGAAGTAGGTAGGGTACAGTGGTAGCCAGGGAAGTAGGTAGGGTACAGCGGTAGCCAGGGAAGTAGGTAGGGTACAGTGGTAGCCAGGAAAGTAGGTAGGGTACAGTGGTAGCCAGGGAAGTAGGTAGGGTACAGTGGTAGCCAGGGAAGTAGGTAGGGTACAGTGGTAGCCAGGGAAGTAGGTAGGCTACAGTGGTAACCAGGGAAATAGGTAGGGTACAGTGGTAGCCAGGGAAGTAGGTAGGGTACAGTGGTAGCCAGGGAAGTAGGTAGGGTACAGTGGTAGCCAGGGACGTAGGTAGGGTACAGTGTTAGCCAGGGAAGTAAGTAGGGTACAGTGGTAGCCAGGGAAGTAGGTAAGATACAGTTGTAGCCAGGGAAGTAGGTAGGGTACAGTGTTAGCCAGGGAAGTAGGTAGGGTACAGTGGTAGCCAGGGAAGTAGGTAGGGTACAATGTTAGCCAGGGAAATAGGTAGGGTAGAATGGTAGCCAGGGAAGTAGGTAGGGTACAGTGTTAGCCAGGGAAGTAGGTAGGGTACAGTGTTAGCCAGGGAAGTAGGTAGGGTACAGTGGTAGCCAGGGAAGTAGGTAGGGTACAGTGGTAGCCAGGGAAGTAGGTAGGGTACAGCGGTAGCCAGGGTAATAGTAGGGTACAGTGGTAGCCAGGGAAGTAGGTAGGGTACAGTGGTAGCCAGGGCCGTAGGGTACAGTGGTAGCCAGGGTAGTAGGTAGGGTACAGGAATAGACAGAGTACAAAGGGAAGGCAGAGGGAGAGAGAGAATGTGAGAGAAAGAGAGAGCGAGAGAGTGAGAGTGTGTGAGAGTGTGAGTATGTGAGTGTGTGAGTGTGAGAGAGTGTGTGAGTGTGAGAGAGTGTGTGAGTGTGAGAGTGTGTGAGTGTGAGAAGATGTGAGAAGATGTGAGAGGGTGTGAGAGAGTGTGAGAGTGTGAGAGAGTGTGAGAGTGTGAGAGAGTGTGAGAGAGTGTGAGAGAGTGTGAGAGAGTGTGAGAGAGTGTGAGAGAGTGTGAGAGAGTGTGTGAGAGTGTGTGAGAGTGTGTGAGAGGTGTGTGAGATTGTGGTGGTGAGAGTGTGTGAGAGTGTGTGAGAGTGTGTGAGAGTGTGTGAGAGTGTTGAGAGTGTGTGAGAGTGTGTGAGAGTGTGTGAGAGTGTGTGAGAGTGTGTGAGAGTGTGTGAGAGTGTGTGAGAGTGTGTGAGAGTGTGTGAGAGTGTGTGAGAGTGTGTGAGAGTGTGTGAGAGTGTGAGAGAGTGTGAGAGTATGAGAGTGTGAGAGTGGTGTACAGCACATCAGGAAAGGCACAGAGAAACACATAAACAACTAACTCAACCAAATTAACCTTTCTCGTCTTGCTCCTAAATCTTCGACAATTTCCTGTTTGTTTTAAAGTTATCAGCCCAAGATGGACACTTTTATTGCCTCAATTATGGTTCAGTGTATCCTTATTTTTTAATATACCTGCGTTTAAGGAAGACTTGGTAGGTGCGTCGCATGTCGAGGGCGTCTTAACGTCGTATATGGTTCTCCAGACGGATGTCGTAAATCGTGGCTTGATTTAACCTTTCATCGGATATATATGAAGATGGTGTGAAAATACTGAGTGTTTAATATTTCGGACTACATGAGGCTCGCACCACCTACGTGACAGCTGGTGTTGGTGTGTTGATCACAGGTTTACACCACCTGTATGACGGCTGAGGTTGGTGTGTTGTTTAACACGAGGCTCGCACCACCTTTGTGACAGCTGAGGTTGGTGCGTTTGAATCGAAGCTCGCACCACCTGTGGACAACTGGGGTTGGTGCGTTTGACACGAGGCTCGCACCACCTGTGGACAGTTGGGGTTGGTGTGTTTTACGTGTTGCTCTTATGCTCTGTATTCATATCCATCCTCTCGAATAGTATTTTGTATGTCGTTTTCATGTCTTCTCTGCTTCTTCGGTCCTGTAATATCGTCAGGTTCAGTTCACTGAGCCTCTCATCACAGTTTATTCTCCTGAGCTCTGGAAGCTTTCTTACTGCATGTCTCTGCACTTTCTCCAATTTTCTTAGCATAATTTATCCGGTGAGGGGGGCTCCACGCTGGTGCTGCATACTCCAATCCAGGCCTGACATGAGTCTTCGTAAAGATACCTGAAGCCTACTCCTAGATATGTCAAAGGAACACTGACGGCAGAGGTTATTCTAGTTGACGTATGCCTCTGTTTCTATGCGTACATCTAGGTCTTTCTCCTTGAGTCATAAGAAACCTCTCTTTCTAACTCGGTTTCCTCTCTTTTCCCTTAGTTTTCATAACCTTGTATTTATTGGGGTTGAATTCAAGTAGCCACTTGTGCACTCACCTATTTGTGCTTACCTGTTTGTGGTTGTAGAGGTCGAACCTTAGGTCCTGACCCCGCCTCTTCGCTAGTCGCTACTAGCGAAGAGGCGGGGCCTTATCGTACCTGTGTGTGTGTGTGTGTGTGTGTGTGTGTGTGTGTGTGTGTGTGTAAGGAGAGTACGGTGGAGTATTTAGGTCAATAAACGTGGAACTTGTCGCTTCGAGATACGTGTCACGGAGAATGTTATCAGGGCTGTCACTTCTGGGAGTGATTCTGTCAAAGCTGTCAATCATCCTGCATCTCAGATTATGTTCCTGTGTACGTGTGTATATGTGAGTGGTGTACTCATGTGTACGCGTGAGTGGAGGTTCCTTGTGTGCATGTTTGAGCGGAGAGCACCGAATTGTGCTTCTGTGCATGTGAGTGTGTGTGTGCTTGTGTGTACGTGTGAGTGTAGCTGTGCTTGTGTGTACGTGTGAGTATAGGTCACTATGTGGATGTTTAGGTGGGAATAAAGAATATCAACCTGAGTGCTGGTAGATAAGAATTTATTTCCGGGAATGTGTCCCTTTTATTGTAGTCGGGGAGACTTTAATTAATAAATGCACTTCTGGGTGCAGGTGTGCTGTGTTGGTGGGCTAATGTAGCAGCAGGTGGGCCTGTGAGAGTGGGTGAAGGTGGGCGTGTATTGGTGAGCTAATGTAGCAGCAGGTGGGCCTGTGAGAGTGGGTGCAGGTGGGCTTGTGTTGGTGAGCTAATGTAGCAGCAGGTGGACTTGTGAGAGTGGGTGTAGGTGGGCGTGTGTTGGTGGGCTAATGTAGCAGCAGGTGGGCCTGTGAGAGTGGGTGCAGGTGGGCTTGTGTTGGTGAGCTAATGTAGCAGCAGGTGGACTTGTGAGAGTGGGTGTAGGTGGGCGTGTGTTGGTGGGCTAATGTAGCAGCAGGTGGGCCTGTGAGAGTGGGTGCAGGTGGGCTTGTGTTGGTGAGCTAATGTAGCAGCAGGTGGACTTGTGAGAGTGGGTGTAGGTGGGCGTGTGTTGGTGGGCTAATGTAGCAGCAGGTGGGCCTGTGAGAGTGGGAACAGGTGGGCTTGCGTTGGTGGGCTAATGTAGCAGCAGGTGGGCCTGTGAGAGTGGGTACAGGTGGGCTAATGTAGCAGCAGGTGGGCCTGTGAGAGTGGGAACAGGTGGGCTTGCGTTGGTGGGCTAATGTAGCAGCAGGTGGGCCTGTGAGAGTGGGTACAGGTGGGCTAATGTAGCAGCAGGTGGGCCTGTGAGCGTGAGTGTAGGTGGGCGTAAGACACTTGTCTTGACTTGTGGTTGAAGGTGTCGATTTTGGCACTTCCTCGCCCGTGTCATCAACACTGGTGGACTGTGGCAATTCCCAGATGCGTCATCGGTTGCAAAATTACGTCATCGCCTTCATGATTGCGTCGGCATTGACTCATGATTCACACGAAAAAGTAGTTGGTTAGGTTTAAAACCCAGCGAATTGATTTCACAAGCTCGGGGTTAACGATTCTTATTGTTTTTACTTTAAAATTGTTTAGATAACGACAGAATGTCTTTCACTCTTTATTCTCTGTGCTGGATTAAAAAAACCGCTGGTGGGCGAAACGTCTCCACACTGACGATGCTCAAGTGTTGCACAAGAGTCTTCTTCATCTATTTCAAAGTGGATTTGATTGACAGGTATCTAACTGATGATGACTTCCGGGTAAATGTTTCAATATTGGCTTCGTAATTTTTTAAAAGTCAGTAAACATCAAGCCATAGACCAGACAAGCAATTAATTTCTGTATAAATTTTCTTAAAACTGGAGTTTAACACCTGCTTATATACTGTTCTTAAATAATAATAATAATAATAATAATAATAATGATAATTATTTTTTTATTATTATTATTAAAAATATACGAGCACGAACCCAAATTCTTGGTTGAAAGTTAAACTAGACTATCAGACCAGCCATATGGCACCCCTTGAATTTTCCCTAAGTGTACACAAGGCTGTCAACTATGTGGCTGGACTCAACATTCGCAAGTGGGCCTGGCGCTACGGCAACTCTGGCAGTGATGACTACGAAGTCAGCAGCGAAGATAGCTTCTAACGTCACCTATAGGTGTAAACCCTGTCTTACACAGACAGGTGAGGAGACACGATAGAAAAACTCTTAGTAAAATCACATGTGGTATCGGGACGCATGATTGCAGATTTGGAATGTGATGGTGGGATATGAGGCAACAGTGAGAGAGATCCCAGATGTGAGATAAAGAAAGGTGAGAGAGATTACATCGTTCTTGGAGCCCAGATGCTGTGAGATAATGGAAATGAGACGACACCGATCTCAGATACTATGAGATAAAGAAATGTGAGAGAGATAACATCAATCTTGGAGCCCAGATGCTGTGAGTTAAAGGAAATGGGAGATAATGATGATGAGAGATAGCACTGACCCTGAGAGCTAAGAGAGATGCTACGAGACAGGAACTGTGAAACTCCAGATATTGTTAGGATACAGGAGCCCAAATGTTGAGAGATAGGCAAGAGATAGAGGTGATATATTCAGAGATACATCACATGTTGGATAAATAGATAATATACAGGTTTGGAAACAGCCCCTCCTGGATTTTCCAGGTGAAGATTATAATGTACCTTTCTTGCTTACATTCCAAATAATACTGTTAAAGGGACTTCAGGTGTTCCCATTAGTTCATATGTTTCAATTTACGAGTGGCAGTGGAAATATAATAGATGTGAATATCAAGAAATAGATCATTCGATTATTACCCTATTACCTTATTAAGTAAAAGTCTTTTTATTATTAGGAAGCAAACTTTATTTCACTAAATAGGAACTTTACCTTACTAAGCTGGAGTCCCTGCCTTACTACGTAGGAATCCTTACTTTAATAGGCAAGAGTCCCTACCATACTACTTAGGAATCCTTACCTTACGTAGCAGGAAATTTAGAAGTGTCGTGAGCCATCTGCCGTGCCTTCCCATACCTCTTCCCCTCTCCACATTTCCCTCACGTTTTCTCCCTCTTTATCCACCTCTTCTCCACCCATTGCAATCTCCCTCTTGCTCATCACCTCCCACCTCTACCAATTCAACCGACACCGCATTAATGCCATAGTACTGGCACTCAGACACTCCTCTCAACTTGTGTCTGTGCTGCCACTCACATGACGGCCAGCAGTGTCTAGAGAGTACGTGGGAATGTCAGCACTAGACTTGTAAGTTCACAAAAAGGCTATCTCCTGAGATCTATGTCTACCTATATTAAGGAAAATCGTGTATATCTAGGCGTATGAGTCAAGGTTAGAAAGCAGGGGAGAGAGAGAGAGAGAGCGCTTGGGAGTGAGAAAGAGGAATATCTTCCCTGGATCACCCCAGAAGGGTGTGTATCTCCTAGGTTGCTTCTCCGTAAGCCAGTTGTCTCCTCTCCTTAGTATTATAGAAACGTCTTGTAAATCAGGTGGGTGGGGCCTATAATTGCGCCTGATGATACTACGCCTGATTGCGTGGTTTTAGAGTAATCACAAGCAATTAGACTCCTGCTGATAACGTCTGCCGTTTTTTGGTAGGTTTGTCGACCATCCCGAGACTGTGGTGGTTACGCCTTGTGCCCCTCCCTGGGCAGAGAGTGGGGAGAGAGAGGGGAAAGAAAGGGGCGTGTGAGGGAGAGGGGAGAGGAATTGGAGTGTGAGAGAGAAGGGAGTGTAACGTTAGCATAATATTTCGTTGTGTCGTGCGTCTGTTATCAAGGAGTCTGTGCGAATGTCTGTGTAACATTTTGTATAGTATTTGCATATTAAACAAATTCTTTGTTTTCGTAGGAAGAGGTGAATAAACCAGAATGTAACTATTATTCATATTCTTCAGAGGCTTATACATTTTTATATCACAAACACTGGAAAAGGAGAGAGAATGACATTTGTTAACCTACGCTCTTACATGCTTTTTCAGTCTCCTTTACTTATGCCGCCTATTCCTCCTCCTCTTAATCATCCAGCTCCTCCATCTATCTTTTGTTTTCTTATTTCCTTCTGTTTCTCTCCTCCTCTTTCTATAAATCCTCTTCTTATCACCGAGGTGTTTACGTTGTCGCTTTGGGCCGCAGTAAGTACTCAGTGTAAAGATGACTGTTGACTTGAGACTGATTAACTCCTCTTCCAGTAAACAAATTAATAGATCTTCCAGGAGACTAATTAACACATCTTCCAGGAAACTGATTGGCACATGTCCCAGAAGATTGATTGACACGCTTCCCGGAGACTCGTTGACTATTGGCGTCGTAGAGACCTACAACTCTTCGCTTACTCTTTGGGGTTCGATTCTCACTATTGTGTCAGGATGCAAAGTGAGAGGTGAGACTGCCGTCTTACAGTAATACATCAGAAATCTTTCGCTTCATAGACTTCCTGACTACTGATTGGTAAGGCATGTAAGACCTTATGGCTCTTCTTTAGGCTAAGAGACTGACCACCACCTATCATGGCTGAGGAAATGATTACCTCAAAATTTCCTCTGTTTCCGGTTTTATAATCACCTGCATACAACTGAAGAAGCCTACTGCGCAGGCGAAACGTTTCAACAATGGGATACCTAGGCGTTTCCCCCTTTATTTTACTCACCAATGTGTCGGTAGCAAATGCCATTTTTAATGAGAACAGCTTGTGAGTTCTTTATAATGGTTCAGTATCACTCAGTCTTTCACTGCCACCACCTCCTCTTCCTCCTTATCTCCCTCATTTTTTTTTATCTTTATCTTCTTCCTTTCTCCCCCCTCCCCCCGCGCCCTTCTCCCAACCCTGCATTATGAGTGTAAGAGCAGTAATGCAGCGGAAGGTGATGGAATGTTGATAAAAGATAATGATTGTCTCAAGTCTGTGGCAGATTTGGGTAAGATATGACCGATAGGCAAGACACTAGCATCACCCAATAATGAACCTCTCTTGCTACTCCCTCATGTAATGCTACTCAGGTCAGGGAAGGAGAGGGGAGACACGACAAGTAAGGAGGGGAGAAAATGAGAAAAAACAGGATGAATGGAGGGGTAAAGTGAGAGAGAAAATAAAGGAAGAGATTTATGGAATGGACAAAAGAGGGAGGTGGTTGAGGATTGAGGCAGGTAAGGAGGCAGGTAGATGGGTTGGTAAGTGGGTAGAGTTGTAGAAGGCATGACCTATCGCCTCTCATTTAGCGGTCTATTTGCAACGTGAAGATCGATACCAACCTGTACTTGCCGCCGTTAATGACCGGGGCTGAGTTCTTGTGTATGGCTGGTCCAGTCTTCCTCGTGGCTGGGACACCATAATGATGCTCACCACCCTACTGATGGGAGGTATGGAATGTCCTCTCTCTCTCTCTCTCTCTCTCTCTCTCTCTCTTCCAGGGAGCCAGGCTGGTAATGCTTCCTTCTGCTGCCTTCCACTTCTTGAAGACGGAGGAGCGTGTGTACTCACGTATTTGTGGTTGTAGAGGTCGAGTCTCAACTCCTGGCCTCGCCTCTCAACTTACCACTCGCCAGTTTCGTTTAATCCTAGCCTCGTGGGCGCCCGTAAAACTGTGTATGGAATCTGCCTCCACCACTTCATCGCGAACATTCCACTTTCTGACCACTCTGTGACTGAAGAAATACTTCCTGACATCCATGTGGCTCGTCTATGTCTAATTTCTAGCTGTATCCCCGGGTACCTGTTTCTTACCTCCCAAACTTCCTGTCGTTGTTTACCCAATTAATTCCCCTGAGGCCAGGTAAGATCCGTCAGCAAACAGGACAGTTGTTTCCTGACGCGGGTTTAGTCATATGATAGCCCGCAGCTGGAGCTTTTGGTCATCTTACCGAGGCCTTCCTCTAGCTTACCGGTTCACCCCTTTAAAAATTAAAATTATTATTTAAGTTTTTTTTAATTCCCATGAGCATTTTGTATGTTATTATCATGTCACCCATGATTCTTCTGTCATCCAATGTCGTTAATGTGTGTGTGTGTACGTGTGCTCACCTAGTTGTAGTTGCAGGGTCGATTCATAGCTCCTGGTCCCGGAGCCATACTCCTGTGTGTGTGTGTGTGTGTGTGTGTGTGTGTGTGTGTGTGTGTGTGTGTTGTGTGTGTTGTGTGTGTTGTGTTGTGTGTGTTGTGTTGTGTGTGTTGTGTGTGTTTGTGTGTGTGTGTGTGTGTGTGTGTGTGTGTGTGGTGTGTGTGTGTGTGTGTGTGTGTGTGTGGTGTGTGTGTGTGTGTGTGTGTGTGGTGTGTGGTGTTGTTGTGTTGTTGTGTGTTGTGTGTGTTGTGTGTGTTGTGGTGTGTTTTGTGTGTGTGTGTGTGTGTGTGTGTGTTGTGTGTTGTGTGTGTGTGTGTGTGTGTGTGTGTGTTGTGTGTGTGTGTGTGTGTGTGTGTGTGTGTGTGTGTGTGTGTGTGTGTGTGTGTGTGTGTGTGTGTGTGTGTGTGTGTGTGTGTGTTGTGTTGTGTGTTTTGTGTGTGTGTGTGGTGTGTGTGTGTGTGTGTGTGTGTGTGTGTGTGTGTGTGTGTGTGTGTGTGTGTGTGTGTGTGTGTGTGCAGGTAGTTGCATCTTGAAGGTTTAAACTTTTAATTACAAGCTTCTCAACTCCGCGGGAATTAAATTATATTTTAGATTGTACTGATAACGCGTGGTTGGGCGTGTGTGTGTGTATGTGTAAGTATATGTGCGTATGTGTGCGTGTGTGCGTATGCATCGTTATGAGTAAAGACTGCGTCTGCGTCTACGCCCATGCACGACGTCGACGCTGTTCGTGATAAAGATTATTATTACTTCGTGCGTAAGTTCCTTACGCTTGACCCCTGCCTATCTACCATCATCCTCCCTTCCCCCTGCTTCCCCTCCTCTCCCTTACTCCCTCCCTACTCCCCTCCCACACTCCCTCCCTACTCCCCTCCCACACTCCCTTCCCACTCCCCTCCCTTACTCTTTCCCTCCCCTCCCTCATTCTCCTCCCCCCTCCCCTCCCTCACTCCCCCTCTCTTCCCTTACTCTCTTCCCCTCCTCAATATCCCTCCCTCTCTCCCTTCTCTTCCTTCTCCTTCCCTTCCTCCTCTTCACTGGGGTTTAGAGAGGAAGATTGATTTAAAATTATGATAATTTGTGTCTCTGCGCAATATAATATCAATTCTGTTGTTTATACACTTATTGAACCTAAATTTTTAAATATATCAGAAAAAGCCTCCAACCACTTCTAAATCCCTACTCCTTCCCTTCCATCCCCCCCTCATCCTTCCATCCTTCCCTTGCACCATCCCTCCCATCTCTGGCCCTTCCCTTCCATCCTCCCCCTCCCCCTTCCTTGCCATTCTCCCTCTATCCTTCCCTCCCATCCTCCCTCTGGCTTCCTCCAGCTCCCTCTCACACTAATCCAAAACACTGGTCCACAATTGTAACTATGTAATGTTGCGGAAAAAAGTTCATCTACTCTCTCTTGGGTAGAAATGATATCTGGCAACTCAGACAGTAAACACGAGTAGACTATTTTCATAAATGAATTAGCGCGGCTCTTAACGACGATGATGATTGGTTGACAAAATTAATTGCCGGTACATGATGTGTATCTGTATAAAAGAAGATTTATGAATGCAGATATACAATTAATTACCGTTCGGATATTATATCCAATGTTAAAAAAAAACAATGAAAGTTATTTGAAAAGGTGGGGGGAGAGAGGGTGATGCGAAAAAGAAACACTTTCACCATCATTCACACTATCACTGTCTTACAAGAGGCGCGCAGATACGACAGTTTAGATGTCACTCTAAACAACAAATATTCCAAACCCCTTCTTTAGAGTGCAGGCATTGTACTCTTCACCTCCAGGACTCAAGTCATCCCTGAGGATGACAGTTATTAGGTATCCCCGAACGAGTAAATTTAAATTGTTACTTGATTCTTTTTTTTGTTTTTCTTCCTCCAAACATTCGTTTATAACTTTAAAATGCCTCTTTCGATCGGCTTCAAATTCTCAAAGCTGGTGTATTTTAACAGAGGCAAAGCTCAGGGTACTAGTTGGATATGTGGGGTGTCATATGGTCAGTGTTATATATCCCATTCCTGGGGACCATGGAAGCTGGGACCATGAGAGTCAGCCATACTTCTAGCCCTGAGATGGATCTGAAACCACGAAATTTGAGCTACCGTTCCCTTCAGACTGGGACTATTAACCTGAGGTTAATACCATAATGAGTTCCAAGCCCGGCCTCTGTCTTCTGGTTCTGATGTCTGGCTCAGGCAGTCAACAGGCTGAAAAAGTAATTTTTACTAATACTGCAACCGTCAGAAAAAATAATAGAATAAAGCTTTATATGTATGTTGTAGGCTCGATCCTCCTCCGACAGGGGTGGGCAACCACTCACTAATCTGATCTTTGGGAGGTCTCACTTGACGACGATGACGCCACCATAGGGGTAATACCATCGTTCAACCTCCATAGGAGGTTTCACCACTCCACGACGAAGCTGGTGTCTTCCATAATGACACGACATCGTCGTATACTGATGAAACCTCCATAGGGACGACATCGTCGTATACTGACGAAACCTCCATAGGGGCGACATCGTCGTATACTGGTGAGACCTCCATAGGGACGACATCGTCGTATACTGGTGAGACCTCCAATGGGACGACATCATCACACAGTGAGGCCTTGGTCCACAGACTTCGTTGTTCCTCCATAACCACATGCTGTTTTGTTCTTGTTTGAGTACCTCCTGGCGGATCGGGGCTTATCGTCAGGCGCTCGAACTGGCTGCAGAGACTGTCTAGGTCGAAGCTGAAGGCAGTGTTTGTGACCAGCTGGAAAGTGGAGGGGCACACACCTGCCACAGGTAGGAAGGAGGAACTCCTCTCCCAGGAAGGTTTTGACACGACGGCGGGTGTGACCTGGGTGCCCCACACCAGGTCACACCTGCCGTACCCTCTTCCTCCTCCTTCCTCCAGGAGCATCCATGTACCATCCTGTAAGGAAACTACCCACTTACGTCCAGTGACGGGAACGTGAAACTTGAAGCAGTACATAGCGTTAACCTCCTCCATTGACACTTCATGTGTCCCACGTTCTCATTTTAAAGGAGAAATTTTTTTTTTAATGATTCAAAATTAGATAAGATGAAAAAATGAAAATTAACGCAGTGATGACTGTTTTTGTTTTTAGATTTCAGATGGTGAGGATTGTAATGCGAGAGGCGCTAAACTTGTGTGGGTTATTCAAAGTAGGGAGCGGTGGAAGCCCGAACTTCCATCCCCTGAGCGTGTTCCAGTGTCTGACAACCTTGATGCTGTTCAAGAATTCGTGATACGATAATATGCAAATACGTACTTGTAATTCACTACAATTCCCTCACCTTTGTCGCCTACCGGTACACATTTGTTACCCGAGCTGGGTCGCTCCTACCTGTGGTGCTGTTATGTAGGTCGAGTCCTGGACGACCCCCTCTACCTATGCTATTAAAGGTCGACTGGTATTAAGAAGACAAACGACTTCTGACAACTTGAAGGGAATTGATATTAATGCATTCACTCGGGACACTCTTTTTAAAGTGTTTTCCGTCTATGGAAGTGATCACTTCAAAGAAGTGAGTATGAGAAGTGACGGGTTATATATAAGACCAGGAGAACGTAGTAGTAGTAGTAGAAATAACAGTAATAGTAATGGTGGTGGTGGGTGGGAAGAGAGTCAGATATCTGGAAAAAGATCTCTTGGAGTGTCTGCAAATGTGTTAAAGTTTAAGGCCCAGCGAATGCCCGGGTGATCAGTGCAGCGTTGGTGTCTTGTTTCTGGTCTTCTAAGATGTTTTAATTAGTAGCTTTATTAAGGCCTAAAATAATCTTACTGTATGTGCCGTGTTTTTTTTTTATTAAGACAATAACAATAATTCATGTTAAGCGCTAAACCTATGTGGGTCATTCAGCGCAATACGTTGTGGAGGCTTGATCCTCCGTTTGCTGAGCACCAGACCGATGCGCTTCCTATCTGTACTCACGTAATGTCCCTTTTATTATTTATTTATTGATTTTTATTAAGAGAACTCGCCGCTTCGGCTTATTCAAAAACGATGGTATTGCTCAAATTGTTATAATCGTAAATATAATTTTTAAAGGGGTGGAGGGATAAGCCAGCGGAAGGCCTTGATCAGATGACTAAAAGCTATAGGTATTATTGGTCCAGCGCTGTATGGCCCTTGTGGTTTAGCGCTTCTTTTTGATTATAATAATAATAATATAGGTATTAAATTGTGCTCAAACTCATTAATATATCAGTAGCAACATTACGAAACTGACTTAATTATCTGCTGTTAAATAACACTAAAAAAAAATTAGGCTGACTTCAGATAGGCTGGGTAGATTTAAGCTATACTAGGTTAGGCTGTTAAATTTTTTTATTTATCTTTTGCAAATCATGTTTCTTTAATTAAATATATCTATCAATACAACATATAATTTTTTTCTCTTATAAAATCTGTTTTGAGTTCGGTTAACTGTTTTAGTTTATTAAAGACGAGATAATACACCGGAGAAGTTAATGTAAGAGTGTTTACTCTGTGTTATCTGTGGGACATTGATTTATTGCTGTTGTCTGAGGCTGTTATTGCTGCTGTTTCTCTGGTCCCAGACCAGATGTTATGACGCAGGTTGCCTCAACAGATGATAAGGTTTTCGGTGTCAGTTTTTGTTTGATTATCATTCAGTTTGTTGTCCTTTCATATGCAGTGAGTTGTGAAATTAGACGAAATAATTTGTTGAATACTTGTATTTTGAATTTGAGATCATATTACGACATACATCACTCTTTTTCGTGTTTTAAATCTCTTTTTTTTTTTTTAATTTCTTCATAAACTGGTAACGTGTATGTCTGGTAGTTCGAAGGGAGCGGCTAGATTTAATCTCGTGATAAAGTCGTCCTAGAACTGGTAGCCACGCACATTAGCTAACTGCATCACTGGAAGCTGTGAAAGTCCTCTCTCTGGGTCCCTATCACACGTGACGTATAGATGGTGCAGGAGAGGGTCTAGGAAAAGTGTAAGGTGGTTCACACACCCTCACATCCACTCATTCTTATATGACAACACTCATAATCACTCTCTCTCTCTCTCTCTCTCTCTCTCTCTCTCTCTCTCTCTCTCTCTCTCTCGCACACACACACACACACACACACACACACATCCATCCATTCTCACATCATACACTTATACTCACCCTAACTCTCACCCACCTATAACACCCTTTACACCCCTTACACCCTCACCTTCTTGCCCTCACGCCAAAAGAATCCGCAAACACACCTCCACCCTGTGTACCAACTGTAAACAAATCTTAATCAGCTGGTGTGGGAGGTACAAAAACCCACCTGAGCTTAGGTACGCCAGAGCAGGCGACGACCGTCTCCACCACAGACACAACAAGGTAGAGAGAAAAGGTCGACCTTGAGTGAGGGAAGGTGAGGGGTCACATAGGAGGGAAAAGGGGTTGGCGAGAGAAATCATAACTCCTTGAGTTACCGGTCAAACAATGTCCAAGAATCTAGGGCCTATTGTGTGTGTGTGTGTGTGTGTGTGTGTGTGTGTGTGTGTGTGTGTGTGTGTGTGTGTGTGTGTGTGTGTGTGTGTGTATGTGTGTGTGTGTATGTGTGTGTGTATAATGTCGTGCTAAATAGGTAAAATTGGTCAATTAGCAAGAAACTCATTTAAAAGTAAGTCGTTTCTAAAATTTTCTCTTATACATTTTAAGATGTGTTTTTTTAATTTGTTAATATAAAAATTAACGATTTTGTACCAAAAGAACCTTAGGAAACCTACCTAACCTTATTATAACAAGCGCAATTTAATTTAGCCTAATCCAGCTAAGTATATTTTATATAAGTTTACAATAATTTAATAAACAAATACAATGACCGGAATAATTCGCATGTAGTTTAAACTCCCAAGTGAAACTACACAAGTACAGAGGAATTCTGCAAGAGGCCTACTGGTCCATCCCAAGAGCTGCGTGAGCTGCGGGGCACCGTGTACAAAATAGCACAGATTCCTAAGGCAAATTGGTTTATTTTGTGTGAAAATATTTTTACCATTTTAATTATGAACTATATTCCAGAATATAAAATTGCCACACTTATAAATGCCAAAACTCAAATTTAAAATGTGTAGCACATCAGGTGAAAAAGTGATGATTCCACAATATTTTTTGGAAGATAGAGATACATGGTAGTAATTCTGTGCAACAGCGGACATTGCCCTCCTCTCCTATATTCTTTCCAGCTTATTGATTTAACTGGGCCGCAATGTTCCTGGTTTATCTGATAGAAATATAGACTTATCAATCTTCCAGGTCTGACAGAAATGTAGAGTTATCAGTCTTCCAGGTCTGATGGAAATATAGTTATCAGTCTTCCAGGTCTGACAGAAATAGTCTTATCAGTCTTCCAGGTCTGACAGAAATGTAGAGTTATCAGTCTTCCAGGTGTGATGGAAATATAGACCTATCAATCTTCCGCTTCAGATGCAAACATAGATCATTAGTCTTCCAGTGTTGATGGATACATTGACCATCAATCTTCTGCCTTGGCGAAGATAAAGTCCTCGGGAATTTCTGATAGCTTCCAGTCTTGAAGGAAGCCTTTCCTGTATCTCGTTTTCTAGTGAACTATCAATGAATTTTAATGATGCTTCCAGTCTTGAAAAAGAAGGGAGATCCAGGACTCTCCTGACTCGAAATTTTGACCTCTCTCACTTTCTCACTTTACTGTTAGTATTAATTGCGCCAAGTTGTCTCGTTGGCGTCCCGTCTTGACGGAAACACAAAAGACCAGAATGATTGAGAGACTTTTTAGATATTCATACAAAAGGAAAGACACTAAATTGTCTCCAGATGTAAAAGCTGTTGTCAGTGGTTAATTGTGGGCTTAACCACTGACAACACGTTAAGAGAACAATATATTTACCCACTTATCTTATTTTGTGTTACGTGTGATAATGAGTCGATTTGTTACTTCCCGCTGCCTACCCCTACACACACACACACACACACACACACACACACACACACACACACACACACACACACACACAAATACAGCTACGTGAGTATACACATAAAGTAACCACATACACAAACACATACACAAACAAGTCTTTCCTCTTCCCTCCCCCGCCCCCATCCTCAGCGGCTCAGAATTAAGTGTAGAAAATCGCTTAGACTTCATTTGGTCTTTCTGCGATATAAATATAGCATCTTGCAGTGGGTATAATCTTCCCCTCACTCGCTAAGTGTGCGTAAGACAAACGATGGCCACAGAACAGGTACCTCATTTGCATACTGTGTCCGTTTCCTAAGTCATAGATATTCTCATGTTGCCAGAAATTGTTTCCTTTCTACTCAGTGACAGCAAAACATACTTTCTATCAGAAATTCTACGTGAAATATTCACGCGTCTAAATACTATACGAGTCTTAAAGATTTCCATTAAAAATTAACTATTTGAAGATTTTTTTTAAGTCGAAGACACATCTATGTATTAAGGTTAGGACTCGCTATCATGGGTAAATGTGTTTATAATGAAGGGTAAGATGTTGTGTGGAATATACTACCTATCATAATCGTCTCTTCAACAAATTATTCACTACGGTAACCACACGACCTGAAAATAATAACAGCGTATGAAATTCAATTTGATGACATGATAACTTTTTCAGTATAAGGTCGACGAAGTGTTTTGCGTCTCTGTTGTGTACTCACCTAGTTGTGGTTGCAGGGGTCGAGTCTCAACTCCTGGCCCCACTTCCTCACTGGTCGCTATTAGGTTCATCCTCTCCTGACTTCGAGAGCGTTATCGTGCCTCTTAAAGCTGTGGTTGGATCTTGCCTCAACAACTTCATCCTCCATATCGTTCCTCTTCCTAACTACTCTGAGACTGAAAAAATTCTTCGTAACATCCCTATGACTCATCTGTGCTTTCAACATCCAGCTGTGCCCTCGTGTTTCTGTTTCTCGTCTCTCAATCTGTCCCTGTCCACCCTATCAGTTCCACTTAGTATTTCGTGCGTTATCATATTACCCCTGGTTCTTTTAACCTCTAGTGTAATCAGGTTGAGTTTCCTTAACATCTCCTCATAGGACTTACCCCTTCGTTCCGGGACTAGTCTTGTTTTAAACCTCTGCACTGTCTCAAAATTCTTGATACGTTTGATCAGGTGTGAGTTCCATACTGGTGCATCACACTTCAATATGAGCCTGACGTACACGTATACACTGTCGTGAGTGACTCCTTGTTTAGGTTTCTGAGAACTAGTCTTACATTTGCCAGATGCACATTTGCTGCTACATTTATTCTGTGTTAGTCCTTGTGAACCCCACTCGTCACATGCACCCATATCGCCACCTCGGTCAATCACTTGTTTCCTGCCTGCCCGGTAAGCCATGATCTACTGTAGTACCTTCCCTGTTGTCCCTGTCTCTTGTGTAGTAGTAGTAGTGTCAAACGACGTATATGTACCTATTTGTGGTTGCCGCTGCGCTAGTCACCACCAGGTCCACTCTCTCTGCTCAAAGTCTTATCCTACCTCTTCTTAAAGCTATTTATGGATCCTGCTTCCACTATTTCACTCTCCAGATTGATCCACTTCTTTACAACTCTAAATCTAAAGAAATATTGCGTGTGTGTGTGTGTGTTAATGCATAATTTGATTATTGTGCTGATATATAGCGCCCTGATTATTATAAACTGGTTCATTATCATTGCCGATAGCTACCCATGTTACTGATAGTCCGGTAGCCATTCTTAGTAACTATTCTTCTAGAACAGGATGTGGTCATGTTCCATCAAATATACAAAGAAAGTTACAATCAGATTACATATAAATTATTCTATATTATCAGTTACATAATGGGCTAATCAGGAGCTTTCAAGGTGAAATATTTCTTGATAAAACCTTGAGATTAGTGTTTGTGTGCGAGGGCGACCTACAGCCCTGTGGAGGTACACGAGGAGGAGGAGTAAAAGGATGCATTGACGATGCACTAAGGGAAAAGGATAAGAGGAGATCAAGAAAGTATTGGAGGAGGAAGAAAAGGAGGTAATGATAATATTTTAGTAGGAGGAAGAAGAGGAGGGGAAAGAGTAGGAAGCGTAGTGACCCTTGTTGCAAGTGTGTATTAAATAATAATGTGTGAAGCATGAAAGATGCTACACTATACGGATGTTGCAGTCTTCAACCATTCTGCATGATGAGCATACACAAAGACAGGGCCGGATTACTGCATAGGCAAACTAGGCATTTGCCTAGGGCCCCGCGCATTTGGGGGCCCCGCGGTCCAAGGGGTTCAGGGGCTCATCCAAGACTGCGCACATGGTGCAAATGCAAAGGGGTCCCTACCTAAAAAGTTCAAGTGTTTGGAGAGTAAAATTGATTTTTAAAAATTAATCAATGTTTGAAGAGAAAGCTAAACTGCTGGTGAAAGACTACAGTTACCGGGCTGATCATCAGCGGTCAAGGAAGAGGAAACACAATTTTGAAGAGGCAGAAAATGAAATTGTGTTGCTACCAAGGCAGAAATGTAAGACAGCTACATACTTCGTCATTCTGGATTCACTGATTACAGAATTGGTGAAAAGAAAAGAAATCTACCAGAATCTCAATAACAAGTTTGGATTTCTGTTCAAAATTACTACTATGCCAGATGCAGAATTGAGAGAAGCTGCATTAAAGTTGCAACAACACCTTTCAGCAGATGTTCAGGACACATATGTTGAAGAAATAGTTCATTTTTTCTGGGTATATGAATCAGATTAAAGCTCCACCTGAAAAATGTGCGCCCTCAGCTGCTTTGAAACATTTAAGAAATGCAGGTATCTCAGAAACCTTCCCTAATGTTGACATAGTGTATCGCCTTTAACTAACACTTCCAGCTACTAACTGTGAAGGAGAACGTTCATTTTCTGTTTTGAAAAGAGTGAAAAACCAGCTCCGTTCAACAATGAGCCAAGACAAATTGTGTAACCTGGCCTTGTTGACCATTGAGTCTGATCTAACAAGAAATATTGATTTTCAGAATATAATTGATGATTTTGCCAATATGAAATCCAGAAAAAAGTTTATTTAAGAAGTGCCTGTGAATATAAACAATTCTTTACTTTCTTGAGTTTATATGATTTGATAGTCTTATGCATGATGCAATGATAACAATAATGGTCAGTGATTTACAAAGGGAATAATAGTGCTGTAGTGGTTATGCTGAATATAATAGGTACATGATGTCACTACTTTAATAGCCTAATCTAGTAATACTATGCTGTCTTGAGTTTATTCTCTTTAAAATGCATGATTTAACAAGCTGGTTATAATGGCTGTTGGTAAATGGTTTTGGTTGTCTTGATGTACTTTCCCTATTAAATTTAATCTAAATAGCCAGAATGTATTTAATTAGACCTTAAACAGGCTCACACCGACCCCCCCCCCACCCCCAAGCTGGAAGGGGTCGCTTCGGTTACCCGTAACTCAAAGGGGCCCCGTCAATCTGAATAGCCTAGGGCCCGGAGACTTCTTAATCTGGCCCTGCACAAAGATATGAATGCTGCACTACCAAATGTTAGCACCTTCTGTCTACATCTCAGTCTCCCTCCCCGTGGCATTATATCGTGACCACGTGCTACACGGACGACGCACGTGGCACAACATGAGAAATGTCTTTCATCCCAAGTCATTTCCTCCCTGCGGTCCAGGAGTGACCCAAACTCGCATTTCCCAGTAAGGTCAGGAAATGCAGGGATGGACAGTGAGCGGAGGTGGGGAGGAGGGGGGGAGTTATGCTTGCTTACCTGCGAGGAAAAACGGTTTGGGCGTCGTCGTTCAAGTGGACACGCAAGCGTGGGCGTTGGACGGGCATGGCGCGTGTCCTAATTACCACGCAGTGACTGGGCAGCTTTCGTCTATATTTGGATTGCATGCCCTACTTGGGCACCTGGACAAGGGGTGGGGTAAGGAAGTTTGGTATTGTACTTACCTGGTATGGGAAATGGTTCTCAGTGGGTAATGGAGCATGTCCTTGAGGTGTGCGCCCCTAGCATGTGTGCGCGTTAAGTTTTTATGCGCAAGTGAGCACCTGTTCTGTTGAGTGTTGCAGAGACACCTGTTTGTATTACGGTCGAGGCGCGAAAACTGACTTAAACTTTGAAAAATAAACTTTGTGTGTGTACGCGCGCGCACGCACACACACACACACACACACACACACACTAACTCACTCACACACACTCACTTTCATCTTCTTTATCTAAGCTAATATATCATAAGCTTCTGGGAAAATATTACCTGTGCTGGTGTTTGGTAACTGACCCGTGAGGGTAGCGAGGCCAGGAAGGAATAGTGTATCATTATAATTATTTCATTCACGAGGAAGCGTTAACCCCTAAGGGATCATACAGCGCCCCTCGAAGGGGATCCTGTTAGATTTTATCTTAAAAAAGAGGGGAGGTATATACTGTCCAGACACAGACAATGTGAGCAGCTCTCACCTACCTTGCGTTACTGATGCCAACAATTACCCACAATACCCGGAACTCAGCATGTGGAGAAGGTGGCTGATTTTCGAGTTCCAAGGACTGGTGGAGAGATGGAGGAGGGACTGGTAGAGAGACGGGGAAGGGACTGGTGGAGAGATGGAGGAGGGATGGCATAGGGTGACTGAGATGAACCAGCATCTCAAGGTCACGATATGAAAGCAAAATATTGCGAGACAGATGCAAAGTTCATATCACATATCTTCTCAAGTGAGGCTGCACGATGATCACCTTGAGAAAAGATTAAACCATCGTGGAGATAAGCACTTTGCAGCTGCTGTAATTTTCTCTGCCTGGGTCTGAGGGCTATTGAAGACCAGTAAGTCTTCTCGGAGGAGGAGGAAACTTGCCGCAACATCGTTTCTTGCAATGAAACCAAGGAGAGAAGGAGCAGCCGAGATGTCTTCCAGTTTGACGGAAACCTCGGGAGTAACACAGACTTTATTCTGCATTTCTATTTTTTTTGTTTGTCAAATAAGCTGATGTGGAAATGCACCCAAATAAAGCCTAATAACCGAGGACTCAGAGCACCACTGGACGAAGGACCAAAACAGACCTCTGTCAGTGGGTTCCCTTGCCCCTAGGAAATACCCTAAACTAGAAGGCTCTGAGATCTGAAAGTTTCTTACACTGGTGCAAAGACTTCCTTTCCCCAACGCTCATTATCCCAGACACCCAACCATTCAGCACATGGTAGCCTTCAGGAGGATGGTGCAGACTAGTATTTCTAACTTAGGATTGTTGTAGTTGCATGTCGTGTCTTGCCAGCAGACGGTTCGGTAGGAAAAACATCAGCCTTACCCAAAGAAACGTACCGAAATAGCCTGCTGAATCGTCGAAACAAAATATGTCTTCCACCACGACAAGGTTTATGTCTCAAAGGAAATAATTGTGCTGATATTATCAGCAGTATTGGTGCCAATAGTGGACGCAGCAGTAGTGCCAAGAGTAGCAACAATATAAAATACTAACAATAATGTATAAAAACTGCAACAAGAATAAAAACAACATTAAATAGAACGGCAACAGTAGGTTCTCAGGCGTACCTTAGCAGGAGCAAAGGTGAGAGAAGACGTTGCTGAAGGAAGCAGCGAGGTGTTAGTTGGGGTATTATCACTGCGGGAGAACCCTTAAAGAGAAGCCCCGGCTCCGTAGTGTCTGGCTCGACCCGCACCCTCTTGCAGATTACGAAATAGGAAGAGTAAAAGTGAACATGGAGAGAGAGAGAGAGGGGGGGGGGGACAAGTGATCTCCCGTTAATGGTTGTGGTGTTGGAAGTGAGGTTGTACCACCTTGAGACAGTGCAAGTCTTCTTTGGAGCTAGATTATGTTAATATAGGAAACCGGAACAAAAATGCAGCCTCAAGTACAGATTATAAAGATGCAGCCTCCACACAGACCATAAACAAAGATGCAGAAGAAGACAGACTATGCATTAACTTCTACGACGAAGCACATTTAGGTAGACCACCACTTCAAGGAATGGTACTTGATGCTGGTGAAGGGCTCGTGATCTAAGGAACTGGAGCTGCCCTTCCCTTTGATCAAGTTTGATTAGCTCTCATTTCCTAATCGCTCTATCACCCTACATATGATTCGCGCTTCTCCAGAAACATAATAATAAAATAATAATATTAGGCGTAGAAAATGAAATTAGAGAAGATAAAGAAGCCAGCGATGATACAAATCATAGCGTAGATGAGGAAGTCTAACACATCTTGATAAACTTGATGTGCGTCAGAGAAGGAAACTAGTCTGGGTTTTGCAGAGATACGGAAAATAAACATCAGATGTGACAAATTGTAGCTTGGAATGGCGACGACAGTTGGGATTATAATGAATACAAAAGCACAGTACCGTGACTAGAACAATGCACAAGTAACCAGCACATAGGAGAAACTTTTTGACGACCTTTCGGTCCGACTTAGATCATTAACTAGTCACACTAACACACGAAGATAAGGAAGCCAGTATATATACAACAGGAGGGCAGGGACGGCACAAAGAGAGAGGAGAGGGAAAGAAGGAATTGAAGATAGTAGTGGTAAAGGTAATGCTGGTAGTGGTAGTAGTAGGTAGGGGAAATAATGGTAGTGGCACAAGAAACAAAGTGGAGTGAAGCGAGGCAGCAGTAGTAGTACTAGAGTAGTAGAAATATTAGTGAAGTTAATGGTCCAGATTAGACCGAAACGTCGTCATAAAGTTTTTCTCCTATGTGCGGGATATTTGTGTATTACATTGAAGTGCTGAGGAATGGATAACACCTGAGAGAGGGGAAATACCCGAGAACTGCTGAAAGCTTAGGATACCGTGTGATTTCTCTGTTGTTTTAGTGCTGTGGTAACAATAAGCCAGACGATGCTACATCAAGGCTACAGAGTTTCGGTAAGCTAGGCGAGGGAGAGGATGCACTTTAAGAGCAATGAGAACAGAACATTTGCTATTCTTACGACTCGCGAAATCGTAATAATACGATTGCAAGCAAACCACGGAACTGGTGGAGTTTAAATCCATGGCGAGGGAGTCGTAAAACTCCAGGCCAGTGCGTAAGCCACTGGACCAACTGGCTACAATAAGATTCATCCAACTAGGTATATTTATATACCATAGGGAGGTTAGCATGGGTCCTACTGTGACCAAAATGCAAGTTTTTACAGATGAATCTCACGCCAGCGTGACTCTGACGAACTCTAGCTCAAGTCTCCCTTAAAACCATCACGGCTACGCTGGCAGGAGATTCGTGGTCAAGTGGAGCCCATGCTAACCTCCCTATGGTGTATAAATATATCTAGTTTGATGAATCTCATTGTAGCCACCTGACTCACTGGCTTACGCACTGGCCTGGAGTTTTGCAACATACTTGTCACAGGTTCAAACCCCACCGTACCGTGGTTCATTTGCTGATCCTAGTGGTAAGAGAAAAAGTCATTGAGATCGTTGCAACCTGTAAGAGAAAAAATACTGGAGTGTTGTTAATATTTAAGGAGGGTAGTGGTGTTTTAAACATAGTAGGAGACAGCAAGCGTCCTAGGGAACCATGCAAGCAAGTTCCCAGCTGGGAACAGGGGTCCCTGTGATCAAAGTGAGGATCAGTAGTAATTGTAAAAATAATAGCATGAGCATCAGCAGCAACAGACGCATCAGGAGCAGTAACAAAGCATCAGGAGCAATAACAAAGCATCAGGAGCAGTAACAAAGCATCAGGAGCAATAAAAGCATCAGGAACAATAACAAAAGCATCAGGAGCAGTAACAAAAGCATCAGGAGCAGTAACAAAAGCATCAGGAGCAGTAACAAAAGCATCAGGAGCAGTAGCAGAAGCAGTAGGATAGCACCAGCACCAGCTCCGATCTACAGTGATAACGAGTAGGTTGTCAGTTGTCACCAGCTAGCAAAAAAAAAAAAAAACCCGACTGACTCCTGACACAAGTCAAGTTGCTCATTTTATCCATTCCCATAACAAAAATGGATTTTTGCATGTACCAGCATCCATTCTTTCTCTCTTGTTTTATGATTAAATGTCCCTTGACATCAGAAACACTTGAAATTCACTAAAAACATCTAATTTAACATCTTATTGAGGATGTATTCACGAAGACTGGCTGGCATCGGTAACTCAGCAAGAGGGAGGAGTGGTTCCTCTAGTATTAATGAATTCTTTGGTAGACATTGGCATCAAATTCACTCGACAGCCTCGCTCAACACCTCTCAATCTGTGTGTTGTTATTTTGCTGTGGCCGTGGCTAGTGTTGTTTCACCTGCCATCTGTCGCTCTCCAGCCTGGCACTCTAGGACTGATTGCCTACACTCTAACACCGAGTGCGCCCTCATGGATACCTGAAAGATATTTTCAGGGGATCAACGCCCCTGCGTTGATCTTGGTGGATCAAGGCCTGATCAACCAGGCTGGTAATGTTGGCTGCACGCAGGCCAACGTACGCACCACAGCCCGGCTGATCAGGAAATGATTTGAGGAATTTCACTCTTGAAGACAGCCAGGGGTTTGCTGGCAAAAGTCTTGGGCCGCTCACGCTTATTGTTGTCTGAGTATATTCTAGTACTAAGTAAACGCACGATATTATCAAGTGCATGTACTCTTGCACCGAATGGATGCACTACAGCAGGCAGCAGTTGTTTATGCTACTTACACCAGCAGTTGTTTATGTTGCCTGTAGCATCAGGGGGCAGAAGTTGTTCGAGCTTCCTGGAGCACCGGTAGTTGCTCATGATGCTCGCAATGTTAGCATTTGTTTTTGTTGTTGACATCAGCAACAACAGACATCAGTTGTTTGTTGCCTGCAACAGCAGCGATTCTTTTTCTCGTTGCCTGCAGTAACAAAAGTTGTGTATGAGGCCTCCTGTAACAGCGGACAGCAACAGCAGCATTTATGCCTGCTGCAGTGCAGGCAACATCAGTTGTTAATGTTGCCTGCTGCAACATCAGTCTGTAGTTATTCGTGTTGCCTGCAGCAACAGCAGGCGACATGAATGGTGACACAGACAACTACTCAGAGGGTAGCCTAAATGTTACCTCAAGGGTAGTACAAGCAGCTGCTCGGAGGGAGGCCTGCCAAGAACCTCAGGCAGATTCTTGGAGGATGACTTGTATGACACCACAAACAGCGTTCAGAACCTGCTTGACACCGCAGCGTTCAGAACCTGCTTGACACCACAGACAGCGTTCAGAACCTGCTTGACACCGCGGAGAGCGTTCAGAACCTGCTTGACACCGCAGACAGCGTTCAGAACCTGCTTGACACCGCAGACAGCGTTCAGAACCTGCTTGACACCACAGACAGCGTTCAGAATCTGCTTGACACCACAGACAGCGTTCAGAACCTGCTTGACACCACAGACAGCGTTCAGAACCTGCTTGACACCACAGACAGCGTTCAGAACCTGCTTGACACCACAGACAGCGTTCATAACCTGCTTGACACCACAGACAGCGTTCAGAACCTGCTTGACACCACAGACAGCGTTCACAACCTGCTTGACACCACAGACAGCGTTCACAACCTGCTTGACACCACAGACAGCGTTCACAACCTGCTTGACACCACAGACAGCGTTCGTGGCCTGCTTGAGACCGCAGGCAGCTACCTGAACGTGTCTGACGTTCATGGCTGCAACAATGAATAACACCTTCGCCTATTTCGACGTTTATCATTTGCAAACAGCAAAGCATTTTTCCGCAGATTTATGTCTCCACCGACCACCAATTATCACGTTGCTAAGACTAAGCTATACTTCTGCTCGAACCTCTGACCTTGCAACCACACGGAGATATTTTACAAGTTTAATTTTCATGTTTTGTTATATTTCCTCCTCCCCTACCCTAAAATATCTAATGCTCATCTAATTTTAAATGGCCCCACGGACTTTATATTCCTATCATTTGAATAACGCGTAACCAGTGACTGTTTAACTGCATATACTCGTACAGTTAGGCAGGTGGCAGTCCTAGGGACCAGCTAGCTATACAGTTAAACAGGTGATAACCCTGGGAATCACCTAGCTAGTTATACAGTTAGCTAGGTGGCAACCGTGGGGTCTAGCACATCAGCAAGTCAAACAGGTGTCGTAAATCACAGTTTTACACTCCTGATGTTTGGGTATTAGCGAGTGCGTGCTGGGTGGCAGAGGCGGGCGGTCTCTCAGGAGCATGTGTTTTCTGAGTTCGTCTGCAGATGAGCTCCAGCTCTTGGGCTCCATCTTTACCAATCGATTATCTAATATGGCTTCTTCCAGACCAGTTGGGATGCGCCCTACTTTGAATCCATGTAAGGAATTAGACACCACTCTGTTCCCTCTTATGTTAAATATTGTGTCTCTGTTTACTTTATAATCACGTGTTCTCCGAGTCTTGGTTCTCCTAATATATGCCTCAACTCTACCTATTTTTATATCCTACCTGTTTACTTGATCTGGTGCTAGTCTTTTGACATCCCTCAGAATTTACTTATATTTTTCTTCATATGATTATCAACATATCCCTGACACGATCTTCTACCGTGAGATGCAAGAGTACACACACACACACACACACACACTATACACACACACACTATACACACAAACTCACACAACAGGCCTAGTGTCTAATCGACATGTGCCTAGGACAAAATGGTAACTAACACACACACACATATACAGGTCAAGTGTAACTAACAACAAATTGTCTGAATCACTGTTCATCTGCTACCTGAAAGGTCGTGGGTCTTCTTGGCTTGCCCATGACCCAGCCTAAGCTCAGGTTCTTCCTTGAACCCCCTTGTCTGTACTCGGTTCTATAAATATTCTAAAAAAAACTGTTAAGTCCTCATTTAAAATGTTTTTTTTTTCAGTTAGAAATATAGTAATATATCTTGTTTAATTTGTCTACTTAGGCTGACAAGAAAATAAATATACTGAGTGCCCTTGTGGGTCGGAAATGAGTTAACTTCCCTGATTTCTCACATCTGTCTAGCTTATTAAGAGCCACAGAAAAAAGGCGTGTGGAGTGCACCTGGTAAGTATCTTCAGGGTAGAAGAACAAGGTTTCCTGACGGTGTAATGCATCACAGATAACCACTGCTGCCAGTGTCTCCTACCCCGAATAGGCACCGGAGCAGCCAGCAAGCGGCGGCTGTCTCACTGAGTCCTGCCGTGCTGTAATTGCCGTAGTTCCTTGAATCTCGAGACCGGCGGTGAATCGAGACCTGTGCCTCGAGACAGGCGGTGCCCCAAGACCGGTGGTGCCCTGAGATCGGCGGTGCCTCGCTTTGATGTCCCCCGATAAGATAAAGCTGTTGTGCCACTTTGTGATTACTACCCGAGGCACCCACGATGATACGGTATACTGGCAGGTGGTCCACCAAGATCACTTACTGGTGGTCCACCAAGATCACTCACTGGTGGTCCACCAAGATCACTTACTGGTGGTCCACCAAGATCACTCTCACTGGTGGTCCACCAAGATCACTCACTGGTGGTCCACCAAGATCACTTACTGGTGGTCCACCAAGATCACTTACTGGTGGTCCACCAAGATCACTTACTGGTGGTCCACCAAGATCACTCTCACTGGTGGTCCACCAAGATCACTCTCACTGGTGGTCCACCAAGATCACTCTCACTGGTGGTCCACCAAGATCACTCTCACTGGTGGTCCACCAAGATCACTCTCACTGGTGGTCCACCAAGATCACTCACTGGTGGTCGATCAAGATCACTCACTGGTGGTCCACCAAGATCACTCACTGGTGGTCCACCAAGATCACTCACTGGTGGTCCACCAAGATCACTCACTGGTGGTCCACCAAGATCACTCACCGCTAGTCCACCAAGATCACTCACCGCTAGTCCACCAAGATCACTCACTGGTGGTTCACCAAAATCACTCACTGGTGGTTCACCAAATCACTCACTGGTGGTCCACCAAAATCACTCACTGTGGTACACCAAGATCACTCACTGGTGGTCCACCAAGATCACACTGATGGTCCATCAAGATCACACTCACTGGTAGTCCAAGTTCGCTCACTGGTGATCCACCAAGATCACACTCACAGGTGGTCCATCAAGTTCAGTCACTGGTCGTCCACCAAGATCAAACTGGTGGTCTATCAAGATCAAACTGGTGGTCCACCAAGATCACACTCACTGGTGGTCCATCAAGATCACACTCACTGGTGGTCCACCAAGATCACACTGTTGGTCCACCAAAATCGCACTCACTGGTAGTCCACCAAGATCACATCACAGGTGGTCCATCAAGATCGCACTGGTGGTCCACCAAGATCACGCTCACTGGTGGTCCACCAAGATCACACTCACTGGTGGTCCACCAAGATCACTCATTGGTGGTCCACCAAGATCCACACTGGTGTCCACCAAGTTCACTACACTGTGGTCCACCAAGTCAGACTCACCTGTGTGGTTCCACCAGATCACAGTTACCCCGTGGGGTGTCCACTAAATGATCACACTCCAGGTGGTCCACCAAGATCACGCTAACTGGTGGTCCGCCAAGTTCACACTCACTGGTGGTCCACCAAGATCACACTCACTGGTGGTCCACCAAGATCACACTCATTGGTGGTCCACCAAGATCACACTGGTGGTCCATCAAGATCACTCACTAGTGGTCCATCGAGAAGTTACAGATCTCTCTGTATCCAAACGGTGTGTGTTGTCATCTTCCACCACCAGATGTCATACTAGGTTAACCCGGGGTAGGGGGGTGTATTCTCCTCACATGAAAGTTGGGGAATATTACCCGGCTCCCAGGAGGGAGGAATATTGCCAGGAAGGTCTGAACTGTCTCTCAAAGATTCATTGGCTGTTCCCGTGACTCGGCTTGATTAATTTGCTTTGAAAGTTGTGAGAAATTGTAATTGACCTTGTGTCTTCGTCCGTCACGTTATCTAGGTATTTCCCTCGGTCACATTATGTGTCTGCCTCCGTCACACAGTGTCTCCCTCTGTTACATTACACCGATGAGCGGCATTTTACCAAAATTAGTTTTGCGTGTGGGTGTGCGTGCATTTGTGCACGCGTCCGCACTTGTGCGAGTCCACCGTGGTGTCCACTAAAGACAACAGAAAATTTTAAAATTAAACAAGGAAAGGAGCTCGGGGTAAACATTGAACCAGGCATATCGCCAGAAGGAGACATCAACTACAACCGCAGTGTATGCGCACCTAGCAAACCTAACAACACTCAGGAACTTGAACAAAGAATCATTCAGCACTATATACGACTCATGCTGCACCTGTCGTAGAGGGTGCAGCACCAGCATGAAGCTACAGCGATAAAACGTGTAAAGAAACTTGAGAAAACTCATAAATTTAAAAGAAAATTTGTCTCAGATTTGGGATGGTTTATGTACGAAGAAAGAGAAAAAGCTAAAGCTGGCGATCTTAGATTATGGAAGGCTCGGGGAAATATAAAAAAACGTATACACGATGCTGTGTTAGCTTATAGATGCCAGGGACGGGTTGTTTAAAAGAACCCATACAAGGAGCACAGATGGAAGTTAAAGAAGCAAGTTAGCCACGGGGCTGTCAGGAAATATTGCTTTAGCTTGGAGGTGGCCAGGAAATATATTTAACTTAGAAAAGCGAGCAGGAGGCAGGGAATTTGTTATGCCTTTGGAGGGTTTCGAGATTTTTCCTATTCCCGCAACCCGGCCCTAGGCTAGGCTTGTCTGGTGATGCCTGGTCAGCCAGGCTGTTGCTGTTGGCGTCTCACTGGCCCACATGTCTATCACAGCCTGGTTGGTCCGGCATTTGGTAGAGGTACTTGTCGAGTTTCCTCTTGAAGATTTCTACACTTGTTCCAGCAGTGTTTCTGATATTCTCCTGCAAGATATTAAAAAGTCTGGGGCCACGGATGTTGATACAGTGTTCTCTTGTTGTGCCCACGGCGCCCTTCCTTGTTACTGAGATTATTTTACATTTTTTTACAAATCTCTCAATCTAGTAACTTGTTTGGGCAGTGTACAGATTTGCAAAAAGACCCTCAAGTACCCTCCACATAAATACGTATTATCATCTCTCTCTCTCTCTCTCTCTCTTCCGTTCGTGTGAATTGGTGGGCCAAGAGTTGAGTCTTAACCCATTGCATAAAGAACTAATTGAGTATACACAGTCTCTCGCTCACCTATCACCACCAATCGTTGACCCTCATAAGTGTTCCCGGTTTGTATCTAGGATATCGAATCTAGATAAGAGAAGAGAACCTAGACTGAAGTTCAGTGTATTTCAGGTTCCTCCGCCCCCCCTCTCCCTCACCTCCTTCCGTGGCCCCTCCCTTCCTTCCCTCCCTCCCTCCTTCCCACTCTCTGGCCCTCTTTCATCCCCCCATCCCCCCCGAGGACGTGACCAGATGCACACTACTCGACCACTTGATATATACTCATAACTTTCTTAATATAGGTATCGTTTTTTTTCTTTCCACTGATATGAATACCGAGGAATGTCAGACTTGGGTCGATTGAGACGTTTCCTGTATCCGGATGTGGTATGTATCCTGTATCCGGGTGTGTTATGTATCTTCTGTGCCGCAGTTATTAGGCTTATGTGCGAGTGTAACGATATGCTGAGGGTATGCTTACCCCTAGATCCTTCTTTTTTAAGCTATGTAGCCTCAGTTCCACAAGTCTATATTGCCTGGTCTTTTCTGTCCTTCCCCGAGTGTCATAACCTTCCAGTAATCAGCTGTGTGATCATTGCTGCTATCTGTCTAGGACTCTAGATCTTTAAGATCTCTCCCCACCACCACTGATGCCCTTCCTGCCAGTTGCTGTCAGAACCAGCTTACCAATTATGTCAACAGTATTACCTGTGCAATATACATTTCCCACCAGAATTTATAGACAGGCTCCCAGACCAAGCCTCAAGCCACGCTTCCTACTCCCCCGCACATAAGCTGTCCGTCACAGGCCTCTGTCTGAGATTCAAGCAAGCTTACGCAACGGGCAGACGCGATAGGCTGGGCTCTTCACGCTTACCAAATACAACCCCTCTGTAACAGCCTACAGGTGTTTCTTTTGCTATCATCACTCCATCAAGAACCCTCCTAACATTTGCAATATGAATAAATCACTAGAGGCAAAATCGTGGTCAAAGCTTCATTACTGCATCTAATAATAAGAAGCAGTACATACGAACATTAATGAACAATTTGAGATTAAACTTGTTCACCTACAAGTAAATAAAACTCACATGAGAATACTTACAAAACCAGTCAGAATAAATTCGTCAAACACACAGTATGCATAAATCCTTTAAATCCACAACCAGAATAAACTCTTCAAATGTACAATCATAATAAATCCTTCAGGCCCACAATCATAATAAATCCTTCAAGGTTACAATTAGAATGCAGCCACAGTCAGACAGGTTGGATCCCCGCCCGGCCCTCAGTAAACACAGCCAGTCTTCTGACTCAACCACTACTACGCCCTAGAGTGTGGGAACCCCTGGAAATTTCACCCCTGTAATAAAGTGTAGGGCTATGGTACACAAATATCTCTCTCTCTCTCTCTCTCTCTCTCTCTCTCTCTCTCTCTCTCTCTCTCTCTTCTCTCTCTCTCTCTCTCTCTCATGTACACAAGAGCCACTGGCCGGGGAGGGAGGGGGAAGAGAATGAAGCTGCTTTAAGCAACGAGAGTGCATTCCTCAGAGCACACCTGTGTCTGGACTGTTACTAAAATTGCCACTCCTTTCTATGCACTAGTCCTGAAAAAGCCTTTACAACGCCAAAAACTTTGAGCAGCTCTAGTCACCCCCTGCCCTCATAGTTGTTGTGTATTGGTGATGACTTGTTTTGTGATCAGTTATATATATATATATATATATATATATATATATATATATATATATATATATATATATATATATATATATATATATATATATGCGTATGTGTGTACTTCTCTGGATGTATATATGAGTTTGTGCGTACTCAGTACGGTGGGTACACTAAAAACAGTGTAAACAGCAAGATACTAGTAAGAAAATATCACGAGAAATTTATATTATCGCATTCCCAGGGGTGTTGGAATGAGGTGAAGCTCTGTGTGAATCTCTAGCGAAGAGATCCAAGACGCTTAAGACTGGGAAGGTACCGGAAAGGAGTAAAACGACTTACTCAGAGCCGTTCTACAAACAAAATACACAGTAGGCTCTGAATTACTGCCTCGTGTCCGTACCCTGAAGGCTGTAGAGTGACGGTGAAGATAATTAGGAAGTGTTGGGTTGAACACTTGGAGAGAAGGGAACTCGTCATGAGAAACATACAGGAGTTTAGAGACGGCAAATCCTGCTTTGTGATGCCACTAGGATTCTGTGACAGTATGACTGAAGGCTTTCACGTTAGCGCACAGTGGTTCAAAGAATAGCTTATAGACAGTAGACTTGGTCACGACTGTAGAGGAAACTCCAAGAATCAGTCCCAGGATCCATTTCCTAATACTTAAGTACCTACCATGTAAAACACACAAGCAGTCTCTTTTACTAACGTTCGTATTTTATACTATCTGTACCATACTACCTACCGCTGAAAATAAATTCCATCCTCTGCGTTTATTCACATTTTTCTCCCTTTTCGTTTCCGCCTCTTTGCCTTTCTTCCTCTCCGGTCCTGCCACGGGTCTACCAGGTATGTAAATTTAGCCACCATTGTCTAATGTCCTGGGACTATTGTGACGACGCAGCTGGAGTTAAGGTAACTTGTTCTGCTTTCTTCTGGTGCGGTCGGTGGCTCTCAGCCCGTCTCGACGTTGTATATGTATCTGCAATGTGTGTGAGTGTTCTTGCGCTCTCGTACTTTTTCGGATAATGTCCTGAAAATAATTATTTGCCCTGTCTATGAAATAGGTCATCTCGAGGGATGCAAATTGTCATTTGATATTAAGTCCATCTCTGTTGGAGCGAGTTCTCCCTCAGTGGAATACTTGACGATATCCTCATCACGGTAATGAAGTCTCCAGGTTTAGGCTGATTGATTTCATTACCTTATATACCAAGCCCATCCTATGTGAGTGGCCATGACAGTTAAACACAAATATCGTTCGTTCCTCCCATACAGGGTAGGGTAGCCGCACACTGTGGGTGTTCCCACAATGTGACTAATCCTCCCCTCGTAGTCACCCATCCAGGACCTGGATGGGTTCTTAAACAGACTGAGGAATAATAATTATAAGTGTTCTCAATTCCAAAACAAAAATAACACACTTGCAACAAAATAAACCCAGTTAACTAATAATATTTCAGGCTGATAATAAAAACCAGATGGCGGCAAAAAGTGATTAATAACTAAAACGAGGACACTTACGAAAATATCGATATTATTGTACGAACTTCCTGATTTAAAAAAATTAATATAACATTGAAATTGTAGACGATGTCAATACTGTAGATGTCAGTGCTGTAGTTGACTTCAAAATTATAGTTGTCAAAACTGTGGTGGTTTTTAAAATTGTATTAACATGAGAACTACATCGGTCTAAGAGTCTCATTTCCTTCTCTTTCTACTTAAACATGCATGTGGAGACCACCGCTTCTTCTTTGCCTTATTTTCTCTTTCTTATCCACTCTCAAGCTTGGGATAACTGTGGTCGTGAAGCCGGAGGATTATCCTGGGATTAGGAGGACACATTCTTGACTTTTTATGCGTGTGGGAGAGGGAGATTTATGCTGCGGTGGGGGATGGGGGCGGTGAGCTTGTGTTGGCATTGGTACTGGTTGTATTGGTGGTGCTGTTGGAGCTGGTGCTGGCGATGCTAATGTTGGTGATGTTGGGGGTGGAGATGCTAGCCTGAACACATTATAAACTCGTCCACAAATGGCTTACAGTGGTGTTAGGGGGACACCTGCTTCCTCCCAATGACTCGTATGCACAATTACACACACACACACACACACACACACACACACACACACACACACACACACACACACACACACACACACACACATGGTAAACATATCTCATACTGAGACTGAAGTTCGAACCTATATGATAATAATACAGTTTGGCGAAAATCCTGCATTTCTACACGTTTGATTCACATAATGGCTACCCGTCACAGTGCTAAGTCAACACCGGGAACACTGCTGCCATCTATACCACTTATACAAGGTTTATCAACCTGCTCAAACACTAGACACAGGTAGTAAAGACAAGATAAAGTTTCGCTCTGCTCTACAAAGTGTGTCTTTTCCTCATTATTATTATTAGCAATGTGTCATTTACCTCCAAAAGGACTGTAATTTTTACCAACATTAAACCTCATGGTTCACCTTGTGTTTGGACATATCTGCAGGTTAATTTTCCATCACTTTACGTGATTGGACCGTGTTATCTATTTTCGTACATGCGCACGCAGTTTACTTTCCATTACATTATTGTTCAGCTCGTGCCGTTTATTTACCTGTGTCTCATTTGGGTACGTAATTTCCAGTCACATCACTTTGTTCTTGCTACATACCTGTCTGTGAATCTCGGTATCTTGTAAGTCGTAATCATATCCCCTGTTTTCTTCCCTCCTTTAGTGACATAATGTATAGCTTTCTTTTTGAAGATTCACTGTGTGTCTACTAAATAAGATTTCCACATCATGTGTGTGTGCGTGTGTGTGTGTCTCAGGGGAGACTCAATATTGACTGTATCACTCCCCAGGTGTCTTGGTGTGAGGGAAGGGAGAAAGAATGCTTGTGAGGAAGTGATTATGCTTGTGATGGAGCAGCTACATGATGGGGAGTGTGTTTCCTGGCGGAGCGAGACCAACACTTCCTCACAAAGACTTTGAATTCCTCGAATTTCTCCAGCATATGTCCCTTTCACCGATAAGATTACACTGTATGTTTAGAGCATTCTTTGCTCTCTCTCTCTCTCTCTCTCTCTCTCTCTCTCTCTCTCTCTCTCTCTCCACCAGCATTCCGTAGATAAAGATAGTGCTAGGTCTGGATCAGACTTTGAAATGAGCTGAGATAGCATAACACCTCTTAACTTGTAAAATAAGCGTTAAGGTGACACCTCTTAGCTTGTAAAATAAGCAGAGGAAGGATAACAGCTCTTAGCTATTAAAATATAAATGAAGGATCCATTGTGTGTGTGCGCGCACACATACAAGGAGATGAGAGGAACACACCCTTGCTTGTCGTACATCAGTACACAGATGTACATAGGTTAACACTCTTGCTGAACAGCTAGGGGGCCTTGTTGGACACGGCATCTGGACATCGCTGTCGTTTGAGATGCATATCGCAGCTGTCCTAATCCGTCATAGGGAGGTGTGCAGCATCCGATCTATCATCGTAGATAGGATGTTAGAGGTATCACAAAGGAGGTACCGGTAGCGATGTCTCTGTTGTTGTGGGTAATTACAAACTGGAGGAAATAATTAGGACACGTGAATTAACTTCTATTTGACATGGTTTTTTTCTTGAATATTTCTACTGCGTTAATTACTTCTGCTACCTCAACTACGTCTGTTACTAATACTACAGCTATAAATAATGATATAATAAGAATAAATAAAACAATAACAATAATTATTAGTAGTAGTGTCATTATTATTATTGCTAGTATAAATATTTTCCTCTTTTATTACACAAATACTGAAAAAAAAAAAATTTTCTTCACTCTCTCTGGTTAAGGATTAGGTGAGGTTTAAGTTAGGTTAAGGAATAGGTTAGTTTAGGCTTAGGATAACTCGGGAACGTGTGGTTAAGTTTGTTGATTTGGGCTTAATGTATGTTTGGTTATGATAATTAAACTGGATGAGTTGCATTATTTAATTGGTTGGACGTTTGAGTTAGCTTAAGTAGGCATGGATTATCTTTGAGTTAGCTTATGCAAGTACGGATTAGCTTTTAGTTAGGTCAAGTAGTTATCTGCTGTCTGCGAGTTAGTTTATATAGGTTACCATTACAAGTTCTTGTTGGAATTCGCGTCTGATTCTAATCAGATAATGAAAATTTGTTTGAAAATCTCTTAAATTTACTAAAGCCTGAAGGGTGGGTACTTTCTTGTACCCTTCGAAAACGTTCTGAGTTAATTCACTCTGAAATTCTGATTTGATAAGATAGAAATTGTTTCCTCTGTAAAATACTGGGTCATTTAGGATGTCCTCAGGTTCTTGTGACCAATCAGGATGTTCTCAGTCGTCTTGCGATCAATCAGAATATATTCTTATGCGTGTTGTGGCCAATTGGTAAGTTCTCAGACGTTTTGTGGCCTTTTGTAAGGTATGCTTATAATCAGTGTGTGCGATTTCCTGTCTTGTTCTGTATCAGGGTATTTTATTATCTCTCTCGCATCTTGTTATTCAAGGACAATCAGCAACTCTCAAAAGGGTCAATTTTTTGTTTGCGTTGGTTAGGGTAGCTTTCGTTTCTAGGTTGCTTGACTGACTGTCCATGCACTGGTTATCCATGAGCTGACTGTCCATGTACTGACTGTCTCTGCACTGACTGTCGATGCACTACCCCGAGCACTGTAGCACTGTACGTGAGGGCAGTGTTTGCCAGGTCGGACCACATAACCTCATCAATTCTGGCTGTGTTGATTCTCGCAGCCACATTGTCAAACATTGTGGCCGACCTGCGGGCCCCACCGTGTGAACTATCCAGTCACTCCACCACCAGTTACTACCCAGTCTGGCCGACCTGCGGGCCCCACCGTGTGAACTAACCAGTTACTATCAGCTCCTTGCCAGCAAGTTTTCCCTTCAGGTAGAGTCTCCCTTCCCAAGGCCCTCCTCAACATATACTACCTAGTCATTACTCCCCCAAGCAATAACCACACCAGGCAGCCTCCCCCAGTTCTTACCCACTAGTTACTTCCTAGTCATCTGTCTCCTCCAGGTAGTCTCCACTATCTAGTACCTTACAGTCATTGTCTGGCAGATAGTGCCATTCAGTCAACACAACTCACCAAGTACCATCAATCAGTCTTCATCAGTCACTATCTCAGTTCCGTGTCAATACCACATTCAGTCCCCCCATTCAGTACTTTCAAGTCAGTAACACACAAAGCTCATGGGTCGGCAGACCAAATTACGCAAATGACCTAGATTTTAATTTTAAATTTCATGCAGATCTCTCTTATTGTACGAATGAGAGGAATTAGGTAGGTTGGACCGTTCTGTAAGTACCTGACTGGCAGACATACGTAAGCTAAAGCTTCTAAGCACCATACTACATACAACAACCTCATTAGACTTAAATGCTCAAGATAAACGAACAGTCAGTTCAGTATTCAGCATGATCCAAACATCTCATTGATTGAAGAAATACGTGTAATTCTTCCCTGAGCAAAATTAGGACTGCGGCAGTTTTCTGGTCTCCCTATCACCCAAAACTTTTATACTGTAATTTCTAGCAAGGCCCCTTTAGTGTTGCTTTTGAACGCTTGATGGCGCAGGTGTAACGTGATTGAATGTTACTTTCCAGTAGTAAGTTTAGGCCCACATTACCCCTTCTTTACATAGTTTGTTACGTTGAGGTTACTTTTTTATAAATGCAGAGTTCCTTGCCAGCTTTAGTACTCGAAATATAGTTTGATATATGAAATGAAAGATAAAACAGCATTTATACAGTGTTATTTTTATCAAAGAATTATTTTTGGCCTAGGTGAGGCACAGTGGATAAAAGCAGAGAAAAGGAAAACAGATGTCTGAAGGAGAGAGAATGAAGAAGTAAACAAAAAATAAAAAATACCAAAGAATAAACATAGGGTGAAAGAAAATTGCATAGAAAAAGAGCGACAGAAACTCACAGACCAAACACATGTGTGATATGAAAGACCAGCCACTCCCAAGCACATGTCCTGAAAGTCTTGGCAAAAATGTAGTGTGGAAGACCACCCACTCCCTGGTACACACAGTGAAAGTCTTAACACATGTAGTGTGGAAGACCACCCACTCCCTGGTACACACAGTGAAAGTCTTAACACATGTAGTGTGGAAGACCACCCACTCCCAGGTACACACAATGAAAGTCTTAACACACGTAGTATGGAAGACCACCCACTCCCAGGTATTCACAATGAAAGTCTTAGCACATGTAGTATGGAAGACCACCCACTCCCAGGCACACACAGTGAAAGTCTTAATACATGTAGTATGGAAGACCACCCAATTCCAGGTACACACAATGAAAGTCTTAACACATGTGTGGTGTAGAAGACCACCCACTCCCAGGTACATACTTAGTCTTGCCAAGACTCGGCTCACTGAAGGGTGATGCGCCCTTCAGGTGACGAGTATATGGGGCCACCCATGGAAGAGCGTGCGCATAGTTAAATGTTCGTGGATGAATTTGGGACATAATGTCCTCTTTGGGGCACGATGCAGCCATCAAGGCACGATGCATCTTTCAGAGCATGACGCGTCTTTTGGGGCATGATGTATCCTTCAGGGCATTTTGAGTCCTTCGGAGAGCAACGCTAGAGGACATGATGGCGTCTCTGGATCAACGACCAGAAGGTCACAAGACAGATGGTGTCGCCGAAGATCTCTTATCTTTGGAAAGAAGTAGTGTATCACTCTGCCAGATTAACGACGGCTTAATGAAACCTTTACCTCTCCCTCCCCATCAGACACCATCATCCCACCTTTACCCATCCCTCCTTACACCTCCCTCAACCCTGCTTCTCCAAGAACCTTGTCTAATCACGCACCCTGAAAGGCTACATCATCTGTAGCAATCACACAGCTTTCTCGCTGCATCCAACTACTCAGTAAAGTGTCTCTCACTGAGACCATTCGGCTCACAACCAAAAGGCCCCAGGTTTGAACCTTGGACAGGCGAAACTTACTGGCAAGCATTTCCTTATATACCTCCACCCATCTCTTAGTAAAAATATGAATTTGTTTATTAGCCTAATATTATGGATTGCTTCCAGAAAATAATTATTATGGGAATGTATTAGTAGCTCTCGACCTGATGAACTTGTTTATGGTCGAACAAAATGACTTACTGTCAACAACGATGAAAAAAATACGTTGCAGAACAAGCTTTTATTGGGACAACGTTTGTCTTGTCTTCAGAATTATTTAAGTATTGGGAAGAAAGTGTGAGCACAGTGCGGACTATCTAATGATCTTAATTAAAAACAATTCACCCTTTCCCTACCTGCGTCACCTCCTTGTTTCTAACCCACTTACCTCCCCCTTCCCCTTACTCTCCTTTTATTCTCTTATTCGCCTTTTATCCCCTTATTTTCTCTTACTGTTGTTTGCTACAGTTTCCAATTATTATAATCGCTTTTTATGCTCGTGTGTGCGTGTACATGTGTGTGTTCTAGTGTGTACACGTCTGTGTATGTATGCTGGATGTGTACAAGTTTGTCTTGTGTACACGTTTATAATTACCTATTTGACGGTGCAGTGGTCGTGTAGGCTTGGAAATTATTTTTATAAATGTGTGTAAGATTGATGATTATCGTATGATCAACTACCTTCTAGCAATCACCTACTTGCAATTACTCACTTGTAATCACCAAGCTCTTTGTGATAACTTTGCTGAGTTTGCAAAGTCTGCAGCTTGCAATTCTTGGATCTTGAATTTTGAATTTCATGCTTTTTTATATAGTTTTGCAACCTTGAATAGCTTTTGATCGAGGGTTTGTCTAGCGAGTTCCAGTTATTCACCGCCCCGGCGCTCAAGTACCTCTGTAAGTCTCTACCGGTCATCTCTGTTAATTAGTTGCCATCTTGTCCTAGGTACATGTCGATTAGACACTGTGTTTACTTTCGTCAGTGATCTCTCGTTCTGGTTCTGTTACGAAGGATCTGTCGGTAATCTGAGTAGCCTCTATGTTGTGATCATGTCTCCTTCCTCCGTTATTAGATATAGTGTCGTGTGATCTTGTTCGTGCTGTCTTTGTGTACACGTGATACCTATTTTTTAATTATATTCAACAAGAACAGCTCTCTCTCTCTCTCTCTCTCTCTCTCTCTCTCTCTCTTATATTTTATATATATATATATATATATATATATTATATATATATATATATATATATATATATATATATATATATATATATATAATTATAAACAGAAGTATGGGCAGGGACTCGAACCGTGGTTCATGGGTATAGCAGACGACAAAGACTGTAACCACTTAGCCACAGAGCTGAATGGTAGTGGTTACAGCGATGGGTCTGCTATAAATAGTCCCTATCTATTCCTCTGTTTATTCACTGAATGTCGCTCATAATGATTTATCTTGGGTTTATATTATCTTAGTTATCATAGCCTCTCATGAATGTCAAAGTGGTTATTTTCTGTATCTTCCAAGATGTTACAGTAATCTATCTCTTATTATCCTGTTTCCCCACGTTATATATTTGTCAGTTCTGTTAGTTGAGGATTCAACACTTCTTATGTAACACCTTTCAGGAATATTGAGATTACATGAGTCATGTTCCAGAACTTGGTTGCATGTCTGGGCAGTTATCACTCTCAGGTTTTTTGGCAACGGGACTGCTAATGCCTTTGGTTCAAAGAAGTATCGAAGGAGACAGGATAAGAATGTTCAAGATACTCAGGCTATGAACAAGTGGGCACAGCTGGAAAATGAAACCTATATAAATCACAAGGATTTTATGAAGTACTTCTTCAGTCTCAGGGTGGTCAGGAAATCGAATTAGATGAGGTGGTGGTAGAGGCAAAATCCATACATATTTTCAAGGATAGATACAGTTAGGTTCATGACGCAGGAAACCTGTGAAACCAGTCATATATAAGGTTAGAGAGGCTGGGGTCGGGAGACGAGAATAGAAGCCCACATCCACATATAGGTTAGTACAGATGGATGAGTGCACACAACTAGTTGAGTACACAAGCACAACTTGATGAGCACGCACGCACGCAAGCGCGCACACACACACACACACACACACACACACACACACACACACACACACACACACACACACACACACACACACACACACACACACCGAGGCTGCTAAGTCTCAGTATCGTTGGTTTTCGTAATCAGTGCAAAGAGTCATATTCATTTTTTAACTTTTATCTTATTCATGGTTGTCTTTTCCCTGCAGGCCAGTCGAGCCTCCCCGTGAATACCAATGAATGGACTCAGGCGTCACTCGTTCTTGCTCAAACAGTCTCCAGTTTACCCTGTAAATATTGCCAACAGAAAACGTAAGGAGGGTCGGCACAGCAGACTTCGAGGTGGAAAAGGTGTCGAAGCGTTTCGACCCCGACTGGAAAATTGGCCTCAACGGAGCGTTGCAGCGTGAACCAAAGTCCCCCTCCAACGAGCCAACCACCTGACACCTTCCTGACGGCAGGTGTTTGTAGTGTGTAAATTGTGTCTGAATTACGATGGTGTTTGCAGGAATTTTCGCTGTTTTTGTTTGCTATGGCATGTTGATCCCACCCCCGACCTCTGGCGGCGTTGGCGCCGTCCAGGCTGCTAGCTTGTTTGTCAGTGGTTTCTCTACCCCGTTTGTCTGTCTGTCTGTGTCGAGAGCGCTTGTGGCCCTGCTGTGGCCAACACGATACTCTGTCTCCTGTCTAATTAGCATCTCGTAAACCTTTTCCCATATACAGAGCAAGGCTTCCCATGAAGAATTTTCCTTCTCCGCTGTTTGCTGCGAAGGTTATATATGTTTGGATCTTTTTTCTTAATGTTTGACTTCTGCGTATGTGATTTTTCTTTATAAATTTCTGCAAATGGTGTACACAGGCTAAAAGAAATAACATTATACGAGAAGGTGGTCGAAGTTATACCCAGGGTATCGTTAATTTAAGTTTCCATGTCTCCATATATAGGTGAGAACACAAATCCGTGCACGGGACGGGATTGGTGGTGCAACTTGTGTATAACTTAGTGTAATGCGCCCCGAACATAACGCCAGACGCACACGTCAAACGAATGACTTTAGTCGTGAAGGCTCGTTACGCAAATCTAAGACTAGCTTCCAGAACTCCAACAGAGTCATTCACGACCTAACATACGACATATGTCAAGACCATCTTGGAGTATGCAGCACCAGAATGGAGCCCTGAGCGAGGAAAATGAAATAAGGAGAGAGGCTAAAGAAGTCACTTATGCCCATACAGACCCACTCATCCCTCCATATACACACAAAAACAAACACACACACACACACACACACACACACACACACACACACACACACACACACCACCACCACACACACACACCCACGCCCCCCCCCCCCCCACATACACACCCATACATCCGCTGGCATGTCTTATTAGTATTCTTTTTAAGGGAGATCCTTGAAACATTGCCAAACAAAAGACCCATTAATTAGTGGCGTGTTCTCATAATCAGCAAACAATAACCCATACGCCCCATGCCAGTGCGCCCACTTGACCACGCGTTCACACGTATACGCCCGTACATACATTCATATGTTCGCAAATACCAACACTCTTAAGCCCATACGCTCACATACACATACATATACACACTTATACGTCCATAAGCGCACGCTCGTACACCCATACCCCCACATTCATGTGCCCATACCCACACGCATTCATACACCCATACCCCCACACATTCATGCGCCTATACCCACACACACTTATATGCCCATACCCACACACTCATACACCCATACCCACACACACTCATACATAACATTAGAAAATTTATATATTTTAAGCATACAAGAAACATTTAAATCGAATTAAAAACCTTAGTTTAAATTCCATTAGAAACTTGTATTTAAATTTAAAATATCAATTTCATAAAAACTTTTATTGAAATCTCAATATAAACCTGGACCGGTAAGCCGGTGGAAGGCCTCGGTCAGATGACCAAAAGCTCCAGCGGTGGGTCATCATATGACCAAGACCTGTGTCAGTAAACAGTTGTCCTGGTTCTTGACGAACCTTACCTAACCATCATTTATAATAATCCTCTGTGAGATTAGTTCTCACTGAGATTAGTGCTCAGTGATGTCAGCTCACAGGGAAACCCGATTCGGTCTTAAATCTTACCAGAAACCAATAGTAACCTGTTAGGTTTTAATCTCGTTAAGAACTTCTTCCATATATGTCGTGACAAACCAGGAGAGTTGATCCTTTCAAAATCCGTGGGGAAGGGGTATGGGATCTGTAGGTAGTTTATCCTACTTTATCCCACAACTGGCCTGCTGGTGTGTGCTTGGACGACCAGGGTTCTGTTGTGGTACCATCACCCTCCTTGATACTGTTTTTAACATCAACGAGCAAAGTTAATCCCGTTATGAACTTGTTCCTAGTTAATTCCAACTGAAAATTTCCTGATGAATTAGACACATGTGCAACACCTGGAGTATCAATGTTTTGATAACCAGTGGCTTTTTCAAATCACTACTGAGGTTGTACACGGAAAATAGTGGTTTGAAAAAAATAAGCCTTTGGTTGGCTAAACACATGGAAAATGTAGATACCCAAGTGTTGCACGTGTCTAATTCATCACTTGAAATTGAAAATAAAATTGGCTCTTCGTTAAGCATAATGGAAGCTTTTGGCTGATATCTCTGTGATTTTTTTTTCAGTTATCTTTAGTGATTGGTTTGAATACCGGTGCGTGTGTGTGTGTGTGTGTGTGTGTGTGTGTGTGTGTGTGTGTGTGGTGTGTGTGTGTGTGTGTGTGTGTGTTCGCAGTGAGGCTTTTAAGTGATGTTTGGGCGAGACAACAGTGAGCAAAGTGCTTGCATTTCTCACCTCCACGATACGCTTGCAAACAATTACCTTCTTTAGTCTGTGTCGTTTACCAAGATATTTGCACAGACCAGGTTTCCTCTGCCAAACTTGTCAATGTGTTTGTGTTTGTCTAAACGAGCTGTTGCTATGCTTACCTTTCTGCTAAATATTATTATTATTATTATTATTATTACTGTTGTTTTCATGGGAAAGCGACAGATCAACAAGGCTTGCATAGCACCTGGAGAATGGAAGGTAGTCAGGCTTAATTCAAGGAAAAAGTGGGGTAGCTTCTACTTCTTGGCTCAAGAGTCCTTCAAAAGCACTGATGTCATCCCTCGTTTTCTTGAAGGGGTTGTCTGCCCTGATAAGCCGTGTTTGATCAATGTTTTTGTAAATATTTGCAGTGATTAAGAAAATCTATTTTGATCTGTCTTCACTGTTCAACAGGTCTGCAGTGCCAAGTACTTCCCTACAGTGACGCTCGTGTATAAATACTGCATTGCCAAGTGCAGTATTTATACACAGTATTTATACTAACAGTTCGAAATGCTTCCCACAATGCCAGGTGCGTCCGCATAGTGTCGCTGGTGAACGTACGCTGGTTTGATCAGTTTTGTCATTTGTTTAATTTAGAATCGCATCTGGTGTATCGTTCAAACATGTTGATACAATTAAACCAGGAATTTGACAATTTGATAGCTTTACTTATCAACCTAAACGTGTATGTGTGAGTGTATGTATGTGTGTTGTGTGTTGTGTGTGTGTTGTGTGTGTGTTGTGTGTGTGTTGTGTGTGTGTGTTGTGTGTGTGTTGTGTGTGTGTGTGTTGTGTGTGTGTGTGTGTTGTGTGTGTGTGTGTGTGTGTGTGTGTGTGTGTGTGTGTGTGTGTGTTGTGTGTGTGCCTGACGGAGGTCATCCAGACGCCGCCAGCCACACCTGAGGTATTTCCTGTAGGTGTTTGAGTTGCATGACGTTGCTGCCGGAGCGCCATGCAAAACACTGACCACTGCTGTTTGCTCTTTCCAGCTCTCTGTGTGGATCTTACACCAGCAAGATTTTAATTATACAGTTATTGGTTTGATTTTTGGGTTTAAAGCCTATCTGTACCCCACCTGTCAAGAATAGATTATTTCCTGTTTTAGGAAATAAACTCTGAAGTGCATTTACAATGAGAAATGTATACATCTTAGTGTTTATACCATGTTGAATTGTTTTCTTTAACAACCTTGTGTCAGATATATAGGGAGGTGTGGTACCTGAACCAGTCTTATCTTCGAAACGACACCTACAAAATCGAGGAATGAGTGAGCAATCTCCGGGACCCAAAGAGTACTATCAAAACTGCCTAGATTCTTCCAAGGACCAACCAGGAAATTCACAGCTCTGTGTTCCAACAGCCACTGGAAGTACTTTATAATTAGCATATAATACCGATAACAATTTGAAGCATTAAGTTATTAATGATGAAACGTTTCGCCTGTCCAGCAGGTTTCATCAGTCGAATACAGAGGTGACTATCCTACTGAAGGCAGTAAAGGAGAAGAGAGGTAATTTGAGGTCTTTATATCAAAGATGAGGGACTGAACACCTCAGATTACCTCTCCACTTCTACTGTGTTCAGTATTAATGAAGCCTGATGGGCAGGCGAAACATTTCGTCAATAAAGATATGTATGTGTTGTACGTCATTGTAAGGACACAAAAAAGAGGTCACTAGTATCAACTTAGTCTTCACTACGGACACCTTTATACAGTTTCAGGGTCGAAAGAATTTTCAGCTTGTCGAAGTCCACTAACCACTTCTCGACTTGGTCGTGTTCTCGTAATCAGGTCAGCCACACTTCTCCTAGTTGTCGTAGCCGTGAAGAAGGTTATGTACATGTAATCAGAATCAAGATCCCCACATTTTCTACGTATTCCTCTTAAATTTGCCAAAGCTTGGTCTTCGAGCGAAACGCTGTCTTGATAAAGTGTCAATTCTACCTTTGTATACTTGTTTTGTATCGTGTAGTTATTTTGTTCCTATGCCAAGTCTCTAATATACATATCACCAATAATACATTCATAATAGTAACCCGTAAGATAAATAGCTTGGTAAATGAATCCCTCAGGAATAACACTAACCACACCATCCATGACTATCATAAATGTTATGCTCAAAATGCTGCCTTGTGGGACCCACTTCTCCAGAAAACATTTCCACCCTAAATAACACGAATTAACCCTCATAACAATACCCACTAAGGTAAATATTTCCAGTAAAACTTAATAGTATCCCCTAAGATGCATATTTCCAGTAATACGCTTATAATAGTATCCCCTGAGATACATATTTCCAGTAATACGCTTATAATAGTATCCCCTAAGATGCATATTTCCAGTAATACGCTTATAATAGTATCCCCTGAGATACATATTTCCAGTAATACGCTTATAATAGTATCCCCTGAGATACATGTCATCAGTAATCCGTCATTTATAATGATAAAAAACGCAAAAAAAAAAAAAAAAAAAAAAACATCGTATCTTTGGTTATTAGTAAGTGGTGATCCTGTTTTCTCCAGTGTGGTGAAAGTGTAGCTGGGGTAGAACAGCGTAAGTTTAACCACTTCACTGGTGATCAAAGACCCATATCACGAGATGCTGATCTTGTTTCCTGACGGACAAAACACTGCTGCCACCTAACGAACTCTTCACCTCCTTCACATAACTGTTAGTAATCCAGTATCACAAATTATGCAGAATGAGTTCGCTGGTAGAGCTGCACTTGCTCTTACTACGATAATTTTTTTGTCATGTAGAGGTATGTTCGTTGATGGTGAATTTTTTTTTTATGGGTGTATTGTTGTGTTCAAAGATAATGTAAGCTCAATACTGATGTCATTCAGCTTTACGAAAGTAATATTATTTTAGTTCGGCTACTTTATAGTGAAATATTATTTGATTATATTGTTTTAGTATTACTATATTTGATTCTGTCGATGGATGAAGAAGCATCCGAAACGTCAAACGTTTAAAATAAACTAGATATCATTAGAAGATGGTATTCCTAGAAGCTTTGCTGATATATATATATATATATATATATATATATATATATATATATATATATATATATATATATATATATATACATACTGTATATTATAACAATAAATCTAGGGTATGATGGGGTGGGTAGTGTAGGGGCTGTGGTGCAGGTTTAGCTCCTGCGGGCGAGGCGTTGCCTGACGCTCACTCACTCTTCAAGGCAGGAAATTACACCCCTGCTTATCTCTACCCCAGCCCCCGCCTTGAGCAGCGCGGCCGCGCACACATTCTTGCTCCGCGCGCCCCCTGCTTGTTTAGACACCAATTTGCACTCAGCTATTTGAAAATTACGTATCAGTCAGCGGGACAGTCGCTGGCAGCCAAGGATCTAGTGTTAACTCGGCTCACTTTTTTGGCGGCTCTAAGGGTACATTATCTTCCTCGTCAGCTCATCACGGGCTGTTAGCTTTTCCCATGCTCGGTAAATTGGATAGATTATCGCAAAAAAAAAAAAAATATCGGTGAGTTTGCGAAATGGTTGGCTTACGATACCCCAGATACGCGAGCTTAAATGTCTTGGTTAGTTGTGTAAGGTATTGTAAGATATGTTCCACATTTCTTAATACATTTTGCTTATATTATTTTTTAGAAGAATAAATTGTATTGTGAGTGCCCCTTTTTTTCATACATTCTCGTATGAGCGAAATATTGATTTAAATCAATAAAAATGCTTCGAGTAAAATTTATAATACTATTAATAAATGTATGAGAGTTAAAGAAATACATTATTATTAGTAGTAGTATTAGTATTATAAACTAGACGTCAATCCCGTATGGGTCATACAGCAATGCTACAATAATAGTAATAATAATAATAATACTGAAACCTCTGTGTTGTAAGATGAAAAAAAAAGTTGTGTGAGCACAGAACACTGTAGTGTGAGCACAGAACACTGTAGTGTGAGCACTGAACACTGCAGCGTGAGCACAGAACACGAGTGTGAGCACAGAACACGAGTGTGACACAACACTGTAGTGTGAGCACAAAACACTGTAGTGTGAGCACAAAACACTGTAGTGTGAGCACAGAACACTGTAGTGTGAGCACAGAACACTGGAGTGTGAGCACAGAACACTGGAGTGTGAGCACAGAACACTGTAGTGTGAGCACAAAACACTGTAGTGTGAACACAGAACACGAGTGTGAGCACAGAACACTGTAGTGTGAGCACAGAACACTGTAGTGTGAGCACAGAACACTGTAGTGTGAGCACAAAACACTGTAGTGTGAGCACAGAACACTGTAGTGTGAGCACAGAACTCTGTAGTGTGAGCACAAAACACTGTAGTGTGAGCACAAAACACTGTAGTGTGAGCACAGAACACTGTAGTGTGAGCACAAAACACTAGTGTGAGCACAGAACATTGGAGTGTGAGCACAGAACACTGGAGTGTGAGCACAGAACACTGTAGTGTGAGCACAGAACACTGTAGTGTGAGCACAGAACACTGGAGTGTGAGCACAGAACACTGGAGTGTGAGCACAGAACACTGGAGTGTGAGCACAGAACACTGTAGTGTGAGCACAAAACACTGTAGTGTGAGCACAAAACACTGTAGTGTGAGCACAGAACACTGGAGTGTGAGCACAGAACACTGGAGTGTGAGCACAAAACACTGTAGTGTGAGCACAAAACACTAGTGTGAGCACAAAACACGAGTGTGAGCACAGAACACTGTAGTGTGAGCACAAAACACTGTAGTGTGAGCACAAAACACGAGTGTGAGCACAGAACACTGGAGTGTGAGCACAAAACACTGTAGTGTGAGCACAGAACACTGGAGTGTGAGCACAAAACACTGTAGTGTGAGCACAGAACACTGTAGTGTGAGCACAAAACACTGTAGTGTGAGCACAAAACACGAGTGTGAGCACAACACTGGAGTGTGAGCACAAAACACGAGTGTGAGCACAAAACACTGTAGTGTGAGCACAAAACACGAGTGTGAGCACAGAACACTGGATTGTGAGCACAGAACACTGGATTGTGAGCACAACACTGGAGTGTGAGCACAAAACACGAGTGTGAGCACAAAACACTGTAGTGTGAGCACAGAACACTGTAGTGTGAGCACAGAACACTGTAGTGTGAGCACAGAACACTGTAGTGTGAGCACAAAACACTGTAGTGTGAGCACAAAGCACGAGTGTGAGCACAGAACACTGGAGTGTGAGCACAAAACACTGTAGTGTGTGCACAGAACACTGGAGTGTGAGCACAAAACACTGTAGTGTGAGCACAAAACACTAGTGAGCACAGAACACTGTAGTGTGAGCACAAAACACTGTAGTGTGAGCACAGAACACTGGAGTGTGAGCACAGAACACTGTAGTGTGAGCACAGAACACTGTAGTGTGAGCACAGAACACTGTAGTGTGAGCACAGAACACTGTAGTGTGAGCACAGAACACTGTAGTGTGAGCACAGAACACTGTAGTGTGAGCACAGAACACTGTAGTGTGAGCACAAAACACTGTAGTGTGAGCACAAAACACTGTAGTGTGAGCACAAAACACTGTAGTGTGAGCACAGAACACTGTAGTGCGAGCACAGAACACTGGAGTGTGAGCACAGAACACTGTAGTGTGAGCACAGAACACTGTAGTACAAGCTTGTTCTTCACTTCGCGGTACAACACTTTACGCTACATATAATCATATACAAGTGGACTGATTAAAATCATTCCACTTACAATACAGAAATATTGTATTAAACAATAAGAATCAGTCACCTTATATTCAAGGAAATAATAAATACTTAGAAAAATCATTTACTAATTTATTATTAAAATTATTATTATTTATTATTAATTATTATTATTATTTATTATTATTATTATTATTATTATTATTATTATTATTATTCCTTAAAGTAGTTCATCGTTGGGAATAATTTAAATAGTATGTATATATATAT
>NC_069437.1:11801510-11821510 GCF_026875155.1 Cherax quadricarinatus | reverse complement strand
TAATTTACTCGTGATTTCACAACCGAGTCATTACCTAACAATTATCTTCCCCCTTAAAGAATACTAATCGATGAACCGGCGGCCGCTCAGGAATCGCGACTCCACTCCTCTGGTGGTCGCTCCTCCAGAGGGAAACAAAAAATGGGGAAGGTTTCGCCGCGGATTCAATTTTACCTTTTTCCGGGAAAGGATCGTGAATGATAATGTTCGCCCCTTCGCCAATGAGGGTGATTAGGCTGTAACTGTGGTGTAATCAGGGCTGTTATCTGGGCTGTGAACCTGCAGGAGCTGGAGGAGCTGGAGCGGTTAACCCGCAGGGGATCCGGTCAACTCAGGAGATTACACGCAGGTGATCATGCGTTTAGTACCCCAGGCCAGGCGTGGCTCACTTGGAGGTTATGTCTCTATCGCGGTGGGTATTCCAGCTCAAGGTTCTAGGGACGCTTATAAATGAATGCTCTCGGGAAGTTTTTTTCTTTTCTTTTCTTTTGCAAGGGTCGAGCTTCAGCTCGTGACTTCGCTGCTAAAGCACGGTGAACCGGCATTACTGGTGCTGGCCTCTTGACCTTATCTCTGCTCCTGAAACTATGTATGATCTCAGTTTCCACCACTTTCTCCTGTAACTCGTTCCATTTTCTGGCTCCCCGAGACTAAAAAAAAAGTATTCCATAACGTTGTTTATATTCATCTTCCTTTTCGAGAGGTTATGGAGCAACTCCGTATTATATATCTGTTGATGGCCCCGGGGATCACTATGTCTTCAGGGGTTGAGCACCAGCTCAATGATTATTGAGCGATACTCATTGATTATTAAATGTAGCTGCCTTTTTTTTTTCACTGTCACATCTGTTTGTATCCATGTATTGAGTTAGCTTCCGCTACATATATTGCAATAAATTTCTAACTTATTTCACACAATAAAATAACTCTGCACTGATTCCCTCTGCTTAATTTCAGTTTCCAGTTTCAGTATTGCCTCCTTGTTCTCTTCCTGGTCCGATCAGTAAATCTCTGGAAATAACACAGGAATCATTTGGATGTTGTATATGTGTACTGTGAACCCAGCAGTAGTATTCTTATTTATATGTTTATCTAAATTAATATTACATTAAAGTTGCAAAGGACTCTTAATAACATTACCAGAATAAAATAAAAAATAAAAGAAACGTTCACGTTGGTTGCTAGCATTTCGTTTCTTCCCTGGTGGTCATGTCATTAAAGCCAGTCTCAGAAGGAACTGCTCTCTGACGAATAAAATACTTTTACCTCCTGGTCCTCAGCCTCAGTCCAGAAGACCCGCTTTGTGGTTGTGCCGTAGCCTCTTCCACTGACTTAGTCTTCGGAATCACATGAAACTTGAGGGAGGAGAAATGATTGGTAAGTACTTTACACTATGTTATATATTTGTTAAGGAAAGTCACCTGACACGCGTCTTATTCAAAGGATAACCCGGCTCCAAAGAGTTTCTTGTATGTGGACTAATAGTTATGATGCTCTGTAGTATAATCCTTGGTGACAAGTACTGGGATTGGTAAACAGTTCTAGCTTTTGCTTTATTAAATAAAGTTGGTTACATCAGCAGTGCGCCGCTACACTATTCTGTAAGATAGTTCCATGTTGGGAACAAAAGTTGGCTATGACGAGTTTCTTTGGGAGACGGAGTAGTTTCTTTCGGGAGGGCGGGAGGTAGTGTCTTTCGAAAAGAGGGTATTTGGGAAAGGAATAGTTTATTCAGGAAGGGGGGTCATTTTTGCGGGGGATGGAGTACTTTCTTTTGAGAAAGAGGCAGTTTCCTGGGGGGGGGGGAGAGGATGCTCTCTCAGGGCTGGGGTAGTTTGTGGGGGTACCTCCTTCAGAGTAGGGGATAGTTTCTTCGGGAGAGGATAGTTTTCTAGGCGGAAGTGGATAGTTTTTTTTGGGGGGGAGGGGGAGAGGTGCCTCCTTTAGATGAAGGGATACTTTCTCCGTAAGAGGGTATTAATTTCTTCGTGGAACTGGGAATAGCTCTGAAAGGTCATGTAAAAATTCATCTGTTAGGGGGATGGAAATTTTCGTGTCTAGCGTTTACCTGGAGAGGGTTTCGGGGGTCAGCGCCCCTGCAGCCTGGTCTGAGACCAGGACTCATGGTGGATCAGGGTCTGATCAACCAGGCTGTTACTGCTGGCCGCACGCAAGCTGATGTACGAACCACAGCCTGGTTGGTCAGATACTGACTTTAGGTGCCTGTTCAGTGCCTTCTTGAAGGCACTGGACAGGCACCTGTATATGCTGGGAGGCAATTGAACAGTCTTGGGCCCCGGTCACTTATTGTGTTGTCTTTCAGTGTACTCCTGGCGCCCCTGCTTTTCATCGGGGGAATGTTGCATCTCCTGCCGAGTCTTTTGCTTTCATAGGGAGTGATTTTCGTGTGGAGGTTTGGTACCAATCCCTCCAGGACCTTCCAAGTGTGTATTATCATATATCTCTCTCGCCTGCGTTCCAGGGAATACAGATGAAGGACCTTCAACCGTTCCCAGTAGTTTAGGTGCCTTATCGTACTTATGTGTGCCGTGAAAGTTCTTTGTACACTCTCCAGGTCTGCAGTGTCGCCAGCCTTGTAGGGGGCCGTTAGTGTACAGCAGTATTCCAGCCTAGAGAGCACAAGCGATTTGAAGAGAATCATCATGGGCTTGGCGTCCCTAGTTTTAAGGGTTCTCATTATCCATCCTATCATTTTCCTAGCTGATGAGGTAAATACATTGTTGTAGTCTTTGAAGGCTAGATCATCTGACATTATCACTCCCAGGTCCTTCACATTACTTTTCCGCTCTATTGTATGGTTAGAATTTGTTGTATACCCTGACACATTTTAATTTCTTCAAGTTTTCCATATCTGAGTAGTTGAAATTTCACCTCGTTGAACTTCATATTATTTTGAGTGGCCCATTCGAAGATTTGGCTGATGTCCGCTTGGAGTCTCGCGGTGTCTTCGATGGAGGTCATTGCCATGGTAATCCGGGTGTCATCCGCAAAGGAAGACACGAAGCTATGTCTTACATCTCTGTCTGTGTCAGAAATGAGGATGAGGAATAGAATGCGAGCGAGTACTGTGCCTTGTGGAACAGCTTTTTACCGTGGCTACCTGGGACTTTACTCTGTTTTACTATTACTCTTTGTGTTCTATTTGTCAGGAAGTTGTAGATCCATCTACCAGCTTTTCCCGTTATTCCTTTATCACGCATTTTGTGTGCTATTACACCATGGTCACACTTGTCGAAAGCTTTTGCAAAGTCTGTGCATACAAATTCTGGCCACAAAATAGAGCGAAACACCAACGTCAAAGACCTGGGAGTGATTATGTCGGAGGATCTCACCTTCAAGGACCATAACATTGTATCAATCGCATCTGCTAGAAAAATGACAGGATGGATAATGAGAACCTTCAAAACTAGGGAGGCCAAGCCCATGATGACACTCTTCAGGTCACTTGTTCTATCTAGGCTGGAATATTGCTGCACTCTAACAGCACCTTTCAAGGCAGGTGAAATTGCCGACCTAGAAAATGTACAGAGAACTTTCACGGCGCGCATAACGGAGATAAAACACCTCAATTACTGGGAGCGCTTGAGGTTTCTAAACCTGTATTCCCTGGAACGCAGGAGGGAGAGATACATGATTATATACACCTGGAAAATCCTAGAGGGACTAGTACCGAACTTGCACACGAAAATCACTCACTACGAAAGCAAAAGACTTGGCAGACGATGCACCATCCCCCCAATGAAAAGCAGGGGTGTCACTAGCACGTTAAGAGACCATACAATAAGTGTCAGGGGCCCGAGACTGTTCAACTGCCTCCCAGCACACATAAGGGGGATTACCAACAGACCCCTGGCAGTCTTCAAGCTGGCACTGGACAAGCACCTAAAGTCAGTTCCTGATCAGCCGGGCTGTGGCTCGTACGTTGGTTTGCGTGCAGCCAGCAGCAACAGCCTGGTTGATCAGGCGCTGATCCACCAGGAGGCCTGGTCACAGACCGGGCCGCGGGGGCATTGACCCCCGAAACTCTCTCCAGGTAAACTCCAGGTAATACTACATCTGTATTTTGTTTATCCTCTACAGCATCCAGGGCCTTGTCATAGTGGTCCAGTAGCTGGGACAGGCAGGAGCGACCTGCTCTAAACCCGTGTTGCCCTGGGTTGTGTATTTGATGGGTATCTAGGTGGTTGGCTATCTTGCTTCTTAGAACCCTCTCAAAAATTTTTATGACATGGGATGTTAGTACTATCGGTCTCTAGTTCTTTGCAATTGCTTTACTGCCACCTTTGTGGAGTGGGGCTGTTTTTGTTGTTTTTAGTGTGTGTGCTATGACCCCTGTGTCCATGCTCCCTCTCCATAAAATGCTGAAGGAACGCGATAGGGGCTTCTTGCAATTCTTGATGAAGATGGCGTTTCACGAGTCTGGGCCTGGGGCAGAGTGCATGGGTATGTCATTAATTGCCTCTTCAAAGTCTTGTGGAGTTAGAATAATATCCGAGATTTTTGGGATGACCAGATTTTGAGTTTCGTTCATAAAGAATTCATTTGGATTGTCGACCCTTAGTCTGGGTAGTGGCTCGCTGAACACTGAGTTACATTGGGACTTTAGTATCTCACTCATTTCTTGGCTACCACCTGTGTATGTCCCATCCCGCCTAAGCAGGGGCCCAATACTGGATGTTGTTTTTCCCTTAGATTTGGCGTGGTTTAATTTTCTAAATAAAAAGAAAATAAGTGAAGAGAGAAGCCTAACAATGTCCTTACAATGATGTAGCCACTGCTAGGCTGATGTACATTCCTTTGAGATACGGATTTGTCTGGAGAGTTCAGTCATGTGAAGCGAAAACATTCAGGGCCACAAAAAAGAATGTATATTCATCTGTGCAAAAACCAAGCTGATAGGTCCATAGAAGCCATAGTGAAAACGACGGATCTCTTCATTATTAATGATATCTGAAATCTAAAGCGCTTCCTACTATGAAATCAATTGTTATATGAAGAGGCTGTAATGTATACAATGACCCCAATGACTCCAGTGTTGGGGATACACACGAAACATCGTAAGCCTTCATTAAAACGTTTCGCTCAAGGAAATCTTTATCAAGTTATGATAAACCGCCTTATCGTGATCTAATAGTTTCCTGGAAGAAAACGTTTAATAAAGGTTCACATAATTTCATATCTTTCTTATCTACCTGTCGGCTCGTCTACCTCTCGGCTCGACGACTCATCTACCCGTCGACTCGACGACTCATCTACCCGTCGACTCGACGACTCATCTACCCGTCGGCTCGTCGACTCATCTACCCGTCGGCTCGTCGACTCATCTACCCGTCGGCTCGTCGACTCATCTACCCGTCGGCTCGTCGACTCATCTACCCGTCGGCTCGTCGACTCATCTACCCGTCGGCTCGACGACTCATCTACCCGTCGACTCGACGACTCATCTACCCGTCGACTCAACGACTCATCTACCCGTCGGCTCGTCGACTCATCTACCCGTCGGCTCGACGACTCATCTACCCGTCGGCTCGTCGACTCATCTACACGTCGGCTCGTCGACTCATCTACCCGTCGGCTCGTCGACTCATCTACCCGTCGGCTCGTCGACTCATCTACCCGTCGGCTCGTCGACTCATCTACCCGTCGGCTCATCTGCCTACCTGATTTCATTGTCAATGAAAAGATTTTGAAATCTCCATTAATTGCATAACTAATAATGATGTGAGATTAATCTATGAAGTGAATTTAATATCCAGAAGATATAAATTTTTCCCAGTAGGATTTGCTAAAGACTCATTACAAACCCAGCAAACCTTTTTATTCTTTTGCGCTGCTCCTCAGACTGAGCAGCGACTGTGCAGGGAGTTTGCCGCTCAGCAGGCAAAAACTGAGTCTTGATTATCCTCCAAATAGCAAATTTTGTAGATCATTAGTACAAGTGTTTGGAAATATAATAGGCAGTACAAGCCCCCAATTTTGCTGTGTTTGGTTTAGTTCTTATGCTTTAATTTGTATACTTGTGAACGTTGCTTACAGACAGGTTGCTTGTCTCGTCAGCTCTAACAAGGTATCATCTACCCTACATCTTCCCCATCACTTAGGATAATGATAGCGAAAGCCTTGGGTAAAAAAAAAAACTTGAATAATAAACCAGGTTTTGTTCGCTAGACTCGACTCTTATCTCGCTGCTGTTTGAGGAACAGGCTAGGAAGTGGCAGAGAAGTTTGGGATAGCTGGCAGGTAATCACGCGTCTAGTACAGAGAGTGGTTTATCTTGCAAGAGGTGCTAGGATCTATGAGAATACGACGTTAATTGGGCATGAATGAGAGGCGGGTGTATGCGTGTGTGGCATTATGGAAGGTGAGCTGCCAGTCTTAGGCCCGCCATGCACGCCTCCTGGCTGATTGACGAGGTGAGGTGGCAGGGAGGACACGGGTGCTGCTACTGACGGAGACAAGGGAGAAAACAGATGCTACTGAAGAAGACAAGGGAGGACACTCACGCACAGCATTAATCTTTTCGGGTGCACTGAGGTAGAGGGGACTGGGGTTATCCAATAAGGGTATGCCTTTCTCGGATCGCACAGCGACCGAAGTACATCTCTAGTTCTTCATGGGCTTGGTTTCCCGCACACAATTCCCCGAATTTTCCTTTTCGCATCACTGGACTTGGCTCAGCGCTGCGCCGAGGCATCGAACCATGAGACAAGAGTTTACCGAGCCAATTTAAACGTCAAGAGGGCAGACACCCGCTGGTCTCGCCCATCTTAAGGTGACGTCAATTTACCCGAGCGAACAAACAAGAAGTCGAGCTCCTTAACTATCCAGAGACTCGTCAGGTGTGAGACAGAGGCAAGAAACTGTGTGTATGCGTGAGATGGGCGTATGGATGACGCCTATGGGCGCAGGCTACTACGTACACATTGTTGATGACCCAAGTCTTTTTACATATTGAAGATTAGCCTTCGGAAAATGTTAATAAACTGGAAAAATAGAAAGCCAAGATGAAAAGAAGAAAAAACTTGTACAAATGAGAAGAGAAAACCGGATTCCAACTAAAAAGGTAAATTAAACGAAAAGATGAATTACATTTATTAAATAAATGCGATACATCAAATGAAAAAGTTCGGAGTGCGTTTACATAAGAATATTATATGACCTGAACTTAAGAAGCTCAATAGATAAACGACGTGGAGAAAACTGAAACTTAAGAGATTAATAAATGATACTGATCATTGTTTCCGTATTGTTGGGAAAGTGTTATACCTGAAATGACGATGTTTTATCTTGGGTTCTGAAATAACAAAACAGTAGAACCAAACAAAGGTTTTTATCTTGGGTTCCGAAATAAAAAAACAGAAGAACCAAAGGTTTTATCTTGGGTTCTGAAATAAAACAGAAGAACCAGACCAGGTTTTACCTTGGGTTCTTAAATAATAAGGAAAACAATAAAGTTATCAATTCTGGATTAATGTGAAGACTTCACTACAAAGGTAAACTGAAGAATAAATATAAGCTAGGATATATATACCCAGTATATATGAAGGAGCTCAGAGAAAAATACAAGTCTGTCTTATTAATATTTTTGTTAAAATTATGAAGGGAATCAAGTGAATAAAAGATTTACAGAACAAAATTTTCTATATGATCCTTATTCACGAGCAAGAGAGGAAATCAGGGTTGATCCGAGGAAGGAGAGGGTGGCTCATCGACATCAAGGGAAAAAAACTTTGAAAGATTAACGAACGTAAATTACCACAATTAAACTCGTGTAAATCTATTAGTGAGACAGTCTCAGGTCAGAGTTTATTTCAAAAATAATCTTCATTTTACATGGATGGCCATAGGCAGATGGCCATCCATATAAAATGAGTGTTATATTAACATCTGTTAAATGACATTCCTTGCGCTGATCAACTCTTGCTTATCTCTTGTCTGTCCCCATAACGCCTTTACATCTCCTATTTCTCTCCGTTCCATCATTAACCACTTTCCACCCCCCTATCTCTCTCCTTACCATCTCTTTAACCCTCTTCCCATACCCTACCTATCTCTGCCCTTTCCTTGTTCTTATCTGCCCTTCTCGCTGAGTCCCTTGTCAAGGCTAGGCTAGGAAGCACAGAGCACGTCTCCAAACACGAGAGCCACCCCGCTATGTTTGCACCACCGTCTTCACTGACTTGGAGGCTCCTGCTCAACTTGTAAATATATTTTTTTATGCGACTGTATGTTTGGAGTGGGTTTAGAGGAGAGTGTTGGTTGTTGTGGGTGGGGAGGAGAGCGCTGGTTGTTGTGGGTGGTGAGAGTGCTGGTTGTTGTGGGTAGAGAGAAGAGTGCTGGTTATTGTGGGTGGGGAGGAGAGTGCTAGTTGTTGTGGGTGGTGAGGAGAGTGCTGGTTGTTGTGGGTGGTGAGGAGAGCGCTGGTTGTTGTGGGTGGTGAGGAAAGTGCTGGTTGTCGTGGGTAGAGAAGCGTGCTGGTTATTGTGGGTGGGAAGGAGAGTGTTTGTTGTTGTGGGTGGGGAGGAGAGTGCTGGTTCTTGTGGGTGGGGAGGAGTGTTGGTTGTGGGATAAAGAGAAGAGTGCTTGCTGGTTGTTGTTGTGTGTGTGTGTGTGTGGGGGGGGGGATTTGTCTCGCATAAGCGCTGGACAAAATGGCAATGTGCATAAAGATAGAAGTCGCTTGAGTAGGAGCTCAACATGGGCTGGGCCTTGTTACTAATCCTAAACGCTTTAGTGTGAAGGATGTACGAGGCTTCTTCAGTGTGAAGGGTGTACAAGGGTGCTTTAGTGTGAAGGGTGTACAAGGGTGCTTCAGTGTGATGGATGTACAAGGGTGCTTCAGTGTGAAGGGTGTACAAATGTGCTTCAGTGTGAAGGGTGTACAAGGATGATTCAGTGTGAAGGGTGTACAAGGGTGAATTCAGGTGTAAGTCAGGGAGTGACAAGGGTGTTCAGTTACATGATTGTGAAGGGTGTATAAGGGTCCTTCAGTGTGAAGGGTGCACAAGGGTCCTTCAGTGTACAAGGGTGATTCAGTGTAAAGGGTGTACAAGGGTGATTCAGTGTGAAGGGTGTACGAGGGTGATTCAGTGTGAAGGGTGTACAAGGGTGATTCAGTGTGAAGGGTGCACAAGGGTCCTTCAGTGTGAAAAGTGTACAAGGGTGTGTCAGTGTGAAGGTTGTACAAGGGTGCTTCGGTGTGAAGGGTGTACAAGGGTGATTCAGTGTGAAGGGTGTACAAGGGTCCTTCAGTGTGAAGGGTGTACAAGGCTGTGAAGGGTGTACAAGGGTGCTTCAGTGTGAAGGGTGTACAAGGGTGCTTCAGTGTGAAGGATGTACAAGGGTGCTTCAGTGTGAAGGATGTACAAGGGTGCTTCAGTGTGAAGGATGTACAAGGGTGCTTCAGTGTGAAGGGTGTACAAGGGTGCTTCAGTGTGAAGGGTGTACGAGAGTGATTCAGAGTGAAGGGCGTACAAGGGTCCTTCACTGTGAAGGGTGTACAAGGGTGTTAGTGTGAAGGGTGTACAAGGGTGTTTCAGTGTGAAGGGTGTACAAGGGTGATTCAGTGTGAAGGGTGTACAAGGGTGATTCAGTGTGAAGGGTGTACAAGGGTCCTTCAGTGTGAAGGGTGTACAGGGGTGATTCAATGTGAAGGGTGTACAAGGGTCCTTCAGTGTGAAGGGTGTACAAGGGTCCTTCAGTGTGAAGGGTGAAAAGGGTGCTTCAGTGTGAAGGGTGTATAAGGGTGATTCAGTGTGAAGGGTGTACAAGGGTGCTTCAGTGTGAAGGGTGTACAAGGGTGATTCAGTGTGAAGGATGTACAAGGGTGCTTCAGTGTGAAGGGTGTACAAGGGTGTGTCAGTGGGAAGGGTGTACAAGGGTGTGTCAGTGGGAAGGGTGTACAAGGGTGCTTCAGTGTGAAGGGTGTACAAGGGTGTGTCAGTGTGAAGGGTGTACAAGGGTGTGTCAGTGGGAAGGGTGTACGAGGCTGGGTTTTCTCAATATTTGAGGCCTGTATTTGTGTATGAAGTACTGAATATAATATAATAATTTTAAAAAATCTATGATGACAACACAATAAATATTAATAACTCGCGTACCCGCCTGAAATTTCCTTCGCGTACCCCCGGGAATAGGCATACCCCAGTTTCTTAACTCTTTTATTATATAAACTAATAATACTGTAAATAAGTAACAGCGAATAAATTAACGTTACTTAATAAATATCAAATGCGCCCTAAATATCTGTAGCCCCGTGTGAGTGACGTCATTGTCACAACACCTGTCAGCGAGGTGGGTTGTGCTGACATAAATTCCAGCTTATTTATACGTATTTTGTCGGTGATAATCTACCATGTACCTCAGCTTATCAAAGGTGTCCAGTGCTACAAGTAAGTAGAAATCATTCTTGGATAATTTAGAGCAGTGGTTCCCAACTTTATTTAAATAGAGGTATACATTATTTAACCTATGAAAATTTCCTGACCCTTCCCCCCCCCCACATGATAAAAGTTGTAATTTGAAGCTTCATAACATGAGAAAATGTACAATTAAAAACTTGTGAAATGAGTAACACTTTGCAGACCAGTGGAATAAATAACTGGATGGCTCCACAGGTCGACAGCTCACGGGTTGTGAACCATTGCTTCAAATATTACCCGGTGTTTGATCAAGCTTGGAATAATAGGCTAGTCATCAGTTATGTATAGGATAAAATTCTAGTCAGATGCGTAATTTAGTATGTAATCATTAAGTATTTACCCGTGAATGTTCCTGAAAGAATAACATAGTGGAATTCCTGATATTAAATAACAGATCAGTGTTCAGTGGGCCCCTCTAGAGAGGCTTCTCAGGGAGGGTGCGCTAAACCCGTAGGGGGTCATTTAGCACCTGGGGGGAATGAGAGGTAATCAGGCTTGTTCCAAGGAAGGGGAAGTCCGGTCAAGTTCCTTGGGCCAAGAGCTCGCCAGCATCATTAATATAGTTAGGAGAGGGGAGAAGCGCTAAACCCGCAGGGATTGTACAGCTTCTGGGAAAGTGGAAGGCAATCAGGTTCAGTCCATGGAAGGAGAGATCAAACCCAATTCCTAGGCTCGGTATCCCATCACTCATATTAAGGAATTTGCCACCCCTCCCCCTTCCAGTTACGGAAGGTTTTTTGATGACGGTGAGGATTCTTTCATCCAAGGCATTGGACCTGATCTTTCCTTCCTTAGATTGAACCTGATTGCCTCCCATTCCCCCAGGCAACATATGACCCCTGCGAGTTTATCGCTTCTATGAATGCAATAATAATTAGTGTTCAGTCAACACTAAAAAAAAGTTCGATTAATTTTTTTATTGTACCCACTAATAATCTATTTAGCATAAGCTTGATCGATTTTGTTAATACAATACTAAATGTGCATGAAACAAAGCTTACATCAAATACCTGTTTATATAATTTTAAAAGCATAGTTCTGATCAATACTCTTGAGAAATTTACGTATATTTATTCTGAGTGAGAGCAACCAAAAATAAAATGAATAAAAAAATATATTGTTATTTGTATACAGAAACATTTTCACTAGATTTTAACCTAGAATTATGTTTTAGGTGTACTGGTCATACTCCCATCTACTAGAAATTTCTCTGCGCTCTAGTGATAGACAGTGAACGACATTTTGGCTGCTTTTGACTCGCATCAAGAATGTCTTCATTAGCAGTCAGTTTATGATACACGACTTAAAACTTGGTAAAATGTAAGTAGATTTTTTTCGGTATTTCCATTCAGATTGCACACTACGTTGGATCTTAGCCAAAGGGGAATTATCGCTTATTTCTACCTGACATACCCTTCGTTCCCGAGAATCATTCCAGTTGGTGTTTTTACAGAGGGTGGAATTCCAGCTTGGAGAAATTGGTAGGCTCTAATTACTTTGTTAATTCTTGCCTCTTCCTGCCTTAATATTACAATTGCAAAGCGGGATACAATTTAATTTCCACACAACTATAGACGTTCCTCCAAGTCAGTCTATTCACTGTAACTTTTGTTGCCACTACTGTTTTAATATTTAGGATAATAGCAAATCTGTAATGATAATAGCAAGTTTGCTAGGATAGCAAGCAAATAATTATATCAACGTCTCTAGTGCTTCGTAATTCAAGCCTAGCAACGAATATTTTAATTTAAGGGATAATTAACTTTTCAAGAGGGATGTCTTGAGCTGACAGAGGGCTCTTCCTCCATGAAATTGGAGCATTCCATGAATATAATAACAAGGTATAATCAAACAACTTAGTATAATTAAATTATAATTTACAAATAACCATCTAGAATTTTGCAACCAATGTTGGATTTACATATATAACAATTTGAGTGGAATTTTCAGTTAAAAAAGGAAATTAACATTTTGCACCTTGATGCGATAGGCCATATATTGTATATTATAAATAAAAATTATAAATATTTTTAAACCGGGGGTATCTTGTTATGTTGATACCCACAAGTTGTAGCTAAAAACAAACATGCAATGCTCAAAATAATTATTAAGGAGACGTTTCGCCACAAGTAGCTTCTTCAGTCCACTGGTGTAAAAGTTTTCTGAGTAAATGTCTTGACCAGTGCATATGTATCGTACCTACAAATCTAAAGCTGGTAGAGGTGCATCCCTTAATTAACACTTGTAGCACTTAGTGACACACGACTGAGCCACCTTGATAGACTAGGCTTCACAGGGCTGGAGGGGGTGGCTTTATGTCGGGGATGAACTCTTGATCCAAGAAATTGGCACTTCCTTCTTCTTCCTTGGATCATACCTGATTACCCCTGTTCCACCCTTCCCATTTCCCGTGTGCTGTAGACTTACCAACTTAGCACTTTCTCCATAATTCTCAATAATAAATCAACCACAGTTCCCGGATAAGATTGGTTCTTTGGTGAGCACAGGGTGGTGTAAGGCTCTTTATCCAAGGAATCGAACCTATCTTGGATCGAACCTAATCACCTGCGGACTTAGTGCTATCCCACAATTATAACAGCCTTAGCTCCTGTCGATAGCTACAACTTAAATTATAAGTTAGATTAATATATGTAGTTTACCTTTGGTTCGTATCATCACAAACAGACGAACAAACTTTATTTTCTGCAGTATACAAAATGTAGTTTACGTGTAATGAAATATTTTTGCACGCAGGGCATTTCGTCGGTTACGAGGATCAGAGTCAGCGCAGTTTTGTGCCAAGTCAAACCTCCCAGTTTACAATCTGATAAGTCAGGCTGTCGGTGCTCGCTGCACTCAGTCTGATATATGTAAAGTAAAAGGACACAAGTGCAACTAATGTGACATTTTATTGTGGCAACGTTTTGCTCTCCAGGAGCTTTATCAAGCCATAATGGCTTGATAAAGCTCCTTGAGAGCGAAACGTTGCCACAATAAAATGTCACATTAGTTACACTTGTGTCCTTTTACTTTACATATTGTCGGTAATTCTACCAACTTTATTACAGTCTGATATAAGTACGACAGCCCGGCTGATCAGGAACTTATCGAGGCCCGTCCCTCTTGAAGGCAATTAGGGATCTATTGGTAATTCTCCTTAAATATGATGGGAGGGCATGAAATTTTTTTGGAATATTTACCTTTTGAACTTTAATTTTTCACTGGGAATATTTTGTTTCGAGTAGGCCTCCCACTTTCGTAAGAATTTCAGTATGCATATTTGAAACCAACCTTCCAACTTGCTTTCATTGTGGAGGTCCACGCAGACATTCTCGCTGCTCTCGTCCTGGTAGCCAGCCTACGTGGGTCCCGATTCGGTGTTCACTCAGACTTGCAATATATTTTCTTGACCCTGGTCCTAGTCAGAACTTTGTAGAGCTACATTCGTCCTGCAGAACTGCAAAGAGATTCGCACTTTCCACATCTCCTACTTTGGTTAATTTACTTGTCTTCCTTTTAACTTTTCTCTCCTTTTTTCTAACCACTTTCCATTGACTACTTCCTTCTTTTTCACTCATTTCCTCCATAGACTGCTGCTTCTTCACATTCTCCTGCCTGGAAAGCATTTATTATTTTTATTAATATTGCAATTACTTTCATGGTCACAGTGGTGCCTGTGCTAACCTTCCTATGGTGTAGAAATATACCTAGTTGGACGAATCTTATTGTGGCTAGCTGGTCTAGTGGCTAAGACGACGGGCTGGAGTTTTGAGACTCTCTGACCGCGGGTTCAATCCGGCCGGGGTATGGTTTGGATTATCGATTCGGGAAAAGAAGAAGGGACCCAGTTGATATTTTGTATCTGTGACCTTTGGGATATTTTGGGGGTCTTGGCATTAGATTTAATGGATATTTAATTTATGCGAATTATTTGAATTAACTTGTTGTGATAGTATTAATGGGTTAGAATGGTTCTGATTTTTGTACAGTTAGTGTACAATTGAGTGTTAGCGTGTGATCGTATTTATGGTAAACAGCACTAAATCTAAAGGTCAAAAGCCGGGGTTTGGACTTCATTCCCCTTCAACGTCGGCACCTATGCTGGGCTAGCAAATATTAAATGCCTTCAAGAATCTCAACAAAACAATTTTTAGGCTCTGTACAGAATGGCCGGGTCCATCTTAGAATATGCAGCCGTTTTGGCTTCAAAATGATTTGTTCAAACGTTTAAAAAGGGTAAAGTTTGCAAGGGATTATTAAGGGAAAAAGAGGGTACATTAGGGGGAAGACTAAGGTTTTTTAAATTTGGCCTTGAACATAAGAACAAGGAAAGGGGAACACTAAAAGGGGCCTGTTGGCCCTTACTACGGTCCTTTACAATTCATCCCCTAACAAAACATTTGCCCAACCCAATTTCAATGCATCCAAGAAATAGCTTAGTGAAAGCCCACTCAAAACCAACCCCCCCCACTCATGTATTTTCCAAACCCAATTTTAAACACCCCAAAATCCCCGCCTCAATAAACCCAAATAGGTAGACTGTTTCCCCTCATCAAAACCCTATTCCAAACCAATACTTTTCCCATGTCCTTTCAAAACTAAACTTATCTAATTTAAATCCATTCTGCGGGTTCTCTCTTGGAGGGGAAAATCCTCAAGACCTTATTAATACCCCTTTATTTAAAACCTATCTTTTACTTTTACACTTCGATCAGGTTTTCCCCCCATTCTTCGTTTTAAAAAGTGAATGTAACTTAAGAGTCTTCAAATTTTTTTCATAAGAAATTTCTAATGCTATTATTAATTTTTTTATCCCACGCTGAATGTTTTTTAACGAATTTATTTTCCCCCTTCTGTAATATGGAGACCCGAACGAGCTGCATAAACTAGGGGAGGCCTTTCTAAAAGATGTAAAAGTGCAGTAGACCCTGGACTTTGTTTTTTACCTTCTTTATATAAATCCCAGTAATCTAGCCTTTTTACGTACGCTTTGGGATTGCGTCTTGGTTTAAAGGTTCTCCACCATAACCCCCCCAATCCTTTTTGCAATCTGTATGGGGTAAGTTTTTTACATCATTTAACTTATAAGTACTAGGGGTTTTGGGGACTCCCAAGCTCAGAACCTTGCATTTATCTCATTTAAAATCATTCCACTTTTTACCAAGAAAAGAGTTTGTTTTAAAACCTCCTGAAGTTCCTAACATCTACGTTTTAACAATTATCCACTATTTTTGTGTCATCGGCGAAATTTTTTCATACACTGTAATTCCCCCATCAAGACATTGATATAAATTTTTTAAACAACAACGGCCCCAAGACTGATCCTGTGGAAAGCCCCTTGTTTCAATCCCCACTCCGGGTTTAACCCCTTTTTTGGCACCTCTGCTTCCTGTTGTGAGCCATGATCGATCCACGAGGCACTTTTCCCCCCCAAGCCATGATTGCCCCAAGGACAAGAAACTACCCCAAATTTCCTTTGTCTTGTCTTGTCTTTGACTTGTCCACTTTTCGTGGCGCTCTCCTTCCTGCTCTTGTTAGTCTGTTTTCTAAGATTCACCACCTTCCAACGCCGTTACCAACTTGCCCTTTCTTCTTTTAAATCCAACACTAACATTGTCATACTATCTTCTGACAAAGGTAATTCGGTAGTTATCCTTGATCGCGAGGATTCCCTCCGTAAAGCTGATGTCTTGCTCTCTGACTCACGTACCAACACTCCTCTCGTTTCCAACCCTCTTGATCGCATCAAGAGAACTTTCAACAAAAAACTAAGGACTCTCTCCGACCTCTGTCCTCCTGACTTTGACCTTGTTCAACGGTTTCGTGTCATCTGTCCCTCTCTTCCCTATTTCTATGGCCTTCCCCAAAACTCATAAACCTAAATATTTCTCTCCGTCCTATCATATCCCTAGAGGTTCTGTCTCTTATTCTCTTGCTTCTTGGCGGGCCAAAACCCTCACTACCCCTTTCTTGGTACTTTTTTCTCCTGCCCACCTCCGTCACTCTCAAACTTCATTGAACGGGTTCGCTCTCTCCCAACCTGTAAGATCCCTAGCCCTTTGACGTTGAGTCCCTCTTCACCAATGTCCCTCTTGATGATTCCTTGATTTCCTTAGAGAGAAGGCCCATGAAAGGTTTCTTCATCTCCCTATACCAAACTGATGTCTTTCTTGATCTTATCCCTCTGTGTGGACTCTAACTCCTTTTCCTTCCAAGGGAAATATTATTCTCAAACCTTCAGTGTCGCTATGGGCCTCCCCCTCTCTCTCCTGTCCTTGCTAATCTTTACATGGAATACTTCGAGACTGTTCTTCTTCCTACCCTCGATGTGCAACCTTCACTCGGGCCTCCGCTATGTGGATGACATCTTTGCTGTGGCCTCATGACCCCCATTCTCTTCCAACCTTTTCTTGAAGCTCTAATAATCTTGCCCCTTCCATTAAGTTTAAAGCTGAATGGGAATCTAATTCCTTGCTACCTTTCCTTATGCCCCATGTCCACCGCTCAGATTACGGTTTTTCCTTTCCGTTTACCTAAAACCTATGCACAGTGGCATGTACATTCACTATTTTTCCCCTATCATGCTTCCCCTATCAAGAAAAGTGTTATCTCCCTCTTTTTCCATGCCCCCCTGCATCTGTGACCCAGTTCCTTCCAGCAGAAATTTTCACTCTTTATAATTCGTTTTCCGTCTTGGCTACCCTTCCCCCTTCATAGACTCTGCCCTCTCACGTGCTAAACGCAGTTTCTTCTCTCCCAAACTCTCTACTCCTGGGAACTCTTCTATCCTCTGCCTTCCCTACATTTCCGGGCTTTCTAATCTCAACAATTCTCTCTGCCCTTTGACATCAAGCTTACCTTCCGCCAGACTAACACTCTTCGCACTAATCCGTTCCATACCTCTCCTCCCTCTACAGATTTCCTGGTGTCTACTCTATTTCTTGCTCCTCCTGGTCCTCTTCAATACTTCGGAGAAACTGGTCGATCTCTTTCTGACAGACTTAGGGAGCACAAAAATATGTTAGGCTTGCCGACACTAAAAAATGCCTTTTCTGTCACTCAGAGATCATAGCCATCCTATTGACTGGTCTTCTGCTAAAACTGTCTTCCCTACTTTCAACTCGAACAGTCACCATCTAGTTGAATCCTCTCTAATACACAACTTTCCTTGTATGAACCTTAGCCCTGGCTTCGTCTCTGTAGATGCCTTCCTCTCCCACTACATTATAAAATGTTCCAAACTTCAGAACACCCGTGGCTTAACCTGACTCCTCATTTTTTCTTTTTCTTTTTCTTCTTCTCCCTCTTCCCCTTTCCTCTTTCCTTTTCTCCTCTGGGTTGGATGGTAAAACGTCTACGATAGGGATGCCCGGGTGTTGTGCATGTGTCTTAATTTCATCTTGTCAGTATTATATACCATTCTTGTACTACTACTACTACCACCACCTCTTCCTGCTTATATATAGCCGTCCTGCTCCACTTCCGGTTAGTGTGACTTTGTCAATGGTCCAAGTCGGACCGAAACGTCGTCGTAAGCTTCTCTTTTATGTGCGGGTTATTTGTGTATCGTTCCAGTCACGGTATTGTGCCTTTTTTGTTATTTATGATTTTAATGTAGGAGGGAGTTAGGCAAGTGGCTTGAACTGACCCAAGCCAGTGTCTCACGTCTAGCACGATTAAAGCCAAGTTTCTCGGATCACGGTGAGTGTCTCGAGCCCCAGGGAGATGTATCAGGCAGTGGTACTGGTGTCTCGACTGATTTGCATACAGGGGAAATGTTTTGGTGTTACCTACGATCGGACATACATGAGTAATTCCTAGTCAGCCAGGAAAGTGACAGGGCAAAAGGAAATGGGGTTTAAATAACTCTAAATAGCGTTAATGGTATGCAGTGCCTACAAGTTGATGAATAAGACATGTGCAACCCCTGGGTATCTATATTCTGAGATTTTTCGCCAAATACTGACTTTTGTCAGTTAAATACAGAGGTTGTTTGAAAGTCTTCAAAACTGGAGACATTAAAAGTTTTCTACTGTCTCCAATTTCAACACCAAAAAAAAAAATTGTATATATATATAAATATATATATTATTTTATATAATATAATATAAAATATATATATTATATATATATATAATAATATAAATATAATGTTGATACAAAACTACTGGGTGGCGAAACGTCTTCAGAATGAAGTTACTAAGGGTTACACATGTCTTATTCACCAATTTATAGTTTTTCTTTCGAGATTCTCCACAGTTTTGTACAAAGTATCTTCGCAAATTGTTAAGTCTCAACAAACACAGGCTTATATTAAGGCCATGCTACGAGATACAACGGCAATCACCCCTTTAGTAAATCAATAGCACAAAAAACATAGATGTTTATGCTAGGGAATATGAGCAGTGACAACAGAAATAAAAGAATATTAGCAATTGAAGCAGTGAAAGTAATATACGAAAGCACCAACAGCACTATTAGTTGAAGGAACTGCTTATAGCAGTATTTTAATACGAGATTCAGTAGCAGGAGCAGTTGAACGGTAGGATGAGTGCGAGCAGCAGCAGTGAGGTCACATAATATCAGGTTGTCCGAGGCTTGACTTTGGCTAGACCGCGCCTCAGCCACAGACCCACCACAGTCTGACGTCTACAGAAACTGGAGACCTTGCCACGTGAATTTGGCTGTTTTCCATCCCACTCACACCCTGGAACACTTGTTCCTATGTTGTTATAACGCCTGTTGTTATAACGATACTGACCACAATTCAACCAGGTATAGTGACTGCCTTCACTTCCAGCTCACAAGTACTGATGGACCAAGGGAAGTACTTTGATGATGCCTATGAAGGGCTCTTTATCCGAGGAATTACAAGTACCATTCCTTTTTGGTAAACCTGATCACCTCCCATTTTCCAGGTGCGTAAGGCCTCTGAATTCAGCTTTAGCACTTTCCATGATTATTACAACCTCACTAATGTTGGTGCTTGTACTGATCCTTCTCCCTGTTTTTTGCATTCTCAGCCAAGAGTAGTGTTTTACTGTGTAGTGCTTCTACACCCCGCACTGCCGTTTAGTGGCAGTGCGGGGTGTAGAAGCACTACCCAAAATCTCTCTCCTCTACACTCCTCCAGGTGTATATACACTTACTAAACCCACTTTTCACATCCAACCTTTATTTTACTCCCCATAATCCTTGAATTAATACATTTATACTCTTTTCCTGCCATAGCTTATCCTTCAACATTATTGCTACTCCTTCTTTACCTCTAACTCTATTTGAAAACCCTGACCTAATTCCATTGATTTCTCTCCACTGAAACTCTCCCACTCCCTTCAGCTTTGTTTCACTTAAAGCCAGGACATACAGCTTCTCATTCATAACATTCACAATCATCTCTTTCTTATCATTCGCACAACATCCACGCACATTCAGACATCCCACTATGACAATTTTCTTATTATTCTTTTTAGTAATTATTACATGAAAAGGGGTTACTAGCCCATTGTTCCCGGCATTTTAGTTGACTTTTACAACAGCATGGCTTCGGAAGAAAAA
>NC_069437.1:11730570-11801010 GCF_026875155.1 Cherax quadricarinatus | reverse complement strand
GACTGATCACCTCTTTTTTTACATTCCAGACTTTTCGAGCAGGCAAACCATCTCGAAATCAAAACACCAAACTGTTGACACATCTTCCCTACTTGGTAAACCTCCAGGGAATTAAATCAAGGCATAGCACGAAAGTCCTGCCAAAGGAAAATGACATGAACAATGCTGACTATTCCCCCAAACAAAAAACACCAACGCCAATAGTTTCTTTGTCTTTAGAATCTATTGTTCCCATGCCTGAAACCACAAAAAAAAAAAAAAGGCAGGTTCTCCATTTTCAAAAATAGTGGTAAATTTTTTTCCCCCGACATGATATTTTAAAAAAAAAGACTGGAGGGCCTGCAGTCGGCAACGGGCCGCCCAAATTTTAGCTTTGAAACTGTGTATACTGATAGGATTCTACTACTACACACCCCAGTGAAACTGGGAAAAACACGGTGTTTTTCCTATTTTCACTGGTATTTTTAATTTTTCAACACATGTTTTTTTTGATTATATTATATATAATAATAAATATAAATTTAATTTATATATATATAAAATTGTGAATAATAACCCGGGGGAAAGTTCAGTGATGCTCGCCTTTAGTTACTGTCAAAACATCCAAACTTGCAATGTTAAAAAATGAGATAAAGTCCGGGCGGTTTTTTCCTGAATAAATCTGCTGGACTTCCTATCTTTTGTACAACATGCAGCCCCTGTTTGATGCATTGTTTTGCAAAAAAAAGGCTAAAGCATCATTCAACTCCCCCCTGGGGTTTTTTATTGTAATTTTAAAATAAAATGACGTGGGCAAGTTGCCCCACCTGTTGTAACGAAACAGTGCAATTTTTTTTGCCTATGGAATGATGAAATCCTGGTGGATGAAACATCTCGGATATGCCCAACCATTATGTTTTTGTATAATTTGGTCTGACATCATTTCTTACAGAAGTAAAAGGGACAGTACTGTATATTTAAAAGGGGAGAGTAGGAGGAACTCGGTCAATTTTTGGTCATGTTTTCCTACAACCATCAATATCTGTTGGTTTGATATTTTAACCCCCTTTTTTTCATTTTGTTTTGTTTAAAATGGTTCCCCTGAAATGCTTTGATACTGGTGAGGGGGGTTTTACCCAAAGGGAAATTTGGGCTTGCTTCCCTTGGTTGAACTTGATTGCCTCCCCTGTTCAAGCTAAGATTCCCCTCCCCATAAAAGGAACAAAAAACAAATGAAAAAAAGTGTTTTTTTAATGTGATTTTTCTGAGCCCCAAATTTTGAAAATTGGGAAATTGACAGATAAAAACATTAAAGGGAAAAAATATAAATTATAGGGAAGAGCCCGCACTATTCCCCTTTAAACCGTTTGCCTTTTTATGGGTTCCCCCTTGCAGAGGACGTCCCGACCAAAAGGATGAAACCCCTTCTGGCCCCGGGCTAAGGGGGTTCCTGGGGCCAAATTGGGGGCCAGTAGGGTGCCTTGGGAGAGATGATGGGCTTTCTCCCGTCGGTTTTTTCTTTTCAAGAGTTTGTTGATTTTTCAAATTCTGCTACTGGTTCCTCTTGCGGGGAGGGGGGCGATAGGGTGTGGGCCCCGGTACTTCTTGGTTGGCCGTGGGTCTGATTGTTCGGTTGTCGTCTGTGCCCCGCGTGATGCTTCGGTGGGGGCCCAAGCCCGTCTTGCTTTGGTAGAAGTGGGGGATTTTTGGCGGACCCTCCCATGTAACGCGGTCGTGTACTGGCGTGCGCCATATGGCGAAAAGGCCCCCTTCTTGTTGTTGGGGTTGGGAGGAAACTTTTCTGGGGAAGTCCCTTCCATGGTGCCCAACCCCTCCCCCCCCCTTTGATTGCCTGGCGAGTGATCCACCTTTGACGGGTATTTTGGTGGGGGGTTCCATCACCTTTTTCCGTAGAAACTGGGCGTAAGAACTTTTAGCAGGCGACTAAGATTTTTGTGAAACATATTTGACAGTTATTAATATCATGAATAAGCACATGCACTTAAAAGATTCACTTATTTGCTAAAAAAAATCTAAGGCTGTTTAACCTCCCAATGGTTGCAACAATACAAACAAATTTATATTTTATTTGCTTTTTTCTTATTGAGAGTGACTTTTTTCATGACCACTGATAGGCATTCAAATGAAAATAGGCACAAAACCCACATCTTCAATACAGCAACTAAGAAGTAGAGGGAGGGGGGGGGAGGGCAGGCATGGGTCATAATGCAAAACACCCAAACAACAATGCAAAGCCTTTCCTATCCTACAGAGATCAAAACTCTTGAATTAGTCACAATACAATTGTTGGAACAATTCCTTTTATGAGGGGAATTTTGACCATTATTAATTCATGAAATTTTTAATTTTCCAGGAAGAAAAATGTAAAAGGTTTGTTTTTTAAAGTTTGGGTTATTTGTAAACCCCTTTTCCTATAAATTTAAAAAACTTCACCAATGAACCCAAACTGAAGCACCCTCCCTTTACATTCTTATCAAACCCATACCACAAAAAAATTGCTTTCCTAACTAAATCATTTAGGGTTACTCACACTTCCCAACCAGCAGTACTCAGTCCTATACTCATAAACCCATTTCCCCCCCCCCCCCAAAAAAAGGGGCTTTATGCTTCCTCGTTTATAAGTGTACAGCACTGCTACTCGAGGAAAATCAGTAACAATTAAAGGGAAATCATAGGGTCCCTCACTCAAGGAAAACAATACACAAATAAGAATGAGTACACACACATCGAGATACCCCATGAAGAACTGCGAGATAAAAACCCTCAAGGGGCAGTTTGAGGCTTCTTTTTTCCACCTGCAATATCCCCTTACTACCAAAAAAAATTTGTGGAAATTTTCCCTATATGGTGGCCGTGTCACAAAACCCCTGTGAAAACTGGGGAACCAGGTTAAGATGTAAAAAAGCTGTTTGAACCGTTTAATGATGTGACAAATAATTAATGCTAGGCAAGTACTGTTTTGACTCGCTTCCATTTTTGTTTTGGATTTACCATAGCATTTTCCCGGGGATGTTTGCCCCTTGATGCTGGCAAAAGGCTTTTTATTTTTGAATGGAGCCCCTTTCCTAAATTTCCTGCAATTAAAATGTACAAATTTTGTTTCGTGATGTTGGAATACGTAAACCTTTTTCGTCCTTAACCCGTTCCAGAATGTCGGCAAAACCAAAATGGATGAAAAGAAGTAATATTTCAAGAAAAAATGTAAATCCAATTTAACCATTCCAGCACAAAAAATATTAAAAAAAAAACTTTTTTAGTGAATACCAAATTTTCATCAGAAACAATGGGAAAAATAAAGCACTAATTTTAAAGATATGAACTCAAATTCTATTACATACCTTCTTGAAGATCTTTTTGGTGTATGAAAAGTGAGGGGGGGAAGGAGAGGAGAGGTTATTTTTTGGGAAGGGGGGAACCCAACTGCAAAAACTTTGGAAACAAAGCCCCCCAAGCATATCTCCCGCTAACTTTTTTATTTATCCACCTACAACTTTCCCCCATTTGATTGTTTGTATCTCTGTTTCGTTAACTATTTTCCCCTTTTTCAACATCAACTTGATTTCTGCTTCCCTAAACAAATCCCCCGGCCCGATGAACTTTTGAAGGGGTTTTAAAAGGAATGTAAAAAGGAACTTTAAACCTTTTGGGTAATCTTTTAAAAAACATCAAACTGGCATGGCCATAAGTGGAAATTTGGAAATAAATACCCATTTACAAAGGGGATGACGGCCCTTGGGTTCGAACTATAGACCCTAAGCCTTACCTCCATAGTGGGAAAAATTTTTGGGTCAAAAATTCCGAAGCAATTTAACCACTTGACAGGGCCAGATTGATTAATGAAACTCAACCGGGTTTTTTCAAAGGGGGGTTCCTGCTTCTAATTTTTTTACTAAGGTTTTGAGGAGGTAGATCAGGTAATGAATGAGATTTTTTTATAGGACTTCGTAAAGGGTTTCGTAGAGTTCCACCCAGAGGCTATTGGGAAATTAAGGCACGGGAAAAAAGGGGAAAAATTTTTTTCCCGGGTAGGGATGGCGAAAATAGACAGCAGGAGTTTTGCATAAATGGGGGGAAATCAGAATGGGGGCACGCCAAACGGGTTTCCCCAGGGGGCAGTGTTGGGCCCTTGTTGTTACAATTTACATAACGAATGATGGGGGAAAAAATAGCGACACAAACTTTTTTTTGATGACACCAAAATGGCGTCCAATTTTTTCTAATGAGGACACTAGAGCACTCCAGGATGATTTGAAAAAAAACTGATGCAATGGTCGGAGAAGTGGGGATGCGTTTAATGTTGACAAGTGCAAAGTTCTAAAATTTGGACAGTTAAATAACCAGCCACATAAAACTAAATTTTGTAATCTTAATATACGATTGTGAAAAGGGTTTTGGAGTTCTGGCTAGCAGAATCTAAAAACCAAAACAACATGCATTGTGTTCGCAATAAAGCAAACAGAATTTTTTGGCTTCATATCAGAAGTTAAATATAGAAGTCCTCAGGTTGTTTTCAATCTTATTCCTTGGTTAGGCCTCATTTAAAACTATGCTGCTCATTTTGGGTCCCGTATTACAAAAAGGGGAATAATGTCGGAAAAAGTACGAGGAGGTGAAAAAGATGCCCCATGTATCAAAAAATCCCCCCTTGGGGATGACGGGGGGGCCTGTTTTTGCACTCTTGAAAGACGTAGAATTAGGGGGGGGATATGGTCGAGGGTATAAATAAAAAACAGGAAAAAATAAAGGGGATTAAATAGCGTGCTAAAAAATTTCCAGCCAAGAAGGACTCGCAGCAAGGGTTTCAAGTTGGAAAATTCAGATTCAGGAAGGATAAAAGCACTGGTTTGGAAATGGTTGTGGTGAGTGGAACCCCCGAGTACAGTTATTGGCTAAAACTTTTGTGTGTTTTAAAAATTGGTTGAAAAAATAATGAGGGGTTTGGGGTGGGTTTTGTGATTTGGCCCTGACTAGTTGTGCTGCTGGGTCGGGTGCAGTGCCCCATCCTTGGTGGGGTGCCAGATGGGTGGGTCTTGGGTTTAAATCGGGGAGGGGGGGACAGGCCCCTGCCTGCATGGGTCAGTAGGCCTGTTGAGTTTTCCTTCTTTTTATGTTTTTCCCGGATGGAGTGTTTGTTGTGTAACTCCCCTTGCTTCCTGGCGAGTCGGTACATGTCCCACTTTCCTTTTGCTACAGTTTTTCTTGATTTCTACGTGTTTCTCACCTTTTTTACCCAGGGCGGCCTCTAAACTTCTTTGCCCTCGGGTGGATTTTTTCAAATTTGCAATCAAAAAAACAAGCAAAAAAACATGGATAAACTCGAAGTATTGCTAACTCAACGGGAGCAGCCGAGTCTGGTACGCGTGAGAAGTGGCGTCCCGGGTGGGTGGACCTCTATCAAAAAATTTTTTGAGCGGAGTATGAAACCGGGGGGAAAAAATTTTCGCTTGAAAAAAAAAAGTGCTCAAAAAACCAATTGAAAGTTTTCCCGCCCAGAAAAAAAACCTGGGGGTCACTTTTTAAGAAAGGTTGTGGGTGTTGTGAGCTTCAGTTGTTTTTTTTAGTACACGAGGTCTCACACTCCCTCTGCACACGGGGGGGGGATAGTGAACGTATTCAATGACCAATATGGGTTTAGTGCATGTTTTGAATATAATACGTAAGGCATTAGCAAAAATTTTTGTTTATTCAGTTCAAGCGTGCCTATTTTTATTAGGTAACACTGTTCAACAATTTTTGAAATGTTGTATGCTTCTTAAATGAGATTAGTTAATTCTTATGTATATTTTCATGTCTTGAATCCAAATATCACCTTGAAAAAATGCTCATTGACTATAGGTTTAAAGATACGAGACATGTGTCGGTATGTTTTAAACTCTACTCTATACCTACTCTCTGCCTTTTTGCTTGACATTTATAGTGGGCTGAAGAATCATCTCTTGCCAGTGTCCAGCAAAAGTCTGCAAGGATTCTTGTGCCCCATTTGCCCTGGTACCATTTTTCCAGGGTTGAAATACCTTGGTGAAACCTTTCACCATGTTCGTCACTAACTGCCCCACAGTTCGCTGGAAAAAAGTCTAAATGCAAGTCCAAAAGCAGAATTTTAAGTGACATGTTACATTCCATGTTCTTGTAAGCCATGATGAGGTTTTCCACCAATTCTTCATAGTTGCCCTCCCTTCTGTTTCCAAGAAATCCCTTCGCCACTAATTTGAATGCTTCCCATGCAGTTTCTCCTCCCCATGAAGGTCTGATTCGAATCTGAGGGCCACTGAAGACTCCCTCTCTTATCTTAGCATCGCTCAGTGAGGGGAATTTTGATGTTAAATACTTGAATCCCTGACTGGATTTGTCCATAGCTTTTACAAAGTTTTTCATGAGCCCCAGTTTTGTGTGTAGTGGTGGTAGCAAAATTTTGTTTGATTCAATGAGAGGTGAATGATGAACATTTTTCATACCAGGCTCCAATGATTAACGAGGTGGCCAGTCTCTCCTGATGTAGTGGGAACCTCTTGCACGGCTGTCCCATTCACATAGAAAGCAGCAGTAGTTGGTGTATCTGCCCTGCAAGCCCCTCACATGAGCAACAACCTTTAAGTCACCACAGAGCTGGCATTGATTTTTGTTATATTTCATGCACTGCAACACATGCTTTATATTCTCATAAGTAAGAATGTGTGTGGTAAGAAACTGCCGTAAGAATGTTGGAACCTCTTGTGACGCGTAGGTGCATATTGAAAGGTAGAGCTAACAATTTTAGCCATGATATTCATTATCAGTGACCTAAAATTAGTTGGAAATTGCTACTCTCGTCTCGGAAGCATTTTGGTTGTTGACCAGTGATATAAAACAATGTGGTAAGTTCGATTGTTCATAAAACAAAACGTCCACAGTGACAAAAATCAAAAGTGTGCACATTGGCCTTTAATCAGGGTGACACTAACCACACACTCACATGTCCCACTGAAGGCGCCAGAATCATAACAGCCTCTGAAGGAGCCTTGTCGACAACCATCAATGTGCTTGTTGCCACCCAGTGGGACAGGACCCGCAGGGAGTGCCCTGGCACGGTAAGAAGCACCCTCTTTCTTGTCTCCTGTCCCCTTTGCAGCACCCCTTCAACAGCAGGCGTAAGGCATAAATAGAAAATTATAAACGGCATCTCTGGTTTACCATCCCTAATAAGAAAGGTCTATTATAATAACTACTCACTTTGATCTCATTAAGACACTCGGCCGTCTTTCACCAAAGTAAGGTATCCCCCCCAAAAAATGAAATGTTTGCCATCACTCAATAGCTGTCTTGCCAGAAGTGCATACATATCCTCCCAAATTCGTTTACAAAAGCACTGTGTCATTAGCAAAAACCAACCGTGACAACTCCCACTTTGTATTAGATTCTTTATCTTTTAATCCCACACCTCACCCTGGCATTCACTTTTACAACTGTATTCATAACTGTTAAGCCACTGTAACATCATGCATTCCTCAGGCCTACTTCTACTGAAAAATAATGTCCCTCTCTCCCACAATACCCTAACCTGAACTTATCCTCATAATAACTCTTTACTGTTTTAAGTAACCTACCAACTATATGATATATTTGCAACATCTGTCACATTGCTACCCTATCATATGCCTTTCTTAAATTCATAAAGGGAACAAAGGCTTCCTTATCTTTATAATGTTTACATATGCTTCAATGTAAAGACTTGTTCTATATATCCCCTTTCCTTCCCAAAAACTTGTTCTTCTGTGAACCTGCTATTTTACCCTTATCTTTTCAATTACAACTACCACACACTTTACCTGGTATAATCGACAGACATATTCCTCTGTAATTCTTGCTCCTTTTTTTTGTCCCTCTTTCCTTTATACAAAGGAACTATACATTCTCTCTACCATTCCCCCCCTTTCATACATTTATTGAAATACACAAACCACTCTAAAACTACATGCCTACCTGCTCTATTTCTATCTTATCCCATCACTCCCAACTGCTCTACCCACTGCCTGATGCACCTCCCCCAACACTCACATCTGGCTCTTACTCCTGAAGATGTTATACCTACACAAATAACCCGCACATAAAAAGAGAGAAGCTTATGACGACGTTTCGGTCCGACTTGGACCATTGACAAAGTCACACTAACCAGAGGTGGAGCAGGACGGCTATATATAGGCAGGAAGAGGTGGTGGTGGTAGTAGTAGTAGTACAAGAATTGTATATAATACCGACAAGATGAAATTAAGACACATGCACAACACCCGGGCATCCCCATCATAGACGTTTCGCCATCCATCCAGCCACTGGATGGCGAAACGTCCACAACAAAGACAACCAGACGCCGCACATGTGTCTTAATTTCATCAGTAGTTGTAGAAGAAGAAGAGGTAGTAGTTGTTTGGTAGTGGTTAGAAGTGGAAATAAGGAAGACGAGCCGTCAAAAAACAAAGGAAGGGGAGCACTGCAAGGGGAGTAGATGCCCACAGGAGGGAGGGCAAGCGCACCTCTGTGCGTTTGTTTCTCCCCCTTCCTTTCCCCTTACCACCCCTCTATGCCAACCCCTGTCTTTCGTTCCCCTTTTCTTCAAAAGGCCCTACCCCCCCACCCTTCCAACCCCAAATTTCTTTCTCGTTAAACCCTAAAATTTCTCTAATCTGATATGCCATATCTGTTCGGGAAAATTTTTACTGTCCCAGATTCACTGGGGGCTCCTCAGCAAAAAAGTTTTTAAAAACCCAAACTCAGGATTCAAACAAATTCTTGACAGACATTTTTCGAAACGTACCCCTTCAACCGAGACCAGACAAAAATTTTAAAAATGCAGGCTTAAAATTTTTTGGACTCCGGGAGCACCGCGCCAAATGCACGTGATCGAAAAAAAAACCCGTAGACTATTCTTTTCCTGATCCCTAGGGACCAGAAAAAGAAGATTTAATCAAAGATTTTTGTATTTAAGAAAAATGTCTCTTTTGTTTTTTTATTTATAGCCCGGGAAAACTCTCCCTTCCTAAAAAATTTACGCTGTTCAACCCTTCTGAGCCTTTTACACTCTTAAATTCAAGGAACCCTTTGGGCCAAGACCACCCGCTTTTCCCCCAAAAACCCCCCTTCCCCCCCCAAATTTTAACCCCCATAACCAATGTCTGAAATGTACAAATTCGGCCAAGGGACAATCAAGCATTTCCCAAAAACAAACCTGCCCCGGGATTTTCCCAGAAAATGGCCACTTCGGGAAACCCTTTTGGGCAAACCCCCTTAATTTTTTCTAACTGCGGTGGGGTCACACACTGCTTTTTGCAAATTCCTGCCACTATAAAAAAGGGACATTCTCCCCACCCTCAGAGAAAGCCAACCCCCTCCCTCCCCCCCCTTTCCCCTGAACCTCCCCCCCTTTCAAACCTTCCCCCCCAAAACCCCAATCCCGGGGTTACCCCCGCATTTGGGGTCTACCCCCCCCTACTCTAACATTTTCAAACCCCACACACAGTTCAATCACTCCCCTTTTTACCTTACCCCCAACACTAGACTACAAAATAAACTGCCAACTCGCCCTGCGGGCCCACTTGCGATGGAAAATTCTTTCCCCTCCCAATAGATTTCTCACATTTTCCTTTAAACCTAATCTTGCCCGCAAAACAATTTTTTCCTTTTAATTATCCCCCCTTTCCTGCTTCTTTTCCCTAAGCCCCCAAACCTTTCCTTTTCCTTCTCTCCCCCCCCCCACTTCCTAAAACCCACAGCTCTCCTCCCCCCCTCCCCCCTCTTCATACTTCCCCCCCTCCACCAACCCCCTACTGCGGGTTGCTAGACCACCCCCCCCCTGACCTCCTTCCCCACTTCCCACCCCCAACCCAAAAGTTTCCGCTTCCTCCCCCCGTCCCCTTGGTTTTTTCCACTTCCTCTTTCCCCTACCAAAGTTTTCATTTCCCTCGGCATTACCTTCGCCCACCCCTCCACCAAAACCAAAAACTTCACCGGGCCCCAATTTCCACCCCCTCAGACAAAACCCTAAAAACCTATACCCCCCCCAATTTTGGGCAGAATACAAAAAAAAAATTAAAAACGGGCCATTCTTCCCCCCTCCGGGAAAAAACGGGCCCGGGTAACACATAAAAAACCCCGCTTTCCATGTTTTGGGCACCCTACCCAGGGGTTTTAAATTCCAAACCCCTCCCCCCAACATTAATTTGCTATGACAAAAATTTTTAAAAATCATTTTTTAAAGTGATTCAGTTCAACTTACTTTTCTTATTTACTATTGACCCCCCAAATGGCGGCCCCTTGAAGCAGAGAGCCCGTTATTGTTTTTGTTTAACATTTCCTCCCTAAAACCCCCCAAACTTTATCCGCCTTTATGGTTAAAATGCATACAGTCCCCCTATGATCCCCACGGGGGGGTTGCCTTCCTTGTCAAAACCCAACTTTTAAAACCCACAAATTTCTCCCCCAAATTTTTTTTATTCAAAAAAACACTGTCTTGCATCGGGTTACACCCCACCTTGGCCCCTTTTTCTTTTTCCCCACCTATGCTCCCCCAAAAACTATTTTTCAACTTACAGACTTTTTCTTAGTTTTTTCAAACTACCCCAACCCCTACTAGCTGACTTAAATTCCCCAAACAAAACCGCCTTTATCACCCGAAAAAAACCAAAACTTGGTCACCAATTACTCAATTTCACTAACCATAAACACCTTTTTAATCTCGGCCCAGACTTCAATACCTTCTTCAATCACAGGGGCCCCAAGGCAAACCAGACATCATTCTGGAAAAAAACCGACCCAAGCTCCTATTTCAAAATACTCTCACGGGGGGCCCCCTATTCAGGTTTCTGCACATCCCATTATTTTTGAAAACTTTCTCCCAAACCCTACCCTCATTCCAACACCCCTTTCCTTCTACACTGGGAACGTTTTGACGGGGTTGTTTTCAAAAAACACATAGAAAAAATTAAACCCTCCCCTAGGGCCCTAAAAACAAAAAACCTATCTCTAAACTCGTTACTCAACTTGATCTCACCCAGGCACCTTTAAAAAGCAGAAAACAACGCAATCCCAAAAAAAAACTACACCACTCGTTTTTTTCCCAAACCCGTCACCAAACAAGAAGATTTTAATTATCTGCTACCAAAACCCGCTTACCTACAACACGATTTAATCAAGTTGGTTTTGATCTCATTTAAACCTTTTAAAAAATAAAATTTTACCAGCTAGCCCAAGACCAAAACCCAATAAAGGGGTCACAACTCATAAACAAGGGGACAAAAAAGCGTATTTAAAAACCCCTAAAGTTTCGGGTTTCTTTTTTAAAATAATAAGGGAAACCTACTCCCCCCAAACAAATTCAAACCCCATCCCCACAAAAACACAAAACTCTCGGGGCCCCGCGGTTTGTTTCCAACATCTCAAAACCATCGGGGAGAACATTTTCCCCCCTCACCGACCTCCCATAACATTATTCAACACTTTCCCAAAAAATTAAAAAACACTGGAACCTACAAAAACCAGATAGCCACTTTTTCTTCTGGGCTCTTTTTCCCTCCCCAAGAACTCGAACCTTTTTTTCCCCAACCAGACATTAAATTTCCCTAAGAACCCCTTCCCCCCCCAAAGGCCCCCGGGGCCTCGGGCCCCTAACCTTATTACCCAAAAACACCTTCCTGGCTCTATTTTTTCTGCCTACACAAACCTCCTCAATGCCTCCCTTGCCTTTTGGATACTTCCCTTCCCTCTTCAAAGCTGCTAGGGGTATCCTCCTTTCCTAAACCAAAAAAAAACCACTCTGATTCCCAGAAAATTGCCCCTTTAAACCTCCTCGAAACTTTTGGAAAACTCTTTGAAAAACCTTTCCCTTTTAAAACCCTCGCCCTTTGCAGATACCTGGAACACAAACTCTTACTTTCTGATGGGCAGTTTGGGGTTTAGAAAACCCCAGATCCCCACAAATGCCCTTAAAATCATTCTCAAAATACATCCCATAAACACAGAACAAAGAAACGGGGCGCCCTGGTTGCAAAAAAACGTTGAAAAAACTTTTGCACTGGCACCAAGGCTCAAGTACAAAAATCTGCACAACTTTAAAACCCGCCCCTCACTATCGTAAAATCCTCTGAAAAATTTCCCAGACAGCCCTTTTCCATGGAATCAAAAATTTCCCAAAGGGTGTTTTCTCGGTTTCTTCACACTAAATGCTGGGGTTCCCCAGGGATCTGGCCTCTCCCCCCCCCTCTACATTTTATTTCACTAAAAGACCCTTCCCAAAACTGGATACCCCAAAAAAATCCATCACCCCTGGCCCCCCCATTTTAGAAGACATTACACAACTTATCATTTATGCCAATATAGATACACTCACACCAAAAACCCAAAAAAGGTCGAAAGGATTGCCAAACTGGGAACAAAAATGGGAAACAAACCCAATGCGGGTAAAAACCGCATAATTTTTTTAAACTACAGAAAACGTGATCCCCCATTACCTGTCGAGCTCAGAACAGGGGAAAGCCCGCCCCCTTAACCCTCCCCTGACACAATCTTCACTGTCCTTGGCGGTTTTTCTTTACTACCCCCTTTTACCCCTTACCCAGACACATTTACTCAAGGAAAGCAATAGCTTGTTAAAGGGCCCCTTTCGGGCCCCAAAACAAATGAAAACCTGAAAACCCTCCCAAAGCCCCAAAACTACACCCCTTTTTAAAAATTTTCCCCTTTTAAGTCCCCCTGATAAAATACTCTCCTCTGCCCCTCCTTTTCGCCCAAAAACCAAAAAATTAAAAAAGAAACGTGTCCAGAACAAGGGCCCGCGGGTGGGGGTGCTTGTTTCAGATGGGGAGGGACTTCGGGGCCCCATTTCGAGTCTCTACATGCCCCGTTGAAATCCCTGCGCTGAATTGTACTGGAAAAAGGGCGCCCCCAGGGACAGAAAAAAATTACCAAAATTGTGACACGACATGGGCTACTGGCCTCCTCCTTTACGAAGGGGATTGCCCGACCCACAAAACCCAAAACAAAACCCTTTTTACTCCTTGCATGGGTCCTGGGTCCTTAAACCCCCTTTTCAAAAACCCTTTGGATTTTTCGAGAGGTACCTTTTTTATGGGCAGGGACCATTTTTCTGATCCACGTTGCCTTGCCCTTTGGGTTTAAAACCTGGTCGTTCTACCCCTCCTTCTAGCTTTAAACGTTGCATGTCCCCTTTATTCCCCCCTCACCCCCGGTGTCCCAACAGAAGAGCCTGAAAATTTTTTTTCAATTTCTGTCCCAAAAGATCGCCCGCTGGGGTTAAACCCCCCGGCTCTATTTCTACGACTAAGAACATCCTCTCCGGGACAAATTTTTGTCTGAATTTTAAATTTCCCCCTGATCCCTTTTTGGGGTCTTACCTGATCTTTTTGTTTTGTACCCTGGTTAGTGTGACTTTGTCAATGGTCCATTTTCGGACCCAAAAAAGTTTGTCGTAAAAATTCTCTCTTTTATGTGGGGGGTTGTTTTATCGTTTTCCCGTCCGGTTTTTTTGCCTTTTTTGTTATTTATGTTATACCTCCTTGGGCCCCCAAAGATGAAAACACTGCCTCCTTTCTCCATCAACATTTTCGCCCTCAAAATATTCCCTCTATCTTCCCAGAATCTCCACCTCTGCATTAATTTAAATCCTCTGTAGATGAAAGGTTAGGAAAACCCCATGTTGAAAAATTAGACACATGTGCAAAATTTGGGGATCTTTATTTTAGGGAAAAATTTCGCCATACAGTGGGGTTCAAACAGTCCATACAAAGGAGAAAATTTTGGGGAAAAACAAGGGGGAAAAATGAGGTAATCGTCCTAACCCTTTATTTGATGGGCTTCCTTTAATTTGAATTTGAATCGGGATTCGTGCGGAGGGAAGGGGCTTATAAACCGTTGGTTTGGGAGGTTTCAGCGTTATAGGTGGTTTTTCACCCTTTTTTTTTAATTTTGGAAATTGGTCCCTGCCCAAGAATTAGGGGAGCGAAGGGAAATTTCCCAAGATTAAGGGTTCCCCAAAAGTTGAGTTTTCTGGGCAGGTTTTTTGATGAATGGTTCAGAGAACCGACTGTTGATAAATTAGTATGGAAAAAATAAGCCACTGTTTTGGCGGGAAAAGTTTCCCCAAAAGGTCCCAAGGTTGCCCCATGTGTCTAATTTAAACAATTTAAATCCTTGTTGGGTTTTTAAAAAGTAAAGTTTCCCTTCTTCCTTTTGGCTCAAATTACTAATATCACTCAAAAAGGTTTTTTTTATTCCCCGCAAAAAACTTTTTTGGTTTAAAAATCACCTTCTCTCTTTTGCTCCCCCGTTACAACACTTCTTTTTAAAAAAACCCCTCATTTGTAAATTTTCCTCTCCCTTAAAAACCCCCTCTTTAATCGTAAACCACCTATCATTCTTCCCCTCCCCCTGCCCACTAATACTTCATTCTTAAATCCCACCCCCTACCTATATTTTTGTAGTCACCTTTCTCTAAAAAGTTGCTTTAAAATTTTCCCAACTACCTCCTTTAATTTTAAAAAAAATTTTTATCAATGTTGCATTCTCTTGTATCTTAATTTAACCTGTCTACAATAAATAATGATCTGTTTTATCTGTTGCCTCTCTAAAAAACATGCATATCCAGAAGTTTCCCCTTTTAACCCTTTTTTTTTTCTAAAAAAAAAGTCTTTAAAAAAACGGCTGTCTTTTTTCCTAATTGAACTATACCTTATTCCAACGCTTTTAAAAATTTTGCCTTGGCCCTATTATAATAAAATCCCGTCTATTCTAGACCTTTTTTCTTTACCAGAGAGCCAACACCTATTTTCGTCCAAATCCACTTTATTACCGAATTATTTTCATGAAAGCACCAAGCACGAACACTGCAACAATGCTATTAAAAGAAAAGACCTTAAAGACAGGTATACAGTATGGCACGGCAGCCTGGCTTAATCAGTTCACAACCCCAAATTGGAAATGGAAAACAGATGAAACTTCAGTTTGTTGTGGGCTATTATCAACAATAACTGAAGCATCACATACAATAGTTTCCATTACCAGACCCAACAAATATTCAGCATATGCTTACTTGAGATATTTGTCAAGGGAAGGTCTTCTTATGCTTGTAGAGGTCCCATCGGGCGAGTTGGAGGTGAAAGGGTTTATAGTGGTAATAGCTGAACCTTTTTGAACATCAACAGAAACCACTGGAATCGCCTCGTTAATCCACTCCGCTTTCCTGAGGTCTGCCAAGTAGTTCTCTCGCTCCTGTGCATGGCCACGTGCACTGTTGTAGTCTGTAAAGAGAGGGGAAGTGTGTGTACAAGTGATAGGCATGGTGTTGAGGTAGGAAGGAGGTATGGTATGTAGATTATGAGAGAGGGAATGATGATGTGTAGTGTGTAGATGGAAGGATTGGGTGTAGGAGAAAAAGGGATGGGGTTCAGGAATAGAGGTATGGGGTTGGTGCAGGGAAGAACATCACATCTGACCTCAACTACTAAATACACAGTTGCTCAGATGGTCAAAAAGTACCTTGAGTTTTATCCGTCACTGAACAAGATCCGAGTTTAACCTTGTTAACAATGAACAAGAACCAAGTTGACCTGCTTGACTGTAATTTCAACATCATGAATTAAGTGCAGCAATAGTATAAAACCCACACTTTAAACTGTGCAAGACAATTTCTCTAAGTTGTCCTTTACACAAAACACACATAAGCTAGGCAGGGTTCACCTTGTTAAACTAGAGTCAATCATTAAGTCATACCATTGATGGAATGATGTGATGTCTTCTCCATACCACCATTGTATACAACACGTGTTTATTTGAGTTACTGTCGCCTTCCTGTCAGCTGGACCTAATCTGGTCATTCTCCTTTGACCACTAACAAGGTGTCTTTGTCCACAGAACTGCAGCTCAGTGGATTTTTGTACAGTTCTGTAAACTTTAGAGACTGCTGTGCATGAAAATTCCATGGTCAAAGACACTTTAATTATATTCGATTATTTACGATTAGTTCCGAGAGTTTTTCTACTCCCGGAGCCTGGCATGGGCAGTTCGTCTTAGTGCTTGCCTGGTCAACCAGACTGTTGCTGCTGGCCCACATATCCAACACAACCTGGTTGATCTGGGACCTTGTAAAGATACTTGTCCAGTTTGCTCTTGACGACTTATACACTAGTCCCAGTAGTATTTCTGATATCTTCATTTAAGATGTTGAATAGTCTGGGCCCATGGACATTGATAGTGTTCCCTTACTGTGCCCACGGCACCCCTGCTTTTTGTTGGGTTAATTTTGCACTTCCTCCCTTATCTCCCACCCCAGTATGTTATGGCAATGTGCAGATTTGCCATAACATTATCATGTCTTTCCTCCGCTCCAGTGAGTACATATTTAGAAAGTTAAACATTCCTAGTAATTTAAATGCTTTACTGGTTCTATGTGGGCCATAAATGACCTCTCTATCTGTTCCAGTTTTGATATCTCTCCCCCCCTAATCTCCTAAGCTGAAGTTGTCGCCTTCAAAGTACTACCTCTTTGAGAGGCTAGATACTGATCCCAGTAAATATTTGTCAGAAGTAGGACCTTTCTGCTTTAAAGCTATGTTGAACTGGGTTGTTTATTTTCATGCTTTTCCATAAAATCATCAAGAGGGCATCTTTGTACCCTCTCAAGGATGTTTTGATATGTCATTATTACTTCTAAAATTTCACCGCAATCTGATAATTTCCCCCCCCCCCCACAAAAAAAAGTGCTTGTGCTGGTGACACAATTTTGACAGCAAATAAACTGCATGTGGCTACCAAGACGTACTCGTTGTCTACATCAGTGTTGTTTACCAAGGCTCGTAAGAGCTAATGAGGAAAGATAAGTGGACGTAGCTAGCATTAACTGATGCAACAGTTCAGCCCTGAGGTGAAGCTAGGTGTCCAGGGTACATCAGCTGAGAAGCCAGGTGTACAGGCGAGAGGCCAGGTGCCCAGTGTACACCAGGGAAGGCAGGGTACACCAGGGAAGGCGGCGTACACCAGGAAGGAGGTTGAGTTATGACGGCTTAAATCACTTGGGTAACAATAGTGGGAGCTGGAGGGATCTGTGGCGGAGTTCATCAGACTGACACTGGACGAGGCAAGTGTGATTACTATCATGATGGACAGCCAGCACACCTTCACTCTGTTGTCATACACATCACATGCTACAAAGCTGCTGCAATACTTTTCAAGCTACCGCAGCCGCTTGCAAGCTACTGCAGCCGCTTGCAAGGTACTGAAGCTGCCTGCAAGCTAAGTTGAGCTGCTACTCCACTGATAAAGGTTCACATAAGCTATATTCTCCTAGGAACATTTGGATTAATTACACTGTAGTATGCAGCACTGAATGACCCATACGAGTTTGGAGCCTTGTGAATAAACAGTACGCTGTCGTATTAAAGATTAAGAAAATGCTAAGCTATATGAAGAACATTTATCCTGATGTTAGTAGCAACGCCATAATGAATATACAACGTAAATGCAGCTCATCTTCAAATATACCGCACGATTTTGACCCGAGTTTTGGTAACATATTAGGCCACAGGAGTGGCAAAGTTACTCATTAATGTTAACCAGTAAACAAAAATTAACAAGATGAACATCAAAATGGTATAAAATACCGACAGGTTGGTAGGTAAGACACAAAGGCAACAGTTAGGCAACTTTATTCCGAAACGTTTCGCCTACACAGTAGGCTTCTTCAGTCGAATACAGAAAGTAGGCAGGAACGGTAGAGATGTGAAGACGATGTAATCAGTCCATCACCCTTGAAGGGTGATGGACTTCAAGGGTGATGGACTGATTACATCGTCTTCACATCTCTACCGTTCCTGCCTACTTTCTGTATTCGACTGAAGAAGCCTACTGTGTAGGCGAAACGTTTCGGAATAAAGTTGCCTAACTGTTGCCTTTGTGTCTTACCTACCAAAAATTAACAAGCTATTGTCTAGACGCCTCTTAAGTGTCAGGGAAGATACAGGTTTGTTCTCATAATGATTGTGCAATGGAAGACATAAGAACAAGCTATGCCATGCTAGAACTAGCAAGGCACACATCAACGAGAAGTCTCTCAGGCGCGAGCGTTACCAGACCTAATTAAAAAAAATATATATAACTCAAATTCTTGAGAACACGACACTCCTGGCCATCGCATATCCCCCCCCCCCGGGCATAGCTATATGACCACCCTTTCGGGTTTAGCGCTTATGGATGAATGGTTCAGAGAACCATTATTATTGAGAACATGAAATGTTGACCACTAATAGATTTAGAATTAATATTTAAAAGTAGGAGGCAACCAAGCTCATGTTTATTGCAACACTACTTATCTATAAATTTTTCTACATTGGTAGTGTATATCGTGATTTTTTTTTTCAGCCTGGGACAACATTAAAACAATCATATGCTCACAGTAGTCGAACCTTAGCTCGCTGTACTTTCTCTTAACTACCAATTTATGGCTTTCAAGATCTGATTATATCTACTTTTGAAACTGTAAATGATATTTGCCTCTATCATCTCTCATCTCTTCGAACAGTCCATTCCACTCACCACTCTGAGATTTAAGGAGAAATTACTGATGTTCCTGTGGCTCGTCCGAGTTTTTAGCTGTTAGATATCTGCTTCCCCTGGTTCACTCTCTATGTCAGCCTGTTCCTATCTTAGCTAATTTCGCGCCATGTTTATGTCGTCCCTGATCCACCTTTCTGAAGGTTGTAGAGTTCTGTAAATCTCTCTTAACAGTCCATCTCGATAAGTTCCGGTACCAACCTCGTCGCTAACTTAAAGTTTTTACAATTTCTTTGCATTCATTGATCAGGTGCGGCTTTGGTATGCATACAAGAGCAAACAAAGTAGCACATACAACAAATAGTGTATAAATACAATAAAAAGTTAATCCTTACCTGCAATAGCTTGATCTGAAGGTATACGTAACTGCTGTATCATGTACCTAGAAAATGCAAGGAACATAAATTACAATACAGAAAGCAACAAGGAGACGTAACGGTCAAGAACACTGTACAGAGTAACAAGGAGGCACAGAGTATAACAACAATACATGGGCAGACTTTAGGGAGAAAACATTCAGATAACAGTAAATATCAAGCGATTACATATCGGTGAAGGGCTCTTGATCTGAAGAATTGGAGCTAGCCCTTCCACCCCCTTCCCAATGAATAATAATGAAAAACTGCACATTGACGTCTATACTATTTGCTGAAGAAAATATTCCCATAACATTCACATTAGTTAATTATATTCTATTATTTTTAATGCTTGACACACACAGACCAAAATTATTATACTTGATTACTTCTTTCAGAGTACTTTCTTTGGCTAATTTATCAACTTTATCGTGTAGGAATGTCAGTGCGAGATGGAATCCTTGAGAACTGCATATTCATTCCCTTCTCTTGGTTTTCTAAATATCTTGACCTGGCTTCCCCAATGTGCATATTGCTGGTGGTTGTGCGAGTCAAGTACATTTAGTAAAAATATATTAAAAAATGATCGAACAATCAAGCTCATTTTCATAAGTATTAATGACATTAGAATGACAAATAGTTCAATTTGTAATATACCTATGACTGATTTCGAGACTTGCCTGGTCAACAAGCTGTTGCTGTAATGTATAATTCCAGTTGTTAATTTCTATGCCCAGCTCAGCATGGGTCCAGCCCGTAAACTCTTGTTTAGATATTTCAAAGCACATAACTTGTGCTACTTGCCAAGAGTTAGACTAGTTAGCGCAGTGACTTACACTGCCCTGCTGGTGTAGTGACCTTTATTCTCCTGCTAATAAAATAATTTATACTGTTCTTTTAGTTTACTAACTTACACTGTTCTGTATACCATTATACATAAGAGGAGTAAAGAGTTGGGGACTTACCAGGTTTTAAATAAAAGACAAATGCACAAGGAAACAGAAGGTCTACGCTTAATATCAAACAATTCTAACAAAGATTAGTTAGGTACTCACCTACATATCATGTAGCCGGTGCGGTTGAGGCCGTGGGTACAGTGCACGCCAATAAGCTTCTCTGTGGGAAGAACACACAAGAGTTATCATAGTATGACAATATCATGCAGCAGTTACAAGTAGTAGTAATAGCCTAATCTCTAATGAAAGTAATATGAGTACGGAAATTATTAAAGCCTACAAAGCGACTCTAAGAAAAGCCTGTGATGTACACCTGTGATCGATTTCGAGTCTTCCTAGTCCAGCAGCCCGGCCTGGGGCCAGGGTTATCTGTTAATTTCTTGGTCAATCAGGCTGTTGCTGTAGGCCACCCACTGTAAAGTAGCCATCAAAGAGTAACCAAGGCATAATTATGATCAACCAACCAGTAACAAGCTACAATGTTCAACCAACTATTAACAAACCTCAATGGTCAATTAACCAATAACACAAACGCATTAAATATTCCTTCCACTTCCCTAAGCAATGGCCCTCCAAGCCTTCATCTACTTGCTTCTCTAGACACCTGTCCTCTACATTTCCCTGAATACTATGCCTCAATCGTCCATATACTTGTCTAAGCATTTACTGCTTTACCCACAAACAGCCATCTGCCACAATTTAACAGCGAAGAAATTAGCAACAGCCACGGTGGGGGCGGCGTTGCTTTTATCCCCTCCCAAAAATAAAAAAAAAAATGTATAGGTAAAAACCTGGGCCATTCTCCAGGTGATCAATTCAATTTATACCCAGCCGCCCTCTTGGGGTTCAACCTGAACCCAACCAACTTGACTCAGTTTCTCCTACATTTCATTCTTTTAAATATTTGCATTACATTAGCAAATTTAAACATTCTAAACGACTCGACGCGTGTGTTTGCAAAAGTACTTTCTGAAGCTCAAGTCATGTACTCCAGAAATGAGAGTCATGTACTCCTGGTATGATACTGACATGCACCCCTGGTATGATACCGACGTGTACTCCTGGTATGATGGCATGCACGCCTGGTATGATGACATACCACTCCTAGTATGATACTCTAAGATTTTCAGGACATTGTTATAGTCCAGGGTGCTTCAAATATCATCCAGGTGTACATTATCAAGGCTCCTCCTTGTCTTGGCTCCAGAGAGTGCATTTCCAGTATTTTGAGGCACTTCAGTAGTTTAAGTGATTCTTTGTACATGTTCTAGCTCTGATCTCTCTCCCGCTTTGAACGGAGCCGTCAAGGCAGAACAATATTCGAAACGAGAGCCGACAAGTGATTCGAATTCTGTCATTGGCATAATTTCTTTTGTTTCGAAAATACTCATTATCGACCATGTCTTTTTTTTTTTTTTTTTTAGCCTCGTGGCTAGGTTAGGTAAGGTTCGTCAGAAAACAGGACAAGTGTTTTCTGACGCGGGTCTTAGTCAGATGACCCGCCGCTGGAGCTTTTGGTCATCTGACCGAAGCCTTCCGCTGGCTTATCGGTCCACCCCTTTAAAAATCATAGTTATAACCATTTATTGAGCGTTGTGGCATTTGCCTATTATGTTTTCTAAATGTTAAGTCATCCAACATTATTGTACGAAAGTGTTTTGCATGATCCTGTCGTTCTATTTTCTTAGAATTTTCCCGTGTCTTCTAGTGAGGCGATTTTCATGTTTATTTTTAAACTGCCATCAAGGATGATACAAACTTGTGGTTAGTGTTTGCCTAAGTCTGTTATGAGGATGAGAAAAAGCCGGAGGAATAATTTTAATGCATTCCAACACAATAAATAAAACCCTAGTTATGTCTGCTAACTTCACAAAAGTTTTAGAAGTCACGCCGTTAATAATAATTATGTCTCTCATAATTGAATTTACCCCACGAGCTTCAAGTCAATAATTACATGACATATTGATTGTGAGAGTGCATTTTCCTTTTGTCCTCGTGGCTGAAAACAGAGAACCATTTATACATAAATTTTAAAAGAATAAATTGTATTCAAGTTGTTAACAAACCAAATGAAGCGTGCCAACACTCGAAGCCGTCAATATGTTTGTAAGGATCAACTGCACTGCTTGATAATGTTGACTCAATGAATAGTCACATCTTGCAGCAAAGACCCTACTAATGTTGTTTCAGTATGCACGCCTGCAAACCCTTCCTCCCCACTTTCTAAAACTGGCATCGACACTACTCACGCCGCGCACTGCGTGCGCGCCCGCACACACAAACACACTAAACTAATCTTTAGTGACTCCAGTAGCAAGGTACACTAGCACATGCCCAAACAAGGAGAGGAGGGCATAGCATACTTTTATGGTCGTGGCCAAGTCTTGACCAAACAACTTTATACAGGTGTGAGTCCCAGTTGCATAAGAGCCTACAAATAGCACTTAGATTTTTGTATCTGTATGTCAACAATCACTTTCCCTGCAATTTCCTGTGTATCCCCAGACATCACCATTTTCCTCCTACAGACGCTCTTTGTCTTACTGATGTTTTACCACTTCTCTTACCTGAAGGATACCCGAACACGATTCCGGGGAGGTCATCGCTCCCGCGAACCGGTCCTACACCAGGCCCCCTGGATGATGGATTGATCAATTAGGCTGCTGGTACTAGCCGCATATACAGGCTCCGCAAATGACGTTGAACCATTACTAATATGCTATAGAATTTCTAGTAACAATACAAAAAACTAATTCCATCTTTTTTTTAATTATGAATACGTGAATACTATCGAGACATTCACTGGACACTAAAGAGAGCGAGAGAGATGCAACTATGCGGCGAGAAGCTAATGATTTAAAGTTGAACGTGAAGGAAAGTCCAGTGATAAGACGATTAGCTTTCTCTTGAATTGCATCGAATATTTTAGTTAAGGAGCGTCCCAAATGTGAAAGCAGTCTTCTAGTGTTGAAGTAACTGAAAAGTTATATATCTTTTGAACTAGACACTGTTTACTTGACAAGCTTCTTGAAGATGCTCTTAGTAAAAACTGTTGAGAATTAAATTGCAGAGAGCAAAATTTAGCGAAAGCTGCAAAAGGCCACGACTGAAGTATGAAGAGAGTAACGTACTGGAAACAAAGAAGTCACAAAGAATCATATAGGAAGGAACGCTTCTCTAAAATCGAAAAATAGACAGGAGTAGGCATCATAACAAACCAATCTTCCGAGGCATAAAATGGAATAAATTAGGGAGAGAGGTTGAGGAAGATTGTATACATATATACAAGCAGGTACGAGAAAACTCAAGGATGGTCTACTATACCAGGCGAATGAATTAATATAGAGACCAAGAGCTGAAGCCCAATTCACACAGGTAAAGACAGACGAGTACATACTTATCAGCAACCCTTCAGCAGGGGAAAATAACTTGTGTTCCACCAAATACATTTGCTCAGCCGTGGCCCTTCAAGGATGGTGCCTTGAAAGCTGGTGAAAGGCTCATACTCCAATCCTCTGATCAAACTTGATTCCCCCTTCCTCTAATTCCCCCGACGCTATATGGCCCGTACTGGTTTAGCGCCACCCCTTAAATAAGAATAATAATGCTCAACGTACATAAGACTAATCTCCCTCACTAGCCCCATCCTCACCAGAGCCCTCTGCATCTTCAGCCGAGGAGATATGACCATGCTCTCCATCAACACCAACAGTGAGGGAGACTAAACTCTTCCCAAACTCTCGCAGCCCCGGCCGCCCCACCAACCCGGGGAGCCCCATAGCTCACAGCTGAGAGCATTCGACTGAATCTAAAGGACAAGGGTTCGATTCCATGGCATGGATAAACTTATGTCGGCTTTTTTTTTTTTTTTTAGCCCTTGCTGTCCCCGCCCACTTAGCATTAAAAATAGGTATTTCCCTGTTAGCCGACTGCTGTGGGTTGCTTTCTGGAACATAAACATATCTAGAGAACTGCAATTTTGCTGGATTGTTAGATCCTACTTAAGAAAATCGGTCGTGTGTGAAAGAAACTCCAGTGCCTGCTGGAAGTAAGTATTCAATACTGAGTAAAAGGTATCCATGTACCTAACGCTAATTTAAAAAGAAATCAACACTAGCTCTGCACCTTTAACACCTCAGTCTACCAGCACGTTTACACACACCATACAAGGGCTCAGTCACTTAGCAAGAGACGCCTCTGCACCAAATTTGTTCACTGCCCAAGACACCAATGTCAACAAATTCTCGCAGAGAACTTTTGGAAACTCCGTGACACCCAAATGCCAAGAAGCGCTTATAAACCCAAGAAATCTCTCAAAAGGCAATTTATAATAAAGATATCTTGGCAAGGGAGATCACAAATCTGGAGAATACTTAAGAGTAAGAGCCATTTACACCAAGTGAAAGTGCAAAGGTTTGTATGCGTGTGCGTTGGAAAAGACCACTCACCACGACTCCCGCATCCATGAGCAAACTGGAAGTGTGCTGGGGGGCTACGAGAGGGAGAGTAAAGGAGAGGGAGTGCATAGGCATACTGTGAACATATATTTAAAAATAGGTGAGATTTCTGATGACATCTTAACCCTAGAGTGGACAGTCATAAAAAACTGTTAAGATTTTCTACTGTAATGACATCGATTGAATTTACCTTTATTTTTAAGATTTCGCCAATTTCTTGTAATATCCGCAATATAAATCATACTCGAAGGAACAAGTACCGAGCGTTTTCTTTTTTCTTAGGGAAGGGAAAAGAATGACAATACTGTAAAGAACAAATTAACATGTGTTACTCACCATTATCCTTGTTCTGCTTAAGGAAGTTGTTCACTACATTGAAGAATCTGTAGAAGAAAAAAATATATTTTAGGTTTTCTTAGTGAATGAGTGGGTTTGGTAATTAACAGGGTATATACACAAAGAGCTGTTTATCTCTGTGTATATACAGTGAAAGTTTTATAATTACAACATACATATGGTATAATGTAATTCTCATATACCTTGCTGTAACACAAGGTTCACATCTGTGCATTTTCAACACAATGTGATTGATCCTTTGGGGACAGTGCTTTTAGGTGTAAACTCTGATTAGAGCTAAAATATCTATAGCTGTAATCAATGATAAACTCATACATTTAGTTTAATAGATACCACAATATGTACGTCGCTATTTACAATCACAACTTGTATATAAAGAACGAACGAAAATTTATTTTTGCTATTAATCCACAAAAATCATTGCGAAAAACACGAGATTAATACATATATAAAAATAAATCAATTAATGTACAACTGGATGAAATAAATCACATAATGCTATCTTAATTTTTATATGGCACTACCCGAGACAGTCGTAACACTTAGTGGCTCAGAACTGTGATTATTTACTACCTATGACGGTAAGAATATTAATGAAAGCTAGTCTCTATAAAAGTACTTGCTAAAAATTGCCAGTTTGTATATTCTCCAGAATATTAATCTGAAGAGTTTATATTCAACAGCGGAGCTAACATGCTCACATCCAGTAAACTGTAATATCCTCACACAGTAAACTGCAGCATCCTCACATCCAGTAAACTGGTGTCTAATAAGGTATTAATCGCTATAATATCAAACTATACAACAATTTAACCAACACTCTTGTAACGAAAATTATAGAATCATAAACCTTTAAACGTGTAAATTGAATAAAAAAAAATCAATAGAGTAAAACACCAGCACTACCGTGTGTAAAAACCTTATTTGCAGCTAGGGATCGTGAAGAGTCATCCATACAAGGAGTAGCAGCAATAACTACGCATCGGCAGCGGGAGAAAACCTCACTATTGACCCAAGGAGACATGTCGTAAATTGACACAAAAACGTCCTAAGTGCACCTCTGACTCTGCTAACTCTGGACGAAAATGAAGAAAATTATGATGGAAAACCATACGAAGATAGACCACACAAAGATACTATTACAAATATATGGTTCACTAACAGAATATCAAATCAGGAGGGCTACATAAATTGACGTGTTTTCAACCGTTTAAGACAAGCCTTGTATGAACTGCAGCGCAAACGCCCATATTAGACAGATATGGTTCGACAGCATTAAAAGGCCATGGAGGGATATATACCAGCATATCTCCCCCTCTCCTGCCCTGAACCCCTCCTCTTCTCTCCTCCCTCTTTGGCCTCCCTTCTTTCCTCATCTCCTCTCGCCCCCACCACTTCTTCCTATCCCTCTCCCTTCCCACTCGCCAGCCCTACGTCCCTCCCTCCCTGCCACATTCCCTTATTCCTTTTGATATTCTCCACGCTACAAAGAAACTAGAAGAGGTTCAATGTATTTTTCTGCTACAAGTTTCATAATCGACATATCATTTGGGGCTAAAAATATGAACAGATAGGGTTTGAAATGTTTCTTATACGAGGTAAACATGACGGGTCTCAGAATATTCACAAACTACTGCTTTCAATAATGCAAGGATAAACAAGGTAGTCGAGGATAAATCTCAATGTGGCCACTGCCTGCACTGTCAAGATAAGCAAAACGGTGTTCATTTTGCCCACTTGAGGCCATTTCTCAACATTATAAAGGTAAACAAAACGACCATTTTCAGCACTATAAATGTAAACAAGACGGTCATTCTCGGCGCTATGAAGGTAAATAAAGATGACCATTCTCAGTAATATAAAGATAAACAAGACCAAGACGGGGCTGCACCATGCGTTCCCTGCGGTCAATGTACACTGATGAAAAGTGTTAACCATTCTACAAGATGAGCGTTCTCTCTACTCACCAGGTATCTGGAGGGTTACGCCAACTTGATTAAATATTCTCCTAAGAGTACATAACCACATACCACACATCCTCGAAGGGCTAGCAGTATAAGTGCATCACGCATTTTATTTGTCCTCGTATTACATTTAGGACTTGTTCATGTAGTCTTTTTTAAATTGTCATAAACCGGGCTCTATACACCAGGGTGTGTGTGGGGGGGGGGGGGGGGTTGTCACCAAGTTGTGTGTGCCTCTACTGTTTCTCATCGACACATGAAAGACCTGGATATAATGTCAGAACTCTGAATGTGATCTCTGGAGAGAAGGCGAGAGAGATATCGTGATAATGGAGAAACTAGTCTCAAATCTGCACAGTACCATAACGTACTACATGAGGGATATCCGAAGGGTAAAATAGGCCCAGTGAAAAGCGGGGAAGTCATGCGCACGATAAGAGAATACTATGTCGACATCCGTTTGCTTACACTATAATCTGCTAACAATAAAAAATATTGCTGGAACAAGTGCAGCATTCCAGAAGAAACTGGATCACTACCTCTGCGATGCGCTTGATCAACAAGACTAATAAATATGAGAACCGGCGGTCAACAGGGAAGCCAGGCCGTGAAAAGAGCACTCGAAACAGGTCACAGGTAAACCATGGGTAAATCACAGGTAGACCCTCAGTATAGTCTTCCAAGGTGAGATTTCACTAAACCCTCGATACCTTAGTCTTCCCCACCAAGCATCGTGCCATAGGATACGTCTTGGTAGCTCCCTGACCCTTCATCAGGCTTTATCACGGCGGCATAGCCCGAACTGCCTTCCATAATGGTGAGGTCTAGAGCAGGCATCACCCGTAACTCAGGTAACATTACAGCCTCCGCCCTCCTCTCTATCTCTGTCCACTCTCATTACCCAGTATTTAGCACTCCGTCCTACAATGGACTATGGTGCGTGCCGATCACATCTCTAAGGAGGTGGGATGTATCAATAATGCCTTCATCGTTCAAGAGGCAGCCCCTTTGCTGTATGTGGCCACCCCGTCCCCTCTAGCTCAACCACAACACTGTCACACACACACACACACATATATATATATATATATATATATATATATATATATATATATATATATATATATATATATATATATATATATGTCTTGCCGAATAGGCAGAGCTTGCGATCTTGGCTTAAATAGCAACGCTCATCTTGCCATGTAGGACAAGTGAAAATTTGTGTATGCAATAATTTCGCCAAAATCATTCTGAACCTAACGAAAAAAAATATTTGATTGTGTTTGTTTAGTATTAAATTACTGTAAACGTATTTAAAATATATTTAGTTGGGTTAGGCTAAAATAAATTGCTCTTGTTATAATAAGGTTAGGTAAGTTTTCTAAGATTCTTTTAGTGCAAAATTAAAATTTTTTACATTAACATTAATGAAAAAAATATATCTTTAAACGTATAAGAGAAAATTTTAGAAAGGAGTTAATTTTAAAGGAGTTCTTGCTAATTGATCAGTTTTACATATTCGACACGACATTATATATATATATATATATATATATATATATATATATATATATATATATATATATATATATATATATATATATATATATATATATATTCGTGCCGAATAGGCAGAACTTGCGATCTTGGCTTAAATAGCAACGCTCATCTTGCCATATAGGACAAGCAAAAATTTGTGTATGCAATAATTTCGCCAAATTCATTCTGAACCTAACGAAAAAAATATATTTCACTATGTTTGTTTAGTATGAAATTATTGTAAATAAATCTAAAATGTATTTAGTTGGGTTAGGCTAAAATAAATTGTTCTTGTTATAATAAGGTTAGGTAAGTTTTCTAAGATTCTTTTGGAGCAAAATTAAAATCTTTAAACGTATAAGAGAAAATTTTAGAAAAGACTTAATTTTAAATGAGTTCTTGCTAATTGATCAGTTTTACATATTCGGAACGACATATATATATATATATATATATATATATATATATATATATATATATATATATATATATATATATATATATATATATATATTATATATATATATATATATATATATATATATATATATATATATATATATAATATATATATATATATACACGGGAGGTACCACCTCTAGAACTGTCATGGGGATCCTCATCCTCAGAGAAAAGAATAAACTTGCTTCAGGGAAAACTCAAGGTTTTCCCTGAAGCTGTTTGAGAATTTTCTCCTACCACCCCCTATATTTCAAGTATGTTTTATTTAAAGACAAAAATACATTGGCCAAACATTCACAAAAATACAACAGAAAGCAAAACAACATAGGTAACTCAGAGCTACATCTCGAATACTTCGTCCAGCTCCCCGGCAGTGGGCAGCGTGCCCAGAATGCTGCAGGCATTTCCTCTCTGGATCGCAACACTGAGTCTCTGAAAGAGACAGCTGGTCGCCCTGTGGTCCTTGGTTTCTATGATGAGCTTTTCACCCAGCTCTTTGAGGAACTTTAGAGCACACTTGCCCCATGCTCCAAGGGTCTCCGACCCTATTGGAATGAAGTTATAGCAAGGGGGAAGGTCTTCATATTTTCGGATCTTCTGGGTCTCCCTGTGGCTGGCAGCTCCACCCCCTTCCACTACGGAGTATGGCAAGTAGGTGTCTGCCAATGTGGCAGCACAGGTGTAGTCCCAGGCAATCTGCTTTCCATCCTTCCAGGGTAGCATAGTGGCTCCATCAGGACGCTTTTGACTTCCGTCAGACCTCTGCACTTGGGGTTCTCGTTGAGCTGGGCAACGGGCTGTGGCGAGGCTTCTCTTTATGATGTCATTGACCTCCTCATGTCTGGCATACTTTCCTTCTGCTGTGTGACACACAAGACCATGAAGTCCGAATTGATCAGCTGTCGCCCTGCCGCAAATACATCTATGTTCGGTGAGGATGGGGGCGGCTAGGCGAAGAGCAACACCAATCCGAATGGCCTGTGGGTCGAGACGGGTGCCCAGGGAGGAATTGGGAACAGCTAACAGGAAATCTCCTGAGTGTGGTGCCTTCACTGCCAGGAGACGAGCTTTGTCCTTTCCTGAAGCAATATATGCAATAAGATCACAGTAAACAGGTGATTTCAGAATATGCAAAACAACCACTGTGAAAGAATAGAGAAATTCCAAGCGCTTTCGTGACTACTCACATTATCAAGGAACTATGTTCCTTGATAATGTGAGTAGTCACGAAAGCGCTTGGAATTTCTCTATTCTTTCACAGTGGTTGTTTTGTATATATATATATATATATATATATATATATATATATATATATATATATATATATATATATATATAATATATAATATATAATATACATACATATATATATATATATATATATATATATATATATATATATATATATATATATATACATATATACATATATACATATATATATACATATATACATATATATATATATACATATATACATATATACAGAGAGAGAGAGAGAGAGATAGCTAATAAACACAATTTTTAACTAAAAAATTAGGCCATATTTATAATACATAGAGAGTAGGGAAATAAGCCTGCATGTCTGCTCTTGAACCACAGTGGAAACCAATAACCTGTATAAGCCTTCATTCATCATTCTAGATCAATGGCTATTCGGCTAGCAATACCGAAATCTTGCGGGCTATCATCATCTAAATTTAGAACACCTACCACCGTAATATCATCTAAGCTTTACACGCCTACCACATTATTGAAGTTCGGCACATTATCTAGGCTTGGCACACCTGCTACGTGTTCTAGGCTTGATAACCCTGCCACCATCATGTCTCCCCTCATTCTTCGTCTTACGAGAGATTGTACACCTGCCACCCCGTCATCACACAGCGGAACACGAATCTCACGTTTTCTGCCATCAAGTACTGTCTTATGAATGCTGTGCTCCACTGGACTGGTAATCCCGTGGAGCATGGAATTCCCATGCTCCATGGGATCAAAAATCCCGTATTCCACCGTACTGGGAATCCCATGTTCCACTGGACTGGGAATCCCATGTTCCACCGGACTGGGAATCCCATGTTCCACCGGACTGGGAATCCCATGTTCCACCGGACTGGGAATCCCGTGTTCCACCGGACTGGGAATCCCATGTTCCACTGGACTGGGAATCCCATGTTCCACTGGACTGGGAATCCCATGTTCCACCGGACTGGGAATCCCATGTTCCACCGGACTGGGAATCCCGTGTTCCACCGGACTGGGAATCCCATGTTCCACCGGACTGGGAATCCCGTGTTCCACCGGACTGGGAATCCCGTGTTCCATCGAACTGGAAATTCCGTTTTTCTCTGTTGTCAAACACTGCACTCGAAATCCCCTGTTCCACTGATTCGTTGGTTTTCCCATTAGTTCATTAAAGAATACCGAAGATAAAAGTTAGTCTAGTACCTGGCATAGAGGGATTCTAAAAGTATTCATATACCACACAAGAAAACTCATGATCTTAATGCTATAACATTATTGAGTAATAATTTGTGTTGCACTACACTGAACACCATTTTGGACAATAGTAAGTACAATCTCTCTTCTGATTCTTCGTCGATAACCGGGTCCCCAGCCGACCACGACCCGTGTCGACAACGCCCCCTCCACCGTAAACCTAAGTCGCCCATATTAGTTCCTTGTCGAACAATTCCCTTTTGACCATAACCCGCCTGAACCACGCCCCCTCCTACCACAGTCTGGAGTGTATTGCAGAATGTATTATATTATCCTTTGATCTGGGTAGTAGCCATTAGTTGCAGGTCAACACAGTAACACTAGTCAACATACAACATCACACGGAAACTAATGCACGATCATGCCACATTTAAAGAAGTTACAGGTGTTTCCCTTAATGGTACAAACACTGATGCAGTGTGTGAGCGTGCGTACGTGCGAGCAAGCGAGCATTATTACCGTTTTCTGACCTCTTGAGCCCTATTGTATATAGTCTAGTAACTACAGTATATATGAAGTACGTCTCCACCACTCCCACATTCAATTCATCCCACTTTTCTACTGCACCGAGACTAAAAAAAAAAGTACTTCCTAGCATACCTGTAATTCCTCTACAGTTTTAACTCCCATTTCGGTCCCTTATACCTGGTCTTCGCACTATAAAAATTCCGTCCCTACAAAAGCCTTATCAATTCCTCGTGAGTACTGTATTTTGTACATTGTAATCACAATCTTTCTTGTCCTCTCTTCCAGGGTCGCGAAGTTGAGTTTCTTTAGTTATCTTCAAATTTTTGAACATGCTTAATTGGGTGGGGACTCGAACCTGGTGCACCATGTTCTATATAAAAAAAAAAATGGCTGAAGTATGTCGTGTGTAAAGTCTGAGTCTTTGTTGGGATTCTTGAAGGCGACTCGAAGATTCGCTAGACTCAACGGCTGCTGAGAAATCATACGGGTTATATGCTCTTCAAGCGATATTCTTGTGTGATGTTTACTCTTAGATACTTTTCTTTCATCGACACTTGTCGTTTCTCGATTTCCGGGCTTTATTCCGTCTCTGGTCTTCCCTACTCCTCACAATAATTCAAGTCCTTACATTTGTCTGGATTTATCTACAGCAGTCACATGTTTGACCACGCTTGTAACATAGTTTTTATTTCTCTTCACAGTTTTATATTAACAGATACACAATTAACAATAATACTGAGCCCTGGGGCACACGTTTTGTTTTAACCCAGTTTGACACTTGATCCAGTATTGTCACTCTGTCTTCTTCCAGGTACTCCTTGATTTACTGTATAACTTCTTTTATCCATGCTTGCTCTTCAAGCTTGTGGATTAGTCTGTGGGGGAAGGGGACCGTCAAATGATTTCTTGCAATCTGCCCATCCTTGTTTTTTTTTTTTTTGCTCTATCTTAGCAACTTTACCAGGTTGGTCAGATATCTCTGAATCCATGTTGGTTTTCACTGATTAAGTTCCTCCTCCAGGTAGTCCAGTATCCTCCTGGCAATATTTTCCATTCCTTTAGTAAGGATACACGTCAGTGATACTAGCCTGTAATTAAGCACTTCCTGTCAGTCTCTTTTCCTAAATAGTAGGGTTACATTAAGCAGTTTCCATTTATCCAGTAATTTTCCCATCGCTGGAGATATATTGCCAGGTTTCATTGTCTTTGCATAATTTCTTGCAAAGTCCCTTCTCAACAAAGTAAAAGTTCAGTATGCCAAAGCATGGTTCTAGTACCTTTACTGTTTATCATTATAGTATAAATCAAAACTCTAATCACAGCTTCGTACCTTCTTTTGAAGATAAAATATGAACTAACTCAGTAAAGGCACAGGAAAATTGCAAACAAATACCAAATCTTTCGGTAGGCAATACAAAATAAAATGATTAACGGTGACAAATTCCAACTCTTCAGATATGGAAAGAATACAGTACTGAAAAGGAGCACTGAACGTGAAACACACGAGGACCATCTCATAGAACGAAAGGAACAGGTAAAGACTTTTGTATAATAAATGTTAGATGATTTACAATTTAGAGAATGCAATAAGGCAAATGTCGCGAAGGTTAGTAAAATGATAGGGTGGATAATGAGACTTTTCTGAACAGGAGAAATAATGCCAATGGTGACACTACTCGAATTATTTGTGCTCTCTCGTTTAGAATATTATGTTGAAGGCTTTGTTCAAAGTAGAAGAGATGTCAGAACTGTAGTAGATATAGAGATCATTTGCTGCCAGCATAGATCTAATATAGCATTTAAAACTACTGGGAATGCGAAGAGATACCTGGTAACATATACATAGAAGGTACTCGAAAGCCTGGGCCTCGATCTACTCACTATCATAACGTACTGGAGTGAGAGATATGGAAAGTGTAAAATGGCAGGGGCGCCATGGGCACAATATGAGAACCGTCAACATCCGTAGTCCAAGACTATTTAACCAGCTACCAGCAGATATCTGAAGTAGAAATCTTAAGAGGAAACTGGATCCCTATCTCTGCCAAATGCTTTATGAACCAGGCTGTGATGGCTGCGTGTGTTAGCAGTCTGCCAGCAGCAACAGCCTGGCTGAAGAGGCCCTAGGCCGGACTGCGAGTAGAAAAACCCTTGTAACCGATCACAGGCATACCACCGGTCATAGGATATCGGGAAGAGGCGGGTCTTGGTCTACCCTTCACGGTGTCAGAGGTCTGGTTTCCCGGTGTGGGTGTCAGGAGGGCCCTGGTCTCCCCGTGTGGGTGTCATGGGTCCCCTGGTCTCCCCTTGTGGGTGTCAGTGGTGCTGATCTCCCTTTGTAGGCGTCAGGGGTCCCCGGTCTCCCCTTGGGACGTGTCGGGAGTCCCTGGTCTCCCCGTGTGGGTGTCAGGAGGTCCCTGGTCTCCTCGTGTGGATGTCAGGAGGTCCCTGGTCTCCCCGTGTGGATGTCAAGAGGTCCCTGGTCTTCCCGTGTGGGTGTCGGGGGTTCCTGGTCTCCCAGTCTGGGTGTCAGGGGTCCTGACTACACAACGACCACTAATCACCACCTTGAGAAAAAACGTGTACCCACTAATGAGACAAACCCCGACTGCCAATTTACTGGTCTTACTCTTGCCCGTAATTAAAGATAATCAGGTTAATTTAACGCTCATAAGCTCACTAGATTGTATGCCTAAATTTACACACGTATAATGCCTTTTTTGTCCCTACCATCAGGTCTACAATTAAAACCCATTTGTTGTTTTTTGTGCAGATTTGCTAACTTCATGTGCCAACCTCTGGGCTAAACAACTTTCCTTGTCAGAATTACTTCATTGTACGCTATTAATGAAACAGATTCAAGTTCAAAATACGACTGTAAACTCTCGGTTTAATGCCACTTGTAAAATGAACACAGCCTTTTAAATACTACTCTGAGCACGACGACCCATAAGGTATCCCACACCTACTCCATCCCTTCCGCCCCCTCCCTCCCCCCCTCTCCTCCCTCTCTCCCCCAAGTAGTACAGTATATCAGGAGCCCACTTGTATACTATACAGCAAATGTGAAACTTGATACACATTATTAATTTAAGCATGTTTTTATCTAGCAACACTTAAGCCAGCAGATACAAGACATGCATATATAAGACAGGATTAGTTAATACACAGCACCTCCTGAGAGCACAGGTGTGGTAGACGTGTGCATAGCATAGGTGAGGTGCTAGCACCTGTGGAGGGTGGAGGGGAGAAGCATCAAGCCATCACCAGCGGGGTTCTAGGACCAACGAAGGGGTAAAAATCATTGTAAAAAAATAATACCCTCTATCCCTCAAAGAACTGGGTGGCAAGGAAAAGCAACAGCCCTTAACCAGTGTGGGGGTTAAGGGAAGAAGCAAAAGCCCCTAACCAGTGTAGGGGTTAAGGGAAGAAGCAACAGTCCCTAACCAGTGTGGGGGTTAAGGGAAGAAGCAGAAGCCCCTTACCAGTGTGGGGGTTAAGGGAAAAAGCAGAAGCCCCTAACCAGTGTGGGGGTTAAGGGAAGAAGCAGAAGCTCCTAACCAGTGTGGGGGTTAAGGGAAGAAGCAAAAGCCCCTAACCAGTGTGGGGGTTAAGGGAAGAAGCAGAAGCCCCTAACCAGTGTGGGGGTTAAGGGAAGAAGCAACAGTCCCTAACCAGTGTGGGGGTTCAGGGGAGAGGCAACAGCCCCTATCAGTGTGAGAAGAAAAAAAAACTGGAGAAGGAAGGAAGGAAGCAACGGAGGGAGGGTGGTAGGTTCAGTGTGGGTGGAGAGAAGAATCAACAACCCTGAAAGTGTGGGGTGCTAGGCCTGAGGGGTGGGGAGTGGCAACGGACCCCCGCCAGAGTGGGTGTTGGCCACAACTGGCTGGTTCTACAAGGGCTACGCCTACACCCAGCCCAACACCCATGTCAAGAGCCACTCCACCAGGACACAGCAAAGGGCATTACAAAATTTTTACATTTAACAATGTCTTAAGGTGCCACTCGACAGCTCTTAGACACCCGCGGGCCCACTGATTTCTCTCACTCTCCTGGAAACTGGATCGTGTTCCCGTTCACACCTGTTACACAAGCCGGAGGTAGATGCAGGCAGGAAAAACAGTGCCAAACGAAGCTGCAGGAAGAAAAAAAAAACCTGAACATTGCCAGACGAAGCTACAGGAAACAACAGCAGCTACAAATGAGGGTTGGAGATCTTTCAAGGAAGCCAGAGTCCTTAATGTCTGATGGATATTCTTAAGACATGCAAGAGCAACTCCAGATGTGTGTTGGGGATTCTTAAAGCAATCCAAAACGGAGTTGCTGGAGAAGTAGCTGTGTACGTTTGTCGCAGATGCTTAAGGCGAAACAGACAGTTTCAGGAAGGAGCGGCAGCTCCAGATACACAAATAACCCGCACATAGAAGATGTATATTAGAGATCCTTAAGGCTAACGAAAGTGGATATCACAAGTGGATGGGTATTATTGCGGCGGGCGTAGCCAGGGCAAGTTAGTGGCGATTTGATACGCTCATCCATAACAGTGGAAGCGGTAATGTGTGGTCAGGCGAGAGTTGCACCACCCAAGGCTGTAATCTAGCTTCAAGCTGTAGATGTGATGGTGCTTCGCACTGCAGAAGCGGCTCCTGCATTTGCTCCTGCTGCTGCTGTCGTCGCCGCCACCGCCGCCGTTGTTGGAGCTCCTTGCGTCTGGTGCTGGTGATGTAGCTGTTGATAACGCTGTTGGTTTATGATAGCGCAAATTGTTTTGCTGCTACTAGTGGTGACATTGGCTTCTGGTGGTGAAAATCTTAGGTCTTTCCTCAAAGGTCTGTGTTACTAAGTAGACTAAAATACGAGTAAGAGAGAAGAAATCTGCCTTCAGGCCAAAATACCTCCCCGAGCACATATTTGATTTTCTAAAAAATGCAGCGAGATATTTTATTTCATTTAAGTGCTCAACTAAGACTGGAGACTGACGGGAGCGCTGACGAACGGTACTCGCCAATTTTATGCAACTTTCCCATGAGGCTTCATGTTTTCGCCTACACAGCAACTGAGGGCCTTGGGAAATTTAAGGAAAATATTTTCTATAAAGGAAAAAAAAAAACGGAGTAATGGACGTAAGGCAACAATAGAAAGACACATAGCAAAGAACCTTCTGTTCACAAGTTTCACTCCCTGGAGGTGATAAAGCCCCAATGGGTGAAAAGTCTCACAAATAAAATATGTTTACTAATTTTGTTTTTGTGCTACCATAATAATTATCAGTAGCAGCTGAGAATGTAAACGCTATTTCTGCGGCTAATATTAAATGCAGCTGACGCTGCTCTAATTTACGAGAGCAAGTTGAGTTTGGAATGCTTATTTATTAATGATGAGTGTCGCTAGGGTGATTTGGTTCCAAGTTCATATTGCTGTAAAATCTGTTAATGACCCACGGATAACATCTGACGGTGCTCCAGCGGGTGGGTCTGATGACGAGTAGTGTTCTAACGATGTCACTACTGCTTCTGTTAGACTACGGTGGTGCTGGTCCACACATGCTTTTATCTATACCTGTGACTGGCAATACTGCTACTGCTACCACTACAGTTTCTGCTGTATTTTGATATTCATTATCAGCCTACCACTGCATGGTAAAACAATTAATTTCTTTGTTTATTCTGTGTAAGATGTACTATTTGTTTATTTTGCAAGGCATACTGCGTAACGAACCTTCGACTGATTGCTACGCTTACTACTGGTATGCCCGGTACTGTTATTACCACTGCTTCTGGTTTTGATATCTGACCAGGAGGCCTGGTCACAGACCGGGCCGCGGGGACGTTGACCCCCGGAACTCTCTCCAGGTAAACTGTTAATACCGGTGATGCTGCTGGTACTGCTACTACAACTGCTTTCCTGCTGTTGATACTGGCACTTTTACTACCAATAATGCTGCTGGTAGTGCTACTGTTGCTATAACTGTCGCTGCAACTGCTGCTGGTAGTGCTATTGGTGGCGGTGGTGCTGCTGCACTTCGCAGTGACGTGGGGTGATCTTATCCTATATATACATAATGAGTGTGTCAGCCGTTCAAGTGGTACACTTTTTTATACGATACAGTCCCGTCAGCGAGTCCTTATTCATCATGGAGCACTGTACTCCACGAAGACATTACGCAGGGAAACCATGAAGAAAAATGCGAATAATTATCAATAATAGTAGTAGTGTACAAAAAAATCTACAATGGAAACAAGAGCAACTATGTTGAAAGTTTCAGTGTGACATACGAAAAAATGTATAAACTCAAACTACACTTTCTGACTTGCAGGGACACACCTTCGCAAGTGGCAGCAGACGCAGAGTTGCTTACCATCGCGGCAGGAGTCAATAACACACACACACACACACACCTGCAGCACCAACACTACATACACCAGTACCACACACCCCTACAGCATCAGCGCCACACACAACAGTGCCATACACGCCTTCAGCACCACACACCTACAGCACTACCATCATCCGACACCTGGAGCACCACACACAGACCTGCACTACACACACACACACACACACACACACACACACACACACACACACACACACACACACCTGCAGCGCCACACCATCAGACATCTACAGCACCTGACACCTGCAGCACCATACACACCACTCCTATCATACACCTACATCACCAGTATCGCACACACCTGCAGCACCATTACCCCACACACCTGCACCATACACCTGTAGCACCAGTACCACACACCTGCAGCACCAACACCAAGATGGATGCCTGGGCGGAGGGCGGATGACCCTGAGATAACCTTACACATAAAGATGCCGTCACCTGCAAGCGACCGCCTCGCAGCATCCCATACCTGTGACATACCTCTGAGTGATTTCCAGGGTTTTCCTAACCTTCCTCCAGCCTGGTCTGGGACTAAACTTCCATGTTGATTGCCTGTTCAACCAGGCTACTGCTGTTAGTGACCCGCTGGCCCACATATCCGTCACGGCCTAGTTGATCCAGTATTTTTCAGACGTAGTAATCCAGTTCATTCTTTAAGACTTCTACGCTTGCTCCAGTAATACTCGTACTTCAGAGTAGCTAGACTTCCCTTGACTGAATCTTCTCTCCTGATTGGAAATCCGCCACTAAACCTTCTTGATTAATGAGAATCCTCTTTCCTGCTTTCCTGACTGAGACACGAGTGACTGAAGCTTCTTGATTGATTGATTGATGTAACCTTTCTCACTGATCGAACTTCCTTGACTGAACTTCCCTGACTCCTGGCACAAACAAAACCATTTAAAGACAGAGTTCAACAAAATATGTGATCCACAAAAACTGGACAAGTATCTTCACCAGTTACCAGATCAACCAGGCTGTGATGGATATGTGGGGCAACGGGTTTCCAACAGCAACAGCCTGGTTGACGAGGCTAGCATCAGACGAGCCTGACCCATGGCCGGGCTCCGAGAGCAAGACTCTCGAAACTCATCAAAGGTGTACGTATACAAACTGACTACATTTCAAGTGAAAAAAAAAATCCAGATTATATTATCTTCTAATGTCAACACTGGTAAGATATTTATTATACATAAAAAATATTTATTTAAATAAGTAAAACATGAACATTACTTTTCCTCAGACCTTCAAATTTCCTCAGACCTTCAAATTTCCTCAGACCTTCCAAGGCAGTGTTTCTTTATAAAGAATAGGGGGAGAGTGTGGAGTAACCTTCAGGATAAACTAGCAAAAATCTAGAAAACCCTGACGTGTGTATTGAAAATAGACCTACCTGACTATCTAGAAAACTATCTAATTTATTTTTGAGACAAGCTACATGCAGGACACCCCGGCACATGTAATATTTATGGTGAAGATGCCTAAAATGGGTGAGCAGCAGGCAAGAAATGCTCTGATCTACGACAGCAGATAAAGGAGGCTCCCTCTGCCCACAATTTATACCAGTCCATAAAACAAATCTTGGATGTAAACGCGATATTGATGGTGATACAGAACATATTGTAAAGTACCTGCTGATGGCCTTGACGAGCTTCAGTGTTTAAGTATAGTCATTTGTCTTGACACCCTGAGTGTGTTTAGGTGTAGTCACTAAACACCCTGGATTACTGCCTACGCTGGTGCCAATCAGCCAGGCTGTGATGGCGGGCCAGCAGACCGCCAACAGCAACAGGCATTCAACAGAACCCTGGCCTCAGGCGCTGAGAGGGTAAAAAAAAATCCTCGAAATCGGTCAGAAGTATATGTACCCTGACTGTTTACGTGTACCTGTAACTGATTTCGAAATCTTTTCTAACCTACTGTTCCGAAGTTTGGCAAAGCTTCCTTGCTGAGTGTCTGTCCTACCAAGTTGTTAGCGACTCGCTGGCCTACAGCATCACAGCCTGGTTGATCTGGCACTTAGCGGAGGTACTGATCCAGTTTCTTCCTGAGAACGTCTTTACTTGTCCCAACAATATTTCCGATATCTGCTGGTAGCAGACTAAAGTCCTGGGCCTTGAAAGTTAGCACAGCGACAACTCCCATTTGCTACAGTGAGCCTACCTGATATTAGCTTACAGCTATTCATCAGCTACACCTTAGCTACTCTGACAAAAATGAAAATAATTTAGAATACGACACAAGAACAATGCCAGCATTGCCACCACAGTTACAGTGTTAAGTGACACTGGCACCACTAAGTAGTCTGCTATTCCCCCCACCACCATTACTCCAGGACTCTACCAACACTGATGCCTCTTGTATAACTACGAGTAAATGATCTAAGGATACCTATGCCCAGTCTAATGGCATATACGCCCCCAACGATAAAATTCTCTCCCTCCCCCACACACACAAAGAAATGAGGTTATTTGATAGTTATTGAATAAAATTACACATCAGGTATCTATCTCAACAACCGCGCGCCAGCTGTGGAGAGAGCCAAGTGCTCTACCACAGACGCAATCTGTGACCTTGAGTCAAGGACAACTGTGGAAGTTGCAGCACTGAGGGGAATGAGTGTATAGTTATACCAACACTCTTATATGGGTGTGAAGCATGGGCGATATATGTTGCAACGAGAAGGCTGGAGGCAGTGGAGATGTCATGTCTGAGGGCAATGTGTGGTGTGAATATAATGCAGAGAATTCGTAGTTTGGAAATTAGGAGGAGGTCCGGGATTACCAAAACTATTATTCAGAGGGCTGAGGAGGGGTTGTTGAGGTGGGTCGGACATGTAGAGAGAATGGAACGAAACAGAATGACTTCGAGAATGTATAAATCTGTAGTGGAAGGAAGGCGGGGTAGAGGTCGGCCTAGGAAAGGTTGGAGGGAGGGGGTAAAGGAGGTTTTGTGTGCGAGGGGCTTGGACTTCCAGCAAGCATGCGTGAGCGTATTTGACAGGAGTGAATGGAGACAAACGGTTTTTAATACTTGACGTATTGTTAGAGTATGAGCAAGGGATTCAAGGAAACCGGCAGGCCGGACTTCAGTCCTGGAGATGGGAAGCACAGTGTCTGAACTCTGAAGGAGGGGTGTTAATGTTGCAGTTTTATAACTGTAGTGTAAAACACCCCTCTGGCAAGACAGTGATGGAGTGAATGATGACGAGTTTTTCTTTTTCGGGCCACCCTGCCTTGGTGGGAATCAGCCGATGTGTTAATATATATATATATATATATATATATATATATATATATATATATATATATATATATATATATATATATATATATATATATATATAATAATAATAATAATAATAATAATATAAGCAAAAGTAATAATATGGCAGTGAAAGCGAGTTATCTAGTGTGTCATTGCATTACATACTGAGATTAGATAGGCCTCACATTAGTGGTTACAATCTTGGATTTGTTTGGGGTCGCTACCCTCTGCATTAAGTAGTAGGTCGTATGTTTCCTTATCATATCTAAGCAGTTAACATTACGGTCAGTGAATATTCATCGATGAGCTTGTGATTGTGAGTTGCCTAAACCGCCTCTTAAGTATTCTAATATGATGGACCCTTAAGTGGTCAAGAATTATACATTCTAGTTATCTTCTACTTATTACTTACACTGCAAGAAGAAAAAGTTCTGGTCAAGGAGTTACGTCAGTACGTTTTCTAAGTTGCTTACTTATATCAATATCATCTGTTCTATCACTTAATACTATGACCCAGATACTGGAAGTGTGTGACAAAGCTAAGAGAACAATTACGTTTACCACTTTTTATGTGGTTAAATCTAAAGGAAGATGACCATGCACTTCATCTCGTCTGTTGTTTATCATGTTCAGCAGCTAAGCTTAGTATTTATTAATGAAGACGAAAATACAAGTTACAGAACAATCTTTTATCAAAACATTTTGCTCTACGTGGAGCTGCATCTACAACTTGTATCTTTGTCCTTCATGCCGACAATTCGCCAGTTCATGCATTTAGCAATGAACCAGCAGCAAACGAAACACGTCAACACAAAAGCTTAGTTTAACACAAGAGGTTCCTAGATAACAACCATACTTTATTCAGATAAGAGTTAAATTATCAGTATAATCATTATATAGGTCTGGTGAAGGTATGCCTTCTTGGTACAAATAACAAAAAAAGGCACAATACCGTGACTGAAACAATACACAAATAACCCGCACATAGAAGAGAGGAGCTTACGACGACGTTTCGGTCCGATTTGGACCATTTAGTCACACAGTGTGACTTTGTAAATGGTCCAAGTCGGACCGAAACGTCGTCGTAAGCTCCTGTCTTCTATGTGCGGGTTATTTGTGTATTCTTGGTACACATTTGAAATTTTAAACATCTCAGTAATTCCCAAGTGCCTTATTTATAGATGTGAATGGCATAACTTCGGGCATTGTAAGGAGGGAGCCCAACCTCTACAAGAAATCTTTGCTCTCATTTACCACACGAACAGACTGCGTCACAGTGAGTAATCCAAGAACAGCTTGCCACCAAATGATATCTGTTACAAACTAATGCGCAGTTTTCTTGTAAAGGTCAGGTAAAGAACATTCAGAGGCCTTATAATAGTCATCTCGACACTTTAACGTTTGTATACAAAATTATATAAGTTAAACTGTATTTGTACAAGATTATATACCCTACGATGTATGTGTACAAATTCATATGCATTAATGTTGAAAGATAACCTCATGCCCGTATAAATTATTGCATGCACCGGATATACAACAAAAGTAGGAAAAAATCAAAATGTCAGGAACTGCAAATGGGTATGAATAATTACCGGGAAATGTATATTTTTTCCGAACTGTCTATTTGTTGTTGAGTAATTCAGAGACGAACACCTATTCTCTCCATCTCAAGATATGCAGATATTAGTTACCACACCTGACGCAAAGGGAAAACAGAAAAACGCCCCCCCCCTCAAAAAAAAAATTAAAGTGAAGTCTGATGAAATGTTCACGAGCTATTTTTTCAGTTGTGAACACAACAGAACAGAAAATGCACTACCCTGATTAATGTCGTTATTAATGTTCTTTGATAATTACCATTTGAATTGTACAAAAACTTTGTTAAGTATTATTTTATCTTGAATACGGCTAAATAACACGCATCAAAGAAATGTGTTCATACGGTACTGGGCACATACTGTCATCTCAAACACTGCAGAGTTTAATTTGAAGTATAGAACACAAGAAATTGACAGACACTAGAAATTGATCTCCAGCCATCACACAGTGAGTATGTATCACCGCACCAAAACATTACAAACTCTCCGTCAACCATATCTGTAACCAGTTTTTATACAATAAAACATCGTTTCTTCACATGCAACCCAGCGGCATAAAGTCCTTTTCGTTCTTGACTAAATCCCTTAAGGATAAATTTTCGTATTTACCTTTTAATTACCTTGACCTACCACTTAAGTTCCATGTTAAAAAAAGGGAAATTTATTTTGCTCTTGTAGCTAAAAAAAAGAAAAAAGGTGGGGGGGGGGGGGGCAATCTTAGAGGAAGATTGCTGCTCTTTTCCTCCTTCCTAATGTTTCTCATTACTAAACCCAAGAGTTCTGTCCAAGAGGCATTCAAAAAGTCTGGGCTTAGGCCGGGCTGCGAAGGTACACAAGTGGTATATCACGGGAGTGGTGTCGCTTACAACTTCTTTCCTCATGCAGATATTTACACATTACAATTATTTCCCATCTACAGTATTTGATCCTTGGTGCTACACCACTGCTCGCGAGAGTAGACAAGTTTTCTACATATAATATGCACTGACTCATTATCTTAACATTCACAAATGCAACAAATAAGCAATACCATGGAAAAACAATGTAATCTACACCATACTAACTTTCCATGTCATCGTATGTATCTTCCATATAACGATAACATTAAAGGAGATAAACTATGGTAATGTATATAAAAATATTTAGTAGACAAAAATTCCGCATCAATAATAAGAATGAGTGAGTTATTTACGATTTCAAAAGAGGGCATCTCAAACGAAGTGGAGAAAGGGAAGACGGGGAGGGAAGAGTGGGTAGAAGAGAAGGGGAAAAAACGAGAGGAATGAATGAGATTGAAGTGGACATGAGGGAGAGGATAGGGAAGGGTGCGTGAGAAACGAGGCGCCGGTAATAACACAACCTCCAGTGTCTGAACAAGGCGCCGCCCTGCCCCCTGCAAGTTACCATGCCTTACTGCCTGCACACCTCAACACTGCACGCCTCCACACCTTCCTGCACGCCTCTACGCTCTTCCAATCTACCATCAAACTTGCTCGCACACCAATGTCTCTGTGATTTTGTCCGTGGTTGTGGAAATTGTACCCTCTAAAATTTTTTTTATAATGCATGGTGTTTCTGCTACTAACTAGTGTCTGCTACTCTGTCATGTAGGCTACTCCGCCCTTTATTGCTTCTCTCAAATTTCACTTGTCCAAAGCCTTTCGTCAACCTACGCTGTGCGCCCCTGCTAGAGGTATTTTCCATTTTTATCAAACTGATAAAAAAGATGGACACAAGCAAAATGAACAAATAAGAGATAACAATGGTCACGCTATGCAGCATGGAGTCCCGTTAGTAAAGTGCTGTGAGGGCGCAACCTTTGACTAGCAACAAGGGCGCGACACTCGCTGCTAACTAGCTGATAGTCGCCGCTACGGCAAGTGGTACCGCCGAGAGCTTATCTCACCCTAGCAACAGAGGCCCACGGCTGATTGTGACGCCGTACCAGTCGTTCTCAAACTTTTTCACTTAATTCCTGATGCGCTTTTAAAAAACCTCTTGAACCTTCTAATTGGCCAACCAGTAAAAATAACGATGAAAAATTAACTTCAAATCTGAAAATGCAAAAAAATCTTTTATTATTTTCCAGCATTTTTACAATATTACATAACATAATCGTAGTTTAGATTAGTTTCACAACTTTAAAATAAATCTTAATGGAATTATATCTATGACTGACATTTACTTAATCTCACCACTGTCATAACACCCCCTCCCGCCCCAACCACCAAACCACTTCTGAAACCTCTTTACCATCACAACCACCACTACAGTATATCTCGCAAACTTACCACAACATCACCCTCTTCCCAAGAGTAAGCCTCTCACATAAAAGGACGAGACCTTCCATGACAAAGCAATATGCATTATAATGATAGTAATTTCACGCACTACAAACTTATTTGACTTATGATAAGTTATTTGTATTAGATATGCACTAGTAATTTTTTACGTCAGACAACCTTGTTAACAAAAGATAATTTATAGGAAGTAGCATTCATATACCAGAAATCTATCCCATGAAACAACCTGCGTTAGGACGGACACTTTTTCCTTCCTGTCATTCCCTCTTACCCATCCCCTCCGTTTCTCTAACACCCTCAAAGCCTCGGCCAGCATCGTGACTGCATCGGGTGGAGTACTGATAGGAACCGCACCTCCACTACCTGTGTCGGGTGGAGCACTGCAAGGAGCCATACCTCCAACACCTGTGTTGCCTGTAGTACTGTAAGGATCCACACTATGGTCATACCTCCAACACCATCTGCGTTGGGTAGGTCATTCCGCCTGGGTCAGACTTCCTCCGCCCAAAAAACAATCAACACAGCATAGACACTAATTTATGCAGGCGAAGATTGACGTGTATTACAAGTGCTGCATGAAGATGGCTACGACCTGGGAACAAGCAGCCACCTGCCACCTAAGAGTCTCAGACAGCCTTAACCCAGACTGAGCTCCAGAAAGGATGTTAACCCAGACTGAGCTCCAGGAAGGATGTTAACCCAGACTGAGCTCCAGGAAGGATGTTAACCAAGACAGCTCCAGGAAGGATGTTAACCCAGACTGAGCTCCAGGAAGGATGTTAATCAAGACAGCTCCAGGAAGGACGATAACCCAGGCTGAACTCCAGGAAGGACGTTAACTCAGGCTGAGTTCCAAGCAAAATGTTTACCCTTGCACCCTACCCGATTTATCCAAGTCTTCCCAGAGTTGCAAAATGTCTGCATCAAGTATTAATTCAGATACTGGTGTGTGGCTGCTCAAGACAAACCCCGCACCTGGTTGTGACTCAACGTCCCCCACCACCACTCAAAAATGACTTAAAGAAAATTGGGGAAAGAAGGAAATAAATTATGGGGGGGGGGGACAATTGTAAGTATTAGCCAGCCTGTGGGCGGCTGACTGTTTGTTTGTCCTGTCCGTATGGCAGAGAAAAACATTTTATGTTTCTCCATATTGTGGTGAATATGATTATGACTTGGGCGTGTGTTCTCCAATCCACACACACACACACACACACACACACACACACACACACACACACACACACACACACACACATAGGTATGACAAAGCTCTGGAAGCAGAGAGAGAGAGAGAGAGAGAGAGAGAGAGAGAGAGAGAGAAGAGAGAGAGAGAGAGAGAGAGAGAGAGAGAGAGAGAGAGAGAGAGAGAGAGAGAGAGAGAGAGAGAGAGAGAGAGGACCTAGTAGCGATCAGTGAAGAGGCGGGGCCAGGAGCTGAGTCTCGACCCCTGCAACCACAATTAGGTGAGTACAATTAGGTGAGTACACACCTGACAAAAGCTTCGCAAAGCTCCCGATCTCCAAAAAATAACTTAATGACAGACAAATAAACATACAAGGTAACGATGATAATGACTGTGATACAGCAGCAGCAGCAGCAGCAGTAACAATAACAAACTGCAGCGGCAAAGCAGCAGCGGTAGCAACAATAACAGCAACATCAACCGTGAAGCAAGCAGGATGAGGAAGACCCCGGAGACAATAATGGAACAGTATACACAGTAAGGAAGCAACAACGTGCCTCCAGTAATTCAAAGATGAGCGGCTAACGTCTTCAATAATACAACACAGCTACACATGACTGATGACTAGGATTTAAAAATCCATTAGTCATTCGGCGCTTGGAAGAGAAAAAGTCGATATCATTGTATATCATATCAATATCATTGCTATAGTGAGAAACTAAGTACACGACATTTTAAAAAAAATTTGATGTAAGTCACATCTCAGGTCATGACTCCTGACGCCTGGGTCAGGGCAGGTGCACCATACCAAACATAAGAAGGCAGGGCGGGGCACCAAGCTGAGGTGAATCAGGGTCACACCAGAACCTCGACTCTCACACACTCGAAGAATTTCGTCACAAGTGACACCCTGACCTGCCCACACCTACACACACCACCTGTGACCTCTTTTAAGATTTGTACTCTTGCAGGGTACTCTGAAGCCAAGCGTCTCTGGTGGCCAACTTGATCCGCCATACAGCTGCTGCCTGCAGTTCGCAGTACCACACAGCGGTCATAAACTGACTAATACTGCATAAATGTGTTTAGCTTCCTGTTGAAAACTTCCACATTTATGGAGGTAATATTACTTGTAAGTACTGGTAGAAGGGTGCTGGATCAGGGATGCTGACACCGTTTAACTGTCTTTATGGCACACCTGCTCTTCAATCAATTTATTCTATGCTTCCTCTTGTCTATTTCATTCCAGTAAGTGGTTATTTCAGTTTGTAGATTGGACACTAAGACCCTTAGATCTCAAGATTATTAAGTCTGTCTTTGTCTGTCTCTCTCTCTCTTTCTGAGAGAACATTCCGAGTGGTTTAAAGAGTTCCTGGCTTGAAAGGAGCTATGAGCAGAGAATAATAATCAAGATTAGAGAGTACAGGTGCTTTAAGAAGTACCACCATTGTGTTCCCTAATAACAGGCCTCCTCACATTATTCCTAAGTATTATTATTATACCTGGACACCTAGCTGAAGCTGGGCAGAGAGAAAGTTAGCCATCATCCAGCCAGAAGACAAATTCTACGGGCAGCCTCTCCAGTTTTCACATAGAAGACACCTATCTCGGACTCCTTGTTAAGTTGACATCTGCTCCAGAGATAAACATTCTCACAACAATGGTTACCTTGCGAGGACCCGGTCTCCGTGTTTAGCAATCTTAAAAGAATTAATAACTCCCCTCTCTCTAGTTTTCACTCGATGTCATAAATATAAATGAGATCTAATATATTTCGTGCTTAAAGCGTTTTCTTTCAGTACTGTACCAAGAGTTCCTAACAGTACCGTCTACCCATAAAACTGTTTCAGGTTACCCAAGCGGTGATATTTACCGTTAATATTCAGCTGATCTTGAAGGTCATGTCTATTAGCAATATTGCACTAGATCATTAGTAATAACACCATCTCTAAAACATATTAATTTACATTTAATAAACCGAATTAAAACAGCATGATCAACCGCCGTGTTAGTGGAGTCAGTCAATAATATGGCCAGAACCCACCACCATGGGCCTGCTCTACCCACTTCCCTTGTCCCTACTTGGCAATATACCCCAATAAGGGGAGGGGAGGGGCAGAGAAGGGAGGGGAGGGTGCTCATCAGATATGCACGACCCATGACGACATCTAAAAATACTAAAGTCGTCAGTGATTCCCCCAGAGAAGTGAATACCAAAGAGGTAATGATGTTCGGTGATGTTACCGAACGTCAATGGAGGTGTTGATGTTACCACACGTCAGCTGTACATGTGGACGGCACGTAGCAGATCTTACTGTGTCCATCGTGGAAAAGAGGACTAAGTACCACTACATTTTTCTAGACAGTGGAGGTTAAGATAGTATAACAGCGGGCTACTGATATAGTGATTGTATGGGGTTGGGGTTACGAAGAGCATGCTGAGTGAGCAGGTGGGCAGCTGACTTGGAGGGAGGGGGGAATAGTGGACGTGTAGTGAGGGTGGGTGGGTGGGTGGAGGGGCGGGGCAGGCGGGCGTCAGGGGCCAGGATAGAGAGTCGCCGCCGCCGCCGCCCTGGACATATAGAGGCAGGCAGGCGGCGGTGTCACCCACACGCGCTCACAATTACACACAACATGATTGCTAAACACCTGGCGTATTTGGTCGCCGCCACCTGCACTGCCTGCGAGTCATGTTGGCCAGCTCCAGGTGGTGTGACACGTATCAGCAGGTGGTGTCACCTGGTGGAGATGCAGGTGGTGTCACCTGGTGGAGCTGCAGGTGGTGTCACCTGAAGCAGGTGCCAACAAACATAACACACACACACACACACATACTGGTTGAAAACCCAGATGAGTCACAGGGAGTTTTGAAAATATTCCTTCAGCTTTAGAATTGTTAGGAAGTGGAACAATCTGGAAAGTGTAGTGGAGGCAGGCTCCATACATAGCTTTAAGGAGAGGTACGATCAAGCTTTTGGAGCAGCGAGAAAATGAACCTAGTAGCGACTAGCAAAGAGGCGGAGCCAGGAGCTATGAATCGACCCTTGCAACCATACAGAGGTTAGTACACACACACACACACACCTGGCTCTGCCTGTATAATACTCCCGCCGACACCTTACATCGTGGCGGCACTAGTTAGGTCATCAGAATCCCCGACACTGTGCCTTTTTCTGGACGATCCCCCCATTCCCTCTCCCCACTGATACCACGATAAGGGCGGACCCACAGTGGTGTGTACACGAGGATGGGCACACCTCTGCACCATCATCCAGCATGACCCATCACCAGCCATTATCATCAACACCTTCAAAGTCGTCATCACCATCAGTCTCAGGTGACGAGACACAGGTGAGAGAGATCACCTCCAGCAGTACGTCTGAGGGAACTCTCGAGTAAAATCAACACTAGCCTCAGCCATGGCAGGGCGGCGAGAATCAAACACTCCTGAGAGATAAAAGAAGACTGTGTTGGCATCATTTTCACCAGTGTCCAAGGTGGTGACATTGTAGCAAGGGGCACAGACCATGTAGTGTGTGTCGGCACCACACACAACCCGCGTCTCGCTCGCTTCCATCACTAATCTTATCCACTCAACACACACACAAGAGTAACTCCTGTTCAGGAAAAAGGCTGCGCTAATGAGAAACAAAGAGCATTTGTGTTCACACAACAGGTAACTGCAAGGCGTAGACAAATGTGCTTTTATACAGCAGGTAACGGGAAGGTGCAGACAACAGGGTTTCTATACAACAGGTAACTGTAAGGTGCAGACAACAGTTTTTATACAATTGTTAACTAAAAGGCGCAAACGGCAATGCAGTAAAAACACTAACAGCCTGAGTGATCAAGCCGTTCACAGGAAGGCCTGGTCCGAGACCTGGCTCTGGGGAAGCAATTTCTAGAACCATCTAGCTGCTGCAGCTAGACTTATTCTAGCATATGGGTATAATTAACAGCAGAAAAAATATAATGGTCATTAACTATCAAATGCACAATCTACAAAAAAGTTTAAATTGCCTAATAAAAGTGATCATTAAAAGTTTCACAAAAGTGTGAAACTATATTTGAAACATTATATTAAAGAATTCTGGTCAATATTCACACGTGGAGAGTGTATTCTAATATTCTTTTCACCTGTCCATCAGTACAGGTAAAGCAAGTCATTCACACTGATCACAACTAATTCTAAGCGAAGCTGACTGCCTGATACGCACTAGGAAGGTCACAAAGAACAAAAAGGCACAATACCGTGACTGAAACAATACCTACTAATTATGTTATCTACTAGTTAGCTAGTTATGTCATCCACTAGTTAGGCAACCCAATAATTAATTTTAATAGTTGGCCAACCACTAGAAATTAAGACAGGCCCCCCCCCAGGCCACACTTATAATAGCCCTGCAACACTTCTTTCATCTCCACCACTCCAGTCTGAGGACCTGAACCTTAAGTTTCATTATGAACGACATTAACAGTCATATTTATAATCTTTTCTTGGGTTTTCGTGGAGGCGTTGCTGTATCTGCTGTTGCCTTTATTGCTGCTGGTGTACTGCGATTCTTGTCGACATCGCCGCCTTCTGCTGCAACTGTTGCAGTCTCAGACAGCGTCACCGCCCTTACGAAGAGTTCTTGGCGTTCCAGACTACAAGACGCAAACCTCAACCAAAGCTGGCAGCATGACTACTCCAGGGACGGGGGGCATGAGCGGCCCGCTGCCATATACGGCTCTCAGATGAAGAGAGGAGGGGGCACACCTGGGGGAGTGCAGGGAAGAGGCGACGGCAGCGGTGCAGGGGGAAGTTACAACAAGAGGAAGGAGAGGAGGATATCCTGGTTCAACTAAAGCCGGTTGTGGAGACCTTCAACTCACACACATTAGAGTCGTCTACTTGGGAATACCCATATACCTCACTTAAGATATTCTCACTCTTTCTGCTGGAACTGTTCAATTATTCAGCACTTGTTTTAAAATATAAAAGTCCACAATTCACTTAAGTCAACTTCCAAGAGATGAAAAACAAGATAAAATAAGTGTTTGTTATACTTTCCTTTAGCCTATAAACTATACAATCACCCAACTAAACTACACACGCACCTTAAAGTATATTATTTCTCTGATACAGATGTGATGATGGCAAACGCATCAATTCCATGTGCCGCGTGTAATTCCTTCATAATAGTAACACATCTGCTATACTGGAATGATATCTTGAGGATATCAAGTATTCCATATAGAAATACTGGGCGATATCCTCGTCGTCTTACTGAAGACTTCTAGCTCAGGCTGGGACCGGAGACAATGACATTAAGTATGCAACTATCTTGTGTGATGGAATAAAAACAGGAAAAAACAGCTATCCAATAATGCATTACTCATACAGAATGAATAGCAGTACACTACCGATGTACCCTATTTCGCTTAATATGTGACTTCAGTTTACAGAAAGCTGAAATTAATTGTACGGTAACATCAACAATACTTATATCCCTACACTAGAGATTAGAATAATCTCTCGGCGTGCAGAAACAGTGTATATAGAGAACTTGAAGCCAATCACCATTTACCCGAAGTGATACCCTCACTTCTGCATCCTTCGTCCCTACCACACCCGAGCAAATGTCCACAAATACACATACACGACAGCCCACACTCGGAGACACACCCGCTTTCCTAATCTGGGGAGAAAACATTCAAATCTGTACGTGTGCCTCCAATATATCTGGGCGGGGGAAGGGATCTCTGACCCCGGTGCCTTGACCTCTGATCCCCTCCCCCCCCACCACTTCTCTCGCCGCAGCTTGCTAACTCTACTACACCCCCTTCCCTTCTAGCCCCCAACATCTACTTCCCCTGGTTTCTACCTATACCCCTTTCTTCATCCTCCCGCCTCTTCTTTCCCACGGACCCCACCCTAACCCTCGTCCCTTCCTTTTTTGACTATTCAATCCTTCTACCCAGGTCTACGCCTTTCTTTCGGTTTCCTTTACCGTCTCTTGCATCCCTCTACATCCACCATCTATCTCTACCCACACACCTTCAGCTCCTCCTTCCCATCACCACCACCCACCTGTCTTCTGTAACTTCTCACGTTCCTTGTCTTCTCAGCTATCAAAACTTTGAGGCCCAGTCCCTGGACCCATTATGTACCTCTGTAATCTTTTGACTACCGCCCACTGGATGGGTATGGGGTGCATAATAAACATATTAAACTAACCTTGTCTTCTCTAACTTATGCTCTAAGCTCTATTGACTTGCACTACAAACTCTTCCAAATTCCACATGTCTAACTCTTCTTTGTTTCCTCTCAGGTTCAACGATATTATTAGGTATTATTTAAGTTAAATATATCCAAAGTGCGCAAGTTACCCTACTCAGCACAAACAAAATTTAGCTATTTTTCTACCTACCCGTAGGTTGTTCCAGGGATCAACGCCCCCGCGGCCCACTCCATGACCAAGCCTTATGGTAGATCAGGGCCTGATTAGCCAGGCTGTTAATGTTGGCTGCACGTGATATAACGTATGAACCACAGCCCGGCAGGCCGGACACTGACTTTAGATATCTATCCAGTTCCTTCCCTCTTGAATTCAGCCAAGGGTCTACTGGTAATCCCCTTTATGCATGATGGGAGGATGTTGAACAATACTATCCCCGGACACAGTGTTTTCTCTGCGTACTCATGGCAACCCCGCTTTGCATTGGGGGGGGGGATGTAGCACCGGCTGCCCAGTCTTTAGATTTCGCAGGGAGTGATTTCTGTTTGTAGGTTTCTAGAATTTTCCAGGTGTAAATTATTATGCATCTTTCTCGCCTGCGTTCCAAGGAGTACAGGTCAAAGGACTTAAAACGTTCCTAGTAATTAAGGGGCTTGAGTGAACATACCTGCAGTGAAGGGTCTCTGTATATTCTCCAGATCTTCAATTTTCCTTGTTTTGACTGGGACTATTAGTGTGCTAGTATTGTGTTCTGTTGATTAGAAAGTTAAAGATTCATATGCCCAAATTTCCAGATATTTCTTTATCACGTTATTTTATGCACTACTACATCTGCATTCTGTCTGTTCTCCAGTGCATCCAAAATCATAGTGTCATAGTGATCCAGTAGTTGCGATTGGCAGGAGCGACCTGCTTGAAACCCATGCTGCCTTGGGTTGGGCAAATGTTGGTAATCCAACTGGTTGGCGACCTTGCTTCTTAGAACCCTTTCAAAGATTTTTGTGTAACATCAATGCTATTGGTCTATATACTATATACTGCTCTGTTCCACTTTTGTGGACTGAGGCTACATCCGTTGTTTTTGGCGACAGTGGAATGACTCCGGTGTCTACGCTCCCTCTCCACAGAATAAGGCACGCCATAGAGGAGAGGCTGCTTGAATGAGGTAATGAAGTCTATCAGCCTAAGCCTGGAAGACTGAGAATATCGTCAAGCATTTAACTCTTTGCCTGTTGTCTACGTATTAACAGTTCCCTGTGGTGCAGCCTCTTGGTTGACGGCCAGCTCTATCAGGCTCTTGGTGCTCAGGTCACGTAGTTCAACGTAAACACCATAACCTAGCTGATCAAGAGTGCTTGGAAGAACTTGTCAGGTTCCTTCTTGCAAACAGGTGTACACAGATAATTCCCCTGCAGGTATGTCAGGTTTAAAAATCAGAACCTTTTATGATTACCGAGTTATCTCTTAGAGTATTTATTGCCTCGTGTTCTTCAAAGGAGTAAATTTAAAGTTTAGTAGCAGGGTGGAGATACGTGGGCATTACCAACTCTCAGGATGACTTATCACATACAGTCACTCTAAGGAGGACATGAAGAAAGGATGCAGGATGCATACAGCACATGTTTCAAGAGAAACAGATGTATTAATTATAACTAGGGTTGGGAAGTTCTTACAATATTAACGATACAGAGAGAGAGAGAGAGAGAGAGAGAGAGAGAGCGGAAGGGAGATAGAAGGAAATGAGAAAAGGCGGAGGAAAATTAGAGGGAGGGAAAGTAGGGATGGGATCAGAAGACGGAGAAAGGTAGGCAAGAGAGAAAATGAAGGAGGAAGAGAAGAAAAAGATGGAGGGAAGGGGGGGGGGGGTGATTAAGGTCGTACGAAGACACTGAAGGTGGCCCACCAGCCGCCGCCCACGCGCCCACCTCCACAAGCTTAAAGGCAAACCTTCCCGCAGTGCTTTCCTCACCCCGTCCATCTGGACGTTCAGACTCACTATAACCAAGCAGCAGCGTCTCCAGCACCACAACTACAGCACTAACTTTATTGTAATATGCCGTGAAGATAGTACGAGTAACAAGAAACCAGCGCCTTGACAGGATGAGAATGGCACGAAAATAATGGTCTAGATTTACAACATTAAGAAAAAAACACTGCAAATAAAAAAGAAAACAACGCTCTCTCTACTGGCAGAGAACAAATCAGAGATTTTCAGAGCGTCCAGGCTTTCTGAAAATCTTAAGAACACAGTGTCGTCAGCAGAAAGCACCTCTATTGGATATCTAGATATATAACCAAACAAACTATTGAGGTAGTTTACTCTGAGCTTGTGTGGTCAGAAGCCTCTAAACAACGTTGCCGAGACTCGACATTAATATTTGGAAAGTGAACATCTTGATGTAACCGTCAGGGAAACAGCAGGTTTGGTCATCTCGTTGGTCGGTTCGCTGCTGGGCAAATTTGTATTTGCTGAGACCTAACGTGAGTTGACTTCACGCCCACACCCTTTGCTAAAAAATTAATACTTTTATTTTCAACCAAAATATGTTAGAAAATGAAAAATTCCTGAGCCGGCAGCACAGTCCTGTAATTATTAAAAACATTAAAATGCAAGTTTTCCATCTAGCGAAAAAAATTTATCTTCAATACCAGGAAAATTAAATGGAGGGTATCAGAGGAACGAGAAGTATTACAGAGGACACGAGAAGTGGGAGAATCAGAAACCCACTATACATGACACTAACACCAAGCCACTCAAGTGACAGCGAGTACTAGCATGAGACACAGCATCGTAAGTCCTCAAGTGAGCTGGGGCAGCTGAGGAATATATAGTAACCCACAATCATACCCATGACAAGTGTGTATGAACCTGGTTGTACTCTATATACTAAAATTTAAAGAAACAAAGCAACACTACCATCTGACTGCTTCTGTCCTATGAATCACAATCACATGCAAGAGGACTTTAACCTAGGAACAGTAGGCAGGAAGCTGGTACCTAGTCCTAAGGAGGACTAGTGTTCATTGAGTAAAGAAAGAGGGCCGATAAGACAGAATGAGAAAAGAAACGGGACAGAAGAAAGGATAGGTGAGAGAGACATTAATACTAGATAATTAATACATGAACATGGGGCTAGGGGCAAAAGTTCAGCCAAGCCTCATTGATTATTCACCACCACGACACAGCCTTCCCACGTATGTACCCGCACACCTCACACGTGCCACACACACCTGTACCCGCACACCTCACACGTGCCACACACACCTGTACCCGCACACCTCACACGTGCCACACACACCTGTACCCGCACACCTCACACGTGCCACACACACCTGTACCCGCACACCTCTCACGTGCCACACACACCTGTACCCGCACACCTCACACGTGCCACACACCTGTACCCGCACACCTCTCACGTGCCACACACCTGTACCCGCACACCTCACACGTGCCACACACCTGTACCCGCACACCTCTCACGTGCCACACACCTGTACTCGCACACCTCACACGTGCCACACACACCTGTACCCGCACACCTCACACGTGCCACACACACCTGTACCCGCACACCTCACACGTGCCACACACCTGTACCCGCACACCTCTCACGTGCCACACACCTGTACCCGCACACCTCACACGTGCCACACACACCTGTACCCGCACACCTCACACGTGCCACACACCTGTACCCGCACACCTCTCACGTGCCACACACCTGTACTCGCACACCTCACACGTGCCACACACACCTGTACCCGCACACCTCACACGTGCCACACACACCTGTACCCGCACACCTCACACGTGCCACCCACACCTGTACCCGCACACCTCACACGTGCCACACACCTGTACCCGCACACCTCTCACGTACCACACACCTGTACCCGCACACCTCACACGTACCACACACACCTGTACCCGCACACCTCACACGTGCCACACACACCTGTACCCGCACACCTCACACGTGCCACACACACCTGTACCCGCACACCTCACACGTGCCACACACACCTGTACCCGCACACCTCACACGTACCACACACACACCTGTACCCGCACACCTCACACATACCACACACACCTGTACCCGCACACCTCACACATACCACACACACCTGTACCCGCACACCTCACACGTGCCACACACACACCTGTACCCGCACACTTCACACGTGCCACACACACCTGTACCCGCACACTTCACAAATGCCATTAATTTTTGCACCCGTACACTTCTCACGTGCCCCCCCCCACACAATGGAGAAGGGAGTGTGTGGACTTCGTAGCAACCAGTAAAGAGGCGGGGCCAGGAGCTGTAAATCGACCCCTTCAACCACATCACACATGAGGTTGTAATGTTGATGATAAATTGTAAAAAAAAAAAAATAATAATGAGCACTGGTTTTTATTTTAGTTAAATCTCAGTGATTTCTGCATTGATTTTCTTTGGCGTGACGCTTCCTTAATAAGAGGTTAAGCCAATCTTAATAATTCTTCTGTAAAGGCTTCTGCATCCTTATTCTATATTGATATATTTTATTTTAAATTTCCCAAGATATATTAAATTCAAAACCTGTATGCCTCTGCTTTTATCTTTCCAATTCAGTGGTGAGTGATTGAGATTGATCAGGAGGGTTACTCCGAGGGAGTTTGGTAGCTTTTCTTTTCAGTCAGTTTTCAAGTGTTGACGTTAAACTGACTAAAAGAAAACCTCACGTTAAATATTACGTAGGGTCGCATCGTAGAAATTTATGCTTGTTTGTGCCTCCTCACTGAAGTTGTGACCAATCTCTCTCATTAGTTATGTCTCTCATAAGTTCCTTATCGTTTGTGAAAATAAAAAACGCGCATTTTTATTTCTAGCGAGGTCCGTTATTTGTTAGTTTAACACGGGAACTTGTTAAAGACTCTTTAAAGAGTTGTCCGGTATGTACCTATTATTGCAGGAGTACGTGCAGCCACTCAATAGTACTCGCATATGTTTTTCTTCTATTTATTATTTATAAGAAAATAAAGCATTTTACACTCCCTCTAATTATTTAAATTTTGTTTATACTTTTTTTCATAAAGTTGAAAGAACGACTCCCCAGACTCACCATTTCTCTCTCTCTCTCTCTCTCTCTCTCTTATATATATATATATATATATATATATATATATATATATATATATATATATATATATATATTATATATATATATATATATATATATATATTATATGATTGGACGACTCCCATTTGTCCTTTTTTATGAAAGACTACAGGATTATTATTATTATGGGAAAGTACTAAAGCGTTAAACCAGTAGGGTCTGGAGAATGAGAGGCAAACAGGCTCGATCCAAGGAACGGATCGAGACCCTCATCTCCCACGAGGAGTAAGAATGGAAGAACACTGCAGTTTAAAATTAAAAAGAGCGTTTTCAAACACTGACCGGAAACGAAAAATAAAGACAAAACCCGGGGGAAACTGCGGAGTCGGGTGCGTAAAAAAAAAAAAAAAGGGGGGGGGGGGCTGCGGGTTCTCCCAAGATTATCCAGTAAATTATGTTACTAAGGCTTGTGAATTGCAAATTTGAAAATCTGCTTATCCAACCCACGACGAAGACAACACTTCCTGAACGCGCATCAGAAGGCAATGCGGACACATTTAAACACATGTCTATTAGAAAATCGTATTTAAAGTTTGAAATCAATGCGAAGAAGCGTCCGGAAACACAAGTATCCACTACGCTGAATACCAAGTCAGGGAATTCATCATTATCAAAGAGCAACATTCATAAAGGAATGTTAATCATCCACGAGCACGCTACATCTTGTGAAAGCCGCAGGTGGAAAGTAAATTGGAGCTGGGGCAAGGCAACAAGCAAGTCACACGCCCTAACATCTGGCCATCTAGATAAAATTATGACGTTATCTCCCAGGGGCACGAGGCTACACAAAAAACTCAGTAAGACGGAGGCGGCAGCAGCGGCAGCAGCAGTAGCGGCGGCGGAGGCAGGAACCTTCCTAATGTGCTGAGCAAATACTGCAAAAGTTCCTTTTGTTACTGATGCTCAAGCTCGAGAAGTGTGGGGGGGCCCATGTAAATGGCGCGCGCACGCACACACACACGCGCACACAGTCTATCGATAAACTCCTTTGACAACTGGTAGCTAACTAGCATAGCTTCCCTCAACAATAACAAAAGTAGAGATCTATCTCTTGTCTCTAAGGCTAGTGTTAACTTTACCAACACAGACTTGTGGCAGAGCGCTGGAGTCAGCTGGTCGCGAGTTGAAAGGCGGGACCAGGAACTGGAGCTAAACCACTACACGACTATTCATTAATAGTAGAGAAGAAGGACCAGAAACGAAGATTCGATCCCCCCCCCCCAAAAAAAGAAGCCTCAAATAATTAAGTAGATATAAATGATTTGCGGGATGAGACAGAATCCAGAGTTTCACTGATGATGGTGTGAAACTGAAGAGAAAGTTAACACCCAGTGAGGCAGGATTTACAACGCTGGCTAACCTCAGGACAGAAAAAAAAAAAAAAAAAAAAAAAAAAAAACAACGTTATACACTCCGTATATAAGATCAGTCATTAAGTATGCAGCACCGGCACGCAGTACCCACCTGATAAAGCACGTTCAGAATATCGAAACTCTGAAGAGGTTTCCAAGCAATACTGGTCCCGGAACTGAGGGTAATGCACTACGAGGAGAGATTAAAAAGAGCTGAACCTAACGCCCTTGGAAGAGAGAAGGGCCAGATGAAATATTACGACGTACAAGACACTTGTATACATGAACAGGATGGATCTGTTATGGTAGTGGTTCTGGGGATTATTTCCCAGCGGCCAGTTCTCAGATCACGACTCTTACGCTATGAAGGAAATATACGATTAAGAACTATTAAGAAACACATAGGAAAGTAAAAGTATATGTATACTAAATGTAAGCAAAAACTTGTAAGATTTACTTGTCATCTTACGTATTAATAAAATAAAACGAATGATAGGCAATCCTGCCAGAGCCAAACATTTAACAGGTTTCATGGTTGCTGTCTACAACCTATACCTATAGGAACGGACCGTTTGAAATCCAAAGAACAAGGACAATGAGACATAGATGAAAACTAAAAATTCAGACGAGCAATCAAGACGTTGGGAAATATATATTCTATCTTAGGGCATTTAAGTGGAATGAGCTGAATGAGGAAATGGAGAAGGCAAGCTTAATACAGTTTCAAGTACAGATATGAGAAGCACCAAGAAAGAAATTGGCACTGCCGGTCATTATGGTTTTAGAGGTAGAGCCAGGAGTTCTATCGAGATGCACGAACACAAATCGATGACACAGCACCTACAATACCATGTACACACGATACCCACAGTACCCTGGTTTGCGCCACCATATGCTCCACCATGGTCTGCCCTGCCATGATCTTTATTGGAATATCAACACAACCACAAGTCTAACACTACATCACACCCTTCCTTAATGTCACGCGCGCACATATGTTAAGATACACACAGGCCTCATAAAATGTACACACGCTCTTCATGAAAAATATACGCAGGCCTCATAAAAGTGTATACATACTTCATGAAGTGTACATAAACCTCATGAAAAGTGTACGTAAACCTCATGAAAAGTGTACGTAAACCTCATGAAGTGTGCATAGACCTCTATCAAAGTAAACAGGTGGGTACAGTTGTATAGGAAGGTGGACCTAAGAGTGTAACCAAGGCGATGCTAAGTGTGTGGACAGGTGAAGGTCCCTGGACAGGTGGTGGTGAGGACAAATCTAGACACGTACAGATAGGAGCCGTTTGGAGCGACGAGACTAATTGAGAAAACAAATGGGATTGACAGTGAACGGAGTGGGACAGATAGGCGACAGGTGGACTCTGGCAAGGACTTTCCAGAGGACGCTGATGATGGAAGAACCTCGAGTTACTAGCGGAGATACAGGTGATGTAATGAAGATGAAGACAAACGTAATGGATGTTATGTAGGACAGTGAGGAGAGGACGCGGAGAGGGTAAGTTAACCAAAAATGGCACTCGTCCTTATGAAGAAATCACTTTGATGTGTTCCAAGAACGAGGAATATAGCAACACACCTCGTCTAGGTCCGTCCTTGTCAGTGCTAGCTGACACATTACGCCCACGGAGGAGAGACATGCTTACCGTGTATCCATCACGAAAATCCTAGAGGGACTAGTCCCAAACCTGCACATAGAAATCAATCCCTATGAAAGCAAAACTCGGCAGACGGTGCAACATCCCTTAATGAAACGCAAGGATTCGATGAGTACACCGAGTGAAAACACAGTGAGTGTCAGAGGCCCAAGGCTGTTCAGCAGCCTCTCACCATACATCATACATAACGGCTTGACAAAGCTCCTGGAGAGGGAAACGTTGCCACAATAAAATGTCACATTAGTTGCACTTGTGTCCTTTTACTTTACATAAGGAATATTACCCCTATTTGTCTTCAAGAAGGAACTGGACAGATATCTAAAGTCAGTACCTGACCTGCCGGGCTGTGGTTCTTACGCTTGATTGCGTGTGGCCAGCAGTAACAGCGAGGTTGATCAGGCCCTGATCCACCGCAAGACTTGGCCATGGACGGAGTCGCGGGGGTGTTGACCCCCGGAACTCCATCCAGGTAGACAACCCATGCTCTTATGTTTGTCTAAATCTCGAAGCCACAACATTAATATGTAAACAAATGGCAATGTTTCCATCAGCTGTGCAGTCGAGTGTGTCCAAAACACGGGAGACTATAAACATGTGTATGGGTGCTCATGTCTAACTCCCGATGTAGTGGTCCAGTTCAATTTTTCCGTAGGGAACACAAATGAGCCCAGCCTCAATCACCCGGAGTGTATCTGGATGTGGTTAGTGGGGTTCCACTCCGGAAAGCTACATACTGACGTAGTCGGAAAAAATCGAATTTATTTTTTTCCAGAAAATTCAGCTTGTTTGAGCTTTTGAAGTCTCCGGCATCCCGTTATCAAAACTTGCAAGAAATACCAGTACCATTCTGTTAATAAAACTTAACTGATAAATGATTCCCTTCATAACAGCAATGACTTGAATGACGACATAAATAACATAAGTAATAATGTATGTGTGTGTGTGTGTGTGTGTGTGTGTGTGTGTGTGTGTGTGTGAGAGAGAGAGAGAAGAGAGAGAGAGAGAGAGAGAGAGAGAGAGAGAGAGAGAGAGAGAGAGAGAGAGAGGAGGAGAGAGAAAGAGAGAGAGAGAGAAGAGAGAGAGAGAGAGAGAGAGAGAGAGAGAGAGAGAGAGAGAGAGAGAGAGAGAGAGAGAGAGAGAGAGAGAGAGAGAGAGAGAGAGAGAGAGAGAGAGAGAGAGAGAATGAGAATGGTAACACGTTAGTGTTCCCTGAGAGAAATGCTCTTGATGACTACCCTGACTGCTAACTCAGTACACTAAGAACAAATTGAAGTAGGCTTTTTGTTTTTTACCTTTGATGTATTTCGAGAGTTTTCCTACCCCTGAATACCCATAACATGAGATGCTACAATAGGCCTACTGACCCATGCCAGGCAGATCCTACCTACAACCGTGTTCATGTGTATCTCTCTTTTTTTACTCACCTTCCAAACTATTATCTCGAGTGATGTTACTCGCCAGCTTGTTCTACTTCACTCCTTTACAAATCAACGATTACATATATTTCATTCAATTTCCATTCGTCTAAATTGAATACACTGCCAGGACTACCATCATTTGATATTTTACAATGCCATAATATATATATATATATATATATATATATATATATTATATATATATATATATTATATATATATATATATATATATATATATATATATATCCCATTGTCGTATCTTTTCCTCATCCATTTGTACACTACTTTTAATCTATCAGATAAAACTAAAGTTTATGATTAATAACTATTGTTCGTTGCATGTTTTCATAAATTTTCATATCGATGCTGTAGTATACTGACTGTTCTGTAGTATAGTGACTAATCTGTAGTACAGTGGGTTCTGTAGCAGGGTGGCCATTTTGTTGTATTACGACTATTCTTTAGTAGGGTGATCATATGTAGTATAATATAAAGCTAGTAATCTCTCGCTCCTTTTCAACAATCAGCAATACATTCAAAATTCTCTGTATGATTGTAACAACTAACCAGTTATCTGGATAGACTTGCTGGAGATATATTAAGCTACTTGTTATTGTAAGGCTGGTAAATAACTCAACAGGGCCTGCAGATTTATTCAGTGTTCAGTGGTCAGTCGTCAGTGTTCAGTGGTCAGTCGTCACGTGAGGTCACAGACCCTGAGCTGCTTGGGGATTAGCGTGGACGGTTACAAAGCATGGCTTGCTTCTACAGTGTTTTAAAAGCTGAGGTTGGAGAGTTGAAGGAGGAGGTCTTGCTTCTCCAGGAGGAGATTAGGAGGCTGAAGGTCCACCTCAATGGGCCTGGGAGAGAGTGTGAGGTGGTTGGAGATGTGGGGAATGAGGCTTCTAGCAGTGAGGTGCAGTCTGTCTCTCACTGTGAGGAGGCTGTAGGTGGGGTGGTAGCAACGGCTACCAGCAGTGAGGTGCAGCCGCACCGCTACAAGTGGCGAGTTTTTCACAGTAATGGGAGGCGCATCAGAGTAAGGAAAGTTAAGAGTGCAGATCTGAAGGTAGGAAATCGCTTCTCTGTTCTCCAGGATGAATGTACTTCAGTGGCCAGTGAAGGTAAGGGTACTACTGCCCCTGCTAATGAAGGTAAGCGCATTCTTGTGGTTGGTGACTCTCAGGTAAGATATGTTGATCGTGCTTTTTGTAATAGGAATAAGAAGATGAGAGATAGAGGGGCTTCCCGGGAGCTGGTGTTGGGGACATTGTCAACAGACTGGATAATATCATGTCAGGTAATGGGAACAAGCCCATTTTTCTGTTCAGTGCTGGTGGAAATGATTTTTGGGAAGGGTAGGAGAGAAGAGCTGCTTAGATAAGTACAGGTCAGCTATAGATTTCATTAAGTCAAAGGGGAGGGATCCCAATATATGTAGATCTTGCCTAGAAGGGGAGTAGGAAATGAATGGTTGTCTAGGGCAATTGGTGTAAATTGCTGGCTAGACAGATACTGCAAGGAACTTGCAATCCCATTCATTGACAACTGGAACAACTTTTATGGCAAACATGATATGTTGCAAGGGATGGGGTTCATCTCTCGGGGGCAGGGGTGGTAGCACTTGCAGACTCGATTGAGAAAGGCCATTGGGGGAAATGCCTATGATTTTAAACTGATGAAGATAGAGGTATGGGTGTGTGTGGGGAAACAAGCAGGTTGCAACACTAGGGTTGGAAAAAAGTAAATGTATAAAAGGCATTCAGCATGAAGTTATAAATAAGACAATAGAACATTCAGCAAACAAAGGGGGACAGCAGAGGGCAGCAAGGGACTAGCTCCCTTAAGGTTTATATACTAAAAGCAGGAGTGTTAGAAATAAGATAGATGAGCTAAGGGTTAATTGCAAGTTTCAGGAAACATAGATATTATTGCTATAACAGAGACCCGGCTCAATCTGAAAGATAGAGAGATGCCCCCTGAATGTCACATACAAGGCTATAAATTATTCCACACTGACCCGGGGTCAACAGGAAAGGTGGGGGGAGTAGCGATGTATGTCAAAAGACAATTTAAAATTTTTGTGTTAGACAAGATATTAAAATTTGAAGCGTCAGCCACTGAATTGTTTGGTTACAGCTTCTCGAGGGCCGAGAAAAAACTAATTTTGGTGTGTGATTTACAGGGCCCCAAATCTTGATAGGGAGTGCAAATAAACTTCTATGGGACGAAATTCGTAAAGGATCTACATACGAAAATGTTGTGCTAATGGGAGATTTCAATTATAGACAGATTGACTGGAGCAATTTGACAGGAAATTTAGAGTCGGGTGACTTTCTTGATACGATCCAGGATTGTTTTTTAAAACAGTTTGTGACAGAGCCAACTAGGGGAAATAACCTCTTGACTTGGTTCTTGCCAGTAGGGAAAACACTAATTAATATTTTTGAGGTTAATGATGAGCTTGGGGAGAGTGATCACAAATCACTCGTTTTAACATATCATGGAATTCCCCTAATAATGGCAATCAAGTCTCCGTCCCTGACTTTGCTTTGGGTGATTTCATAGGACTGAAAAATTACTTAGGGGGGCTGAACTGGAATGACCTGATAGGGGTCAGGTAGTTTGGGGATGGTTGCCGATATGATGCTTTCCAGGGCATAGTTCTAGCTGCTCAGTCAAATTATGTTCCAAATAGGGAAATCAGATCAAACAAAATGATCCTAAATGGATGAACAATAGATTAAAATATCTGATTGGTCAAAAGAGAGGCATATATAGGCAAATCAAAAGAGGAGAGGGGCAATTAAGAAATCGATATATTCAGTTAAAGAGAGAAATAAAAAGGGAATTAGAAAAGCAAATAGAGATATGAGGTTAAAGTTGCAAGAGAATCGAAGACTAACCCAAAAGGATTCTTTCAGGTATACAGAAGTAAGATCAGGGACAAGATAGGCCCACTCAAAAGTTCCTCGGGTCAGCTCACTGGGCAGTGATAAGGAAATGTGTAGAATTTTTAACACATTTCTTCCTCTCAGTTTTTACACAGGAGGATACCCGCGATATTCCAGTAATGATAAATTATGTAGAACAGGACGATAATAAACTGTGCACTATTAGGGTCACAAGTGACATGGTCCCTTTGGCAAATTTGATAAATTAAAACCTAACAAATCCCCAGGCCCTGATTTAACTGTATGCAAGGGTTTTAAAGGAATGTAAAGAGGAGCTTAGCACACCTTTGGCTAATCTTTTCAACATATCACTACAAACGGCAAAGGTGCCAGATAAGTGGAAAATGGCAAATGTGATACCTATTTTCAAAACAGGTGACAGGTCCTTAGCTTCGAACTATAGACCAATTAAGCCTAACCTCCATAGTGGGAAAATTTATGGAATCAATAATTGCCGAGGCAGTTCGTAGCCACCTTGAAAAGCATAAATTAATCAACGAATTCAGCAGGGTTTTTACAAAGGGGCGTTCCCTTTGCCTTACGAATTTATTAACTTTTTTCACAAAGGTATTTGAGGAGGTAGATCATGGTAATGAATATGATATTGTGTATATGGACTTCAGTAAGGCTTTTGACAGGGTCCCACATCAGAGACTATTGGGGAAAAATTTAAAAAGCACATGGAATAGGAGGAGAAATTTTTTCCTGGATAGAGGCATGGTTGACAAATAGGCAGCAGAAGTTTGCATAAATGGGGAGAAATCAGAGGGGGGAAAGCGTCACGAGCGGTGTTCCACAGGGGTCGTGTTGGGCCCCCTGCTGTTCACAATCTACATAAACGACATAGATGAGGGCATAAAGAGCGACCATCGGCAAGTTTGCCGATGACACCAAAATAGGCCGTCGAATTCATTCTGACGAGGACATTCGAGCACTCCAGGAAGATTTGAATAGACTGATGCAGTGGTCGGAGAAGTGGCAGATGCAGTTTTTTATAGACAATGAAAAGTTCTAAATGTTGGGACAGGACAATAACCATGCCACATATAAACTAAATAATGTAGATTTTAAATATTACGGATTGCGAAAAAGATTTAGGAGTTCTGGTTAGCAGTAATCTGAAACCAAGACAACAGTGCATAAGTGTTCGCAATAAAGCTAATAGAATCCTTGGCTTCATATAAAGAAGCATAAATAATAGGAAGTCCTCAGGTTGTTCTTCAACTCATTACATCCTTTGGTTAGGCCTCATTTAGATTATGCTGCACAGTTTTGGTCACCGTTTACAGAATGGATATAAATTCTCTGGAAAATGTACAAGGAGGATGACAAAGATGATCCCAGTATCAGAAACCTTCCCTATGAGGATTAGACTAAGGGCCCTGAAACTGCACTCTCTAGAAAGACGTAGAATTAGGGGGGATATGATTGGGGTTTATAAGTGGAAGACAGGAATAAATAAAGGGATGTAAATAGTGTGCTGAAAATATCTAGCCTAGACAGGACTCGCAGCAATGGTTTTAAGTTGGAAAAATTCAGATTCAGGAGGGATATAGGAAAGTACTGGTTTGGTAATAGAGTTGTGGATGAGTGGAACAAACTCCCAAGTACCGTTATAGAGGCCAGAACGTTGTGTAGCTTTAAAAATAGGTTGGATAAATACATGAGTAGATGTGGGTGGGTGTGAGTTAGACGTGATAGCTTGTGCTACCAGGTCGGTTGCCGTGTTCCTCCCTTAAGTCAATGTGACCTGACCTGACTAGGTTGGGTGCATTGGCTTAAGCCGGTAGGGACTTGGACCTGCCTCGCATGGGCCAGTAGGCCTTCTGCAGTGTTCCTTCGTTCTTATGTTCTTATGTTCTTATATATAAAGTTACTAACACAAACACTAAGTAACCTGCGACACTTTTTTTTTATTTTGTCTATAAAGTGTTTATTCTGGGTATTGTCCACTCCTCCGTAATAAACATTAGTTAGTTATTTAGGCTCGCTTCTGATACCTGACTGCTCATCTCCTCCTCCCTTTTGAGGTCCAGCTGTTATTTATCTTTTTGAGATCCACCTGTTCTTCATCCTCCTTTTAAGGTCCACCTTGTCATCTACCTTTTAAGGTCCACCTTGTCATCTACCTTTTGAGGTCCGCCGGCTCTTCATCTACCTTCTATTCATTCCCTTCTTCAGAAACTCGTAAATGTACACCAATTTCACTCCTCGCTTCTTCAGATATACACCTTTTCGTCTCTTTCCGTCTCTAGCATCTCGGAGAAGCACACCTGTTCCTCTGAGAGCTCCCGTCACAATGTACACCAATCAAAATCAGGTGTACAAGCTGCACATGTAAACTGCTATATTATCAATATGTACCATCACATATTACATAAAAATATTACATGAAAGCTACAATACCTATGGGCCCCAAACACTCTCTACTACAAAAAACTCGCAAATTATAATTATCACTATATAAATATAATGCTGGAGCAATGGATCTTCCTCCTACAGTGTGAGTTAAGCACTTGGCAATATAATAACAACGTCGCTATCCTCCAATTTGCGAAAGAAGGTGGAGAAGAGTGTCGGCGCTGCCGTTAAGTGTTGGGTAGTGACGAAGGCATAGGTGGTGGAGTCACAGGTTGTGGAGCAGCTGGTGATAAGAAAGAATCTTGGGCGTGGGCGTGAGTGATGCTGATTTGAGGCCCCAGTCACTCACCCCCACCACTACCCACGCTAAAAAAATGAAACCATCACTTAGCTGGCGATAATTCATGGTAGGGAGAAAAATCATTATTAACCAGCTAGTTAACTCCCTGGTATATTATACATGGACACCGGGCTAGGTAGCGGCGGCGGCGGCAGCAACAACCGGGCGGTGAGGAGCCAGAAGCAGCAACAACAATCCTCGCAGAGACGACGAGGAACTAACAGCAGCAGCAGTCGCAGATAACACAGACTTCGCCGTAGCCTCTCCGTCAAGACATCAGCTTAGAAATAAGCGAGTTTGATTTACTTAATTACATATCTTTCGGCGAAATTTAGCCAAGTACGAACATTAAAAAAATCTTAAAATCTAAAACAAAAACGTCATATTTTAAAAGAAAACTCGATACAGCAGCCGTCTGCGGCTGAGAAACAAAATTTTTTGTTTTCCAGTCATCCCGTTACGCAGGATGAATCTGACACGTGAGGTAATGAATCTACCAGCTCGGTATGGAAGACTTTAGTAGGGCGACGAAGACACCTTCAAGCACGGACTGCACTAAGGGTTCAACGGGTTCAACATCCAAGTCTGTCTCAACAGACCTAGAGTTACTATTATAATACACCCTCATGAGGATCAATCTCAATCACTGGAAATGAAAAGTATGAAGATGCAGAAATACATGGGAAGATTTTTATCAGCTGCATAGAACAGCCAATGGCCCGCGTGCACATACAAAAATAAATTAATACATAAAAATATATTTTACTGCTGATAAAACTACTTATATAAGCTGAGAGGATAAACTTGGAATAAAGACACTGGTAGGAGAGGATAATTTTAATACAACGTTTCTCCAAAAGCCTTGCTTTATAAAGTACACACGAACGAGTAAATACACCGCATTATAAGGCAATAGACCCAACCAATATGTACATTCCAATATTTTGTTCAATAGTTTTCAGCAAAACAGTGGAATGTACATACTGACTAGACATATTGCCCACAATATAATAAACTTGTCACGTCTTCCCCCCTCCTCCCCAACTACCACCAATAACTGACTTCACCACCACACTTCATGTCGCAATTTAATAACCTCATGTGTGAACTGCTCTTGCAATTTGATGACCTTGTAGTTTTGCTCAGCGTATTTGCTCATTGGTTAAAACGTTTTACTAAAGGGATCTTCCTGCTACCAGTGTCTTTATTCCCACTTGTCGGCATTTGCCATTGTCCACATAATGTAAACTCAAGAGAGTAAGAGAGAATAAGCTCACGGAAAGGAATAGAAAATAAACTACAAAAACAAGTTGAGAAGGGAACTTTTGAAGAGCTCGTCATGTGTTTTTTGGTCATATTTTTGGTATAATTTCGCACTCACATTTTTTGCTCATCCCTCGATAAGTTTAAAAACGACACACCTGAAGATCAAGTAGATACATCGGCTCCTGAGATCACAAGGCTGCTTTTACTATATCAATTATTCCAACAAGCCACAGGCAAGAAGCAGCTCATAAAATCGGCCTGTGATGCAGGAAACTAGCCAGTTTTTTTTTTTTAAGCTCGTAGCTTGTTGCCACCAAACGGAACTCCTTGGCAGAAGAAAGATACAGAAAATGCGATCCTTAGACAAAATAAAGGCTCGTACTAATTTGTAACTGACTTTTTCTATCGTGTCAGCATTTTACATCACTTCTCTTCGTCCAAAGGAACACCTTGCTACAGAGTGATATTGATAATTTAGCGTAAACCTTCAATCAAATCTAGATCTTCCATCGTTAGTACATCACCAATGTACTTATGATGAAAATCTTATGATAATGCTCTACACAGAGCAAACTTTTATTTAAAAAAAAAAAAACTAGCTCTGCCTCTGCGTTTTTAATTTAATACTTTCGGCAGGACGGCTGTGTATGCCGGCACATCCCTTGTCTTCAGGTTAGCCTTGATTATGCTGTCGTTACCGTTAGATAGCTGATGATAAAATAAAAAAACTGGAGGTACAAAACAGTTCCCGTCTATTCAAAGCTGACACATGAGAAACTGGCATTAGGAAAAGCAGGGTCGAAAACCTTGGTCAAGTTCCAACAGAAATATTCCCAAACAACCCGCAGAAGGGAAAGGAATCTTATGACGACGTCTCGGTCCTTCCTGGACCATTGTTAAGTTACAACTGACGTGTAAATATAAAGGGACCAAAACTTTTCAATAACTTCCCTTCACACAGAAAATGAATTGTCAACAGATTCTTGGCTGTCTTCAGGAAAATTTGATAAGCTCCTTACGTCAGTTCCTGATCAGCTAGGCAGGTGCCTACTTTGGAATTAATACAGCCAGCGTCAACCTGGTTGATCAGGCCATCAACCAAGCAGAAGGCGACCACAAGGGCAGTGACCCCCGGAATAGGCTTCAGAAAACTTTCAAGTAATTCACATTGGTGTTGCATCTCTTGCCTAGGAATTTCATGTGATTGTTTTGCATTACTGAGTCACTTTACATTTCAAGTGGTTCCTCATGTTTGCATGTCCAAACTTG
>NC_069437.1:11595570-11725570 GCF_026875155.1 Cherax quadricarinatus | reverse complement strand
AATATATATAAAAATATATATTAAAATATTTTAATAAAATATATATATATATATATATATATAAATATTTTTATATAATATTTATATTTAATTATATATAAAATATATATATATATAAAATATATATATAAAATATAAAATATTTAAATTATATAAATTTAATATATATTTATATATATATTTTAAAATATTATATATATAAAAATAATATATATTAAAATATATTTTTTTTATATATAATAAATAAATATATTTTTTATATATATAATATTTTAAAATTTTTTTAAAATAATAATATATAAAATTTTAAAATATATATATAAAAATATATATATTTTAAATATAAAAATAATATATAAAATAATAATAAAATATATATATATAATATATATTAAAATATATATATAAAAATTTTTATATATAATAAATATATAAAATTTATTTTAAAAAATATATATAATTTATATAATTTAAAATATATATTTTATAAAATAAAATTAAAATATTATATAATATTTTTAAAAATATATATAATATATTTATATATTAAAATAAATATAAAAATATAAAAAATAAAAATATATAAAAATATTATAAAATATTATATAAAATATTTTTATAATATAATATTATATAAAAAATATATATATATTTAATATATATAATAAATATAAAATATTTAAAATTATAAAAATATAAATAAAAAATTTTTAATATAAATAAATATATATAAAAAATATATATATAATATTTAATATTTTATAAAATAAATATATATAATATATAAAATTATATATATAATATTTAAAATTAATATTTTAATATTATAATATATATATTTTATATATATATAAAATAAAATAAAATATATAAAAATATATTATATTTAATATTTTATTAAAAAAATATTTAAATATTTATAAAATATATATATATTTTAAAAATATATATATATAAAATTTATATATATAATATTTATATATATATATATATTTAATATAATATATATATAAAATTATAAATATATAAAATATATATAAAAATAAAAATAAAAATATAAATATTATATATATAAAATATTATTTATATAAAAAAATATATTATAAAATAAAAATATATATATAAATATATAATTTATATATTATATATATATATAATATTTATATATTTATAAAAAATTAAAATATATTTATATAAATATTATTTTTATAAAATATAATAATAATATTATATATATTTTTATATTAAAAAAATATAAAAATATAAATAAATATATAAAAATAATATATAAAATTTTTTAATTTATAAAATAAAAATATAAAATAAAATAATATATTTTATAAAAAATATATAAAAATAAAAAATTAAAATATTTATATTATATAAATATATAAAAAATATAAAAAATTAAAAATAATTATATTTAAAAATATTTTTATATATAAAATATTAAAAAAATATAATATATAAAATAAAAATATATTTTATAATAATAAAAAATATTTTATTAAAATATAAAAAATTTTATATAATATATATTTTAAAAAATAAAAAATATTATAAAATATATAAATAATTTATATAATATTTATATTTTTTTAAAAATATAAAAATATATAATATGAAAATTATATATAATATTTTTATATATATATAATATATTTATATTATAAAATTATTTATATATTATATAAAATTTTAAAATTATATATATAAAATATAATATATAATATTAATATATAATATAATATAATATATATATATATAAAAATAATAAAATAAAATAATTATATAATATATTTTTTTAATATATATAATATATTTATAAAAATATAAAATATATAAATATATTATTATATATAAAAATATTTATATATATAATAATATATATTTTTAAAATTTTTTATTATATATAATATATATAAATATATAATATAATTTATATTATTTATTAAAAAATATATAATTTATATAATATATTTAATTTAATATATAATATATAAAATAAAAAAATATATATATATATTTTTATAATATATATATATATAAAAATTTTATATAAAAAATATATAAAATATATTTTTTTTTTATTAAATTTATATAAAAAATATATTAAAAAATAAAATAAAATATATATATATTTAAAATATAAATATATATATTTAAATATATTTATATAAAATATAAAAAAATATAAAATTTAAAATATTTATATATATAAAATTTATATATAATTTATTTTATTATTAAAAAATAAAATATATAAAAATAAAAATAAAAAATATAATATAATTTTATATATATTTAATAAAATTTTATAATATATATATAAAAATTTATTTTATAATATATATATATATAAAATATAAAAATATATATAATTAAAATATTTATATATATATTTATATATAAAATTTATATAATATATATATATATAATATAAAATAAAAATATATATATATATATATTTTAAAAATTTAATAAAAATTTTTTTAAATATATTTTTATAAAATTTCTATATTTATATATTTTAAAAATTTTTAAATATTTAATATTATAAAAATTAAAATATATTATATATATAAATAATATTTATATATATAAAAATATATTATATATAATATATTTTTATATTTATATAAAAAATTTATATATTAAAAATTATTAATTAAAAAATATATTTATTTTTTAAATATTATATATTATTATTATATATATTTATTATAAAATAATATATAATTTTAAAAATATATATTTATAATATATATATATAATATATTTTTAATTTTATTTAAAATATATATTTTTAAAATAAAATTAAAATAAAAATAATATATATTAATATATATATATAATTTTATATATAAAATAAAATATAATTTATATATTATATATAAAATTTTATATATATATAATTAAATATATAATAATATATATAAAATTTATATTATATTTATAATTTATAAAATATATAATATATAAATTAAAAATATATATATATATATATTTATAATATATATTTTTTATATATAAATATATTTATATATTTTTTAAAAATATATATATATATTTTAAAATATTTTTAAAATTAAAAATATATATTTATAAAATATTTTATATATAATTTAAAAATATATATATAAATTTTATAATATAATTTTATAAAATAATATTAATAAAAAATATATATATATAATATATATATAAATATATTTTAAAATATATATAAAAAAATTTTTAAAATTTATATATATATTTATGTATAAAACATATATAATATATTTATATATAATTTATATAATATATTTTATTTTAATATATTTATTTTTAAAAATTAAAATTTTAATATATATATAAAAATATATATATTTATATATTATATATATTTTTTATAAAATATATATATATTTATATATATATATATATATATATTTACCGCCGAGGATTTGATCCCGGGACCCCGCAACTTAACTACTATACTAGGGACATTTGTGTCAGTTTACATTTAGATTGGGAACAAATATACAGTACAATAAGACATGTGTAACCCCCTGGTTATTTTAAATTTGAGGTTTCACCTGCCCCCGTCAGGCTTTTTTTTTTTTAAACCCCAAAATTTTTTTCCCGAGGGCATGACGATAGAGACTTTTTTTTACTGGAGCCTGAAGAAAGTGGTTAAGTGCAGCAGTTGTGGAAAATCATCACAAGTGGGGGGGGACCCATAGTAGGGGTAGTCATTTTTTAAAAGGTAGGTGTGATGCTCTCAACGGGGTTTAAGATTTTCTTTGGAAACCCAAAATTCCTTTGGCCCAAAATTTAATTTCAAAGGCTTAAGGACAACAATTATACTAGATGCATAAAAGGGAGAGGTTTTAGCAGACATTTGTCTTTTTTTTATGTAATACACGCATAATCCAAACCCCCCCGCCGACTCAACCCCACTTTTTTCCACCCCCCCGCCAGACTAAACCCAACTTATCCACCCCCCACGGGCCCGACAAAAATCCCACCCCCACCAATAGCACTGCCAAAGGGGCTGTTACCTTTTTATTTTGTGCTGACGAGTTAATTAAATTTTACAATATTAGGGGAAAGCCCCCATACTGCCCCACATTTACCCCCACACCTGTTCCTTTATAAAACCGTTACAAAAAACATTCATCCCTTAAAAAAAAAACCCTTTCCCGTACAAATGGGCCCCTTTCAACGGGTTTACCTTTTCACCGGCCCCCCCTTCAAACACCCTTCATTTTTCTAAAACCGCCTAAAACGAATCCCCTCTGCACATGTGACGCACTTAAAAACCTGTTCCACCTTTCCACAGTTCCACCTTTACCTGCACCCCCTACTTTTGTCAAATTTTAGGCACACTCACTCACCGATTTGTTTTTCGGTGGGTCGGGTTCTCGGCTCCTAAACCCCGCCTCCGAAACCACTCTGGTAGGGATTGTAGTTTTCCTTTATTTAACCTAATCTTTCCATCGAAACCTGGGGTTTAAAGTATAACCCGTACTTATGACCGATTTTTGAGGGCTTTTCTACTCTACCAGCCCAGGATTTCCTTGTTTAAAAGTCTGTGAGTCAGGGTTGGGTGTTAGGGGCCTACTGACCGACACAGCCAGGCTGGGTCCCCCTCTGGCCCTAGGTAGAAATGCCGGGTTTTTTTCCAATAATTTTCTAAATTTGCTGGTAGTAGGTTGAGTCTTGGACAGGAACCTCTGTTTTTCACTCGCTTTAAAACTGCCCCCAATAGTGTCATTCCAGTAAATTTGACATTCCCCCTGCAATACCTTCCAAAAGTAAAATTAAACAAGTAACATAATAAATTTTTCGATTTCCAAAGGGGTATATACCCTGTACCCTGAGGGCGTTTCCCAGTAGGTTTCTTTATTGACAACGTTAATTTTCCCCATTTCAGTCAGGGTCCCGGGTCTTTCTCCCGCCCTTTAACAGAACCCGACAGGTAGCGAACTTTTATTACGACGTTTCGTCCCCGACTTTGGGTTTTAATCGGGGCCCAAAATTCCAGTCATGAACAAAACCCCCGTACGTTTCTCACTCCTTTAAAAACCTTGAGTAAAAGAAAAATTTTTAGACCCCAAAAACACCAAAAAATTTTAATGGAACCCTCGAAGTTTATTAGGCAAAGTCAGTTTCCGTTTCCCTTTCCCTACAAACTTATCTTCGGGGAGTTGTAAGGAAAATTTCCCGGGATGACGGGACACAACTGGGGGGGGGTAAGGGCTCCCAAACTGGGCTTTGGGCCCTCAAAAGAAGGACCATCACATGCTGCAGGCACCCCCGAGACGCCGCCAACCTTTCCCAAAACAAACTTAATAGTTTGATAATGAACAAGATATTCACAAGTTTCAAGTGATATAATGCAATAAAACTTATAAATTACTTTCTTCTAATCTTATATATTATGCGTAACATATATAAAAGCTTGAGGATCTAATTTTGAGGAAGAAATTTTATATCTCTGACAAAGAATTGGGAAAAGGACATGTAATGTAATTTGAAGAAGATATACACAAACGTCCCTTTCTTAATGTACGATGCAGTGTTTTCCTCGACCCACAACGTCTTAAAAGTGTTTCCTTATATTTACAACACCTTAACAATGTCCTCCTCAACCCACGTCATCTTAAAAAGTTTCCCTCGACCAATAAACGTTCAGAGCACCGTTCACTGTAACAGGTGCACACGGGTCCTCTTTGATACCCGAGAGGACAAACAACAGACTCATTTTAACACCACTTGCCACCTCCAGTTCCACCTGGCGCTGGTGTTCGCTACCGAACCCCTTTTGTGGAGAAGTGGGCCGAGTCACCTGAAGTAATGCCAGCTTGACTCGCCGCTACCCCGTAATTTCACGCCAAGACTTCCCCGTAAATGAAGCAAGCAGCTCCACCAGTGATCCATTATGATGTCCCTAAAAGGCACCACTGCTCACCTACCACCACTATCGCCGGCCCACTACCACTATCACCTCCAACACAAACAATATTACAAGCAAATCGTTAATGACCACTGCCTGCAAAGCACTTTTACTGACACCAATATCAGGAGCCTTGAATCACCATTCTAATGTTAACAATGCAGGTCCACAAATTCTAGTACTCTCACCATAGAGCTGTTGTTACTGCCACTTTTTCTGTTGTTGTTGTTGTTGTTGTTGTTGTGGTTGTTGTGGTTGTTGTGGTTGTGGTGGTTGTGGTGGTGGTGGTGGTGCTGCTGCTGCTGCTGCTGCTGCTGGTGCTGCTGCTGGTGCTGCTGCTGGTGCTGCTGCTGGTGCTGCTGCTGGTGCTGCTGATGGTGGTGCTGCTGATGGTGGTGCTGCTGATGGTGGTGCTGCTGCTGCTGGTGCTGCTGCTGGTGCTGGTGGTGGGGTGGTGGTGGTGGTGGTGGTGGTGGTGCTGCTGCTGCTGCAGTCATCCAACTATAATACAACACGAGGATGCCATCTTTGTGTGCTGAAACATACCTCCTTCAAACATTTAAGATCAAATGATGTACTTGAGTCATTACTACTGGTGGTAGTTCTGTGGTCGTCACTTCATACATAAATTACTGTTCCTGCTTCCCACATTAACCTCGTGGTTTTCAGAAAAATAACAATCTTCAGCAAAATTTAACTTTATATTAGCTACACATCTCTGCTGATCCTTGTATTATGCTGAAGAAGTAAAGTCGTGTTTTACTTGATATGACTTCTCGTGATCCATTGTCGGTCAACAAGACTAAGTCAAGCGGCTATCTGTGTTTCTTATTTCCATCATTTGACACTCAATTTCTAAGTCTCGCCTAAACTTGGGTATGATGTGGCAGGAAGTGTTGTGTCCTGTACTATTTGTAACAAACCATGACACCTACAATGACTAGCCAAGCAATGCCTTCCCCAGAGACCTCTACCTACCTACCTACCTACCTACCTACCTACCTCTCTCTCTCTCTCTCTCTATTTAAAATATCCAAATTTATTCTAGTTTATCTGTAGATTAATATATAATTACTTCTTAATTTTATTCCTCTGCACAAATCTGAGTCTTGGCAAAGACTAAATATTAACAACTTTATTTGCCAGGAAAGACTTTAATAGAGGTTCTTAAAACTAAAGAACATACTCAGTTGCAAATATATAAAAACTAAGTATATATAACTCCAGACTGATATATTTAGAGATATCATTAATTATGAAACAGACAAAACATAATTTTGCCACGACCCTCCCAGGCCTGCGGGAGATAATGGTCCGCAAGACACCTTATTACTGTAGAAATATATTAACAATGTCAGAGCTTATGGTAGTGCTGGTGCGTGCAGCGGTGATGTGGTGCTAGCGGCGGCGGCGGCGGTGCTAGCTGTTGGCAGTGGTAATGGTTGTGATGGTGAGTAGTGGCGATGGTTGTGATGGTCTGAGTAGTGCTGATGGTGGTGAGCGGGCGTATGTCCGCCCCTTCCTTGTGGTGGGCGATGCATGTTTCAAGGTGACGCTTGGGTTGCGTAACACAGAGGAGAGGGGAAGGGCGGAGGGAGTAAGCACCATGCAACACTACGGTCAAACCAACCCAGGTTTCTCTCAGTGCCAAATCACACGACTACTGACGCTAGGTTGCCACGGAAAGTGCCACATAATGCGTCAATATCAACAAACGAACTAGCAGATTTACCCTTACCAATGAATGACAAAAAACAATCACAAATCAGGGTATACACAATACACAATCAGGGTAGTTGCCAAAAAATTGGAAAAAATGCCAAGGTGGTCCCAATATATAAAAAAGGACAGACAATGCACTGAATAGCAGGTCCGTATTACTAACATGGATACTGTCAAGTTTTGGAATAGATTGTAAAGAAAATAATATGGGAGCACTTGGAAAGGTTCTTTACTGAAAACCAACGCGAATTTAGGGATGGAAAATCCTGTCTTACGAATCTGGTGGAGTTCAGTGACAGTCACAGATATAAACCAGGACGGAGTTTGATAAAACTGCATCTTTTTGGAGGCGAAACTCGACCCCAGCAAACACAACTCTGTTAGTACAACCCCCCCCCCCCAACACACACACAACCACGAGTCACAAGGATGTCAAGAAGTATTTCTTCTGTATCAGGGTGGTCAAAAAGGGGAATGATCTCGGCTATTAAGTGATGGAGGCAGGCTCCATACACAGCATTAAGAGCAGGTACGCTAGGGCATAAGAAGCTAGGAAGGAGTGAATCCGGAAAGAGGCAGGGTCAGTAGATAAGAAACGACTCTTGCAGCCACATATGTATAGGCGAGTACATAGCAAGCGCCACACACACACGCCCAACTCTCCATTAAAAAGTTTTCCTTATAATCTTTCTTATATCTTCCTCAACATGTTTTCCTGCTGTGTATTCTATCAATAAGAAAAAATAGTTTTCCTAAATAAATTTCATGTGCATGCAACATCATCTATATTCTATACTGTGTACCACACAAGTACCGATACATCGTTATTTAGTCAAGCATCATCTCTCTGGACAAACTGTTCTATGATCTACCGTCACCTCTTTCGAGTGTCTTGTTACTCCCGTGGCCTTGAGTCTTAAACTAACCAACCACAAGAACTAGGTCTCCCATCACTCTCCAAGACATCATACTTTGCGTATCGAGTAATAACACGTGTCGACGACCCTCCATAACTTCAATTCCCGTGACTGTCTTCACTGTGGGCAACACTACACACCACTCCTGCCTTGCTGAGCGTCCGGTCATTAACCGCAGGTAACCCTACTTTCCAAATGACTGGCTTTATCAACCTGTTTACCTTGCAAGTAACATCAAGTGTATCTGACATCGTTGATATTCTATTATCACATGCTCCTGGGAGAGCAGCAGTACAGTCAGTACGGTGGGAGAGCAGGTAGTTTTTAAATTTGATGAGTTCTTTGACAATAAAAAAAATACGACACGCATAAGAATAACAAAGATGAAATTAACAATAAAAAGCTACTAGTATGCGTACAACAAATACTATCAAAACAAGTTAAAATAATCGGTTTAAGAATCTCAGTAAATTGTCAACATATAACAACTCTCCTAACAGTTCCCAGAGACCCGTGTGGGAAAGCAGGTAATTAGCACAGCTGTTATGTCGTAGCGTAATGACATTCTTTCACCCTTTTCCCCAGCGGCTGGAACAAACTAGGTGCCATATAACTGAGGGAATGTGGTGGAATGGTCAAGTGTGAGAGTGAGGCTGGACATTGTGCCGGAGGGAGGAGACTGTGACCCTCGAGGACACGCTATGGAATCCCTTAACACCCAGGTGATTACTGATGACTTTCCACCCAAGTGGTAAGATAACTGCACCACATCACCTAATGTTTACAACACTAGCAGCAGCCACAATCACAATAGTAGCAACCGTGCTTGTCAGAATTACACCAGCAACATTACCCGAGAACACCCCAAAACTAAGAATTGTACCACCACACTGCACTACCACAACTGCTTGTCTCTAGGAACACGTCTCTACAACCACATATTTGTTTTTATATTAAAAAATAAAACTGAAGAATTTTGACGATGAAATATGATTTCCACCGAAAGCCAACCAATGTACTTACTTGTAGACGTTGTTGTTACGTGGGATGATCTTGCCCTCTGTGAACAACTTAGCATACTCGATCCCCTGGCTGATGAACACCTGTACAACACAAGACAACAGAGATAATTAACCTTCCTTCATTTCTCCTCCTCCACAAGGAAAGAAAACTTTTATGTAATTACATAAATTCCTTGATTTAAATTAGTTAATTTTCTCAAATATCACCTAGCTTGAGTGCAAAATAAGAACTGGGCATATAACAATATTTAGATAACCATGTTTCCTTGGGTAGGAAAAGGGTGTAATCTTGAGGTGGTACTATACTTGTTTTGAAAATTACACAGGCAGGGAAACATTCAGATAATTGCCACCAGTCTTTGATCAAGAGAGACATTAACTAAGAATAAAGACAGAATGAAATAAATCTCAAGTTGCTGGAGGAGCAAGAGATCAGAGGAAACATGATCACAATGTACAATATACTCATGGGTACTGGAATGGCGGACATGAACACAATATTTGTCACGGGAGGAACCAGAACAAGAGAATATATCTATTTTTTGAATTGAGGTTTTCTGTTTTGAAGGGAAAAGCAGAAGTTCAGACATGAAAGTTAACACCCAACAATGTGCCGTAGTTTAGTAAACGAAGGCCAGTGCTACGATTCAAATTGTCCGACCTTCCACAAAAGTCTCATGACGACGCAAACTATACAACCAACAGAGATTTTTCTGTGCAAGGCAGTGGAAAAGAATGACGAGAAGAACTGAATCATAACCAATGGTAGGTTCTTCAGAGCCACAGATACTAAGCTCAACCAACAACCCCCACCCCCTTCCCCGCAGCACAACAACTAGCAAATGCATCATTTGTGTTTGAAAACGTACGAGGTCTCAAACCAAAGGCTTCTTCCCATGGAGTTAAATGTAATGCTTGCAGGTTTCTGCTCTATACCAACGTACAGAGAACTTTCACTCCAGTATACATTCAAACATCTGTACTACTGGGAACGCTGGAAGTTCCTTACTTATACTCCTTGGAATGTAGGCGAAAAAGGTACATCATAATTTACACCTGTAAAATCTTGAAGGGACTGATCCCAAAGCTGCACACTAAAATCTCTCTGAAAGCAAATTATTTGGCAGACTGTGCAAAGCACCTCCAATAAAAGCAAGAGAGTGACTGGTACACTTGAGAGAACTCGACAAGTGTCGGAGGTCCCAGACTTTTCAACGACCTCTCGTTGGCATGAGTGAAAAACTGCCAAGAAGCGCCACAGAAACAAATACGTGGCAAGATTTAACAATAAACTAGATAGATACACGAGTAAAAATAATAAGATGCAAACTGAACATACCTCGCATAGGTCAGTAGGCCTACTGCAATGTTTTGTTTTATCTATATTTAATCATATGTAAGCATTATCTGTGTATAATCATTATATTGATTAATCTATAATCACTATCTATAATGAACAAAAGCGTTCTGTCTACTGGTCCCGTAGTAGCAGATAAAGGAGACTTAATTTATGATGAAGCAGATATGCCAACAAATTTAAAATATATTCTTAGCAGCTGAATTTACACTAGAAACTCTGAATAATATTCCTGTAGCAACACTTTTTTTTCGATATATGACCATTTGCTATAAACTTTAAACATGAAATAAAGCAGCATTAAGAATATTAAAAAATAAATATTACTTTTAAACAGTGTATGCCAAGAATCTAAAAGATACCAGTTTTAAAGTGAATTTGTAAGACTGAGAATCTTACGCTATAAAAATACAATTTGTTTCGAAAACTGCTCTTATAAGTTACGAAGATGAAAAATTATAGAGTACTGTGCGTCCCGCTAATGCTCAAACATTTTGATAATGTCTCGTTTATCAAAGTGGTCTTAGTCTCAACACTGTGGTGACCTCGGTCTGCCCTCTTCTTGAAAAGCCTCACATTCAACACTAACTCTAGAATTTCTTAACTGCACCTGACTTATTACGACAATACACAAATAACCCGCACATAGAAGAGAGGAGCTTACGACGACGTTTCGGTCCAACTTGGACCATTTACAAAGTCGTTCCAGTCACGGTATTGTGCCTTTTTTTTTATTACGTCAACTTTGACTTCATTCATTTCTTTACTGTCATTAATGTATGTTCAGTCTTCAGTAGGTAGGGGTTCTATAATCGACGTGGTTTCTAAACCATAGTTTACCCATTATTTTTTTTAGTAGTTGGGATTTCTTTTAATTTCATTTATGGTTTTTTTTTTTAAATTCCTCTGCAGTCAATATGTGCTCAGTGTTCACTATTTCTTTAACCAGAGCTTTATCTCGTGCCTCAGAAATCTGCTGTCTTTAAGCTCTGCTATTCTTAACATTCGCCTGTAGAGGAAGCGTCCCTCGCCACCCCCATCTCTCCCCCCCCCCTCTCTCTCTCTCTCTCTCTCGTTCGTAACTTGTATGCTATTGAGATGTGTGTCTGGAGCATACTTCAAGCGTCAATGAGCTCTTCCTACCGAGAAACTGGTTTAGAGCCTGGCTAGTTATATCATCTTCCCAGCGTATTTCATTAAGATCACTGTTTATTTGGTCCAAGTTGATGCTCTTCGCGTTGAAATTGAATTTGCTGAATTCGCCCTGAAATCCTCTACCAAAATACCAAATACAAATTTATATTAAAGACGACGGCAAAGACTAATAAGAAAACGAAGATGAGATTTAAAATTAAAACTTTTATAAGAAAGACGAAGAATAAGAGGGGAGGGGAAAGTGGAGATTTGTTTGCGTGTATTCAAGACAGTCTACAATGGTTTTATAAATATTAATTAATTTTGTTTTACAATGAATGAAGAGAATTGTATGACTTACTTGGGGGTCGTAGTAGCGGCTAGTGTTTGTGAGGTCGACGACAAGGCCCAGGTTGACGCAGTGGTCCATTAGAGTGCGCGGGCAGAACCACTCGGCATGTCTCACCTTCTGCATAATAGTCTGCAAGGGAAACAACAAAATGTGCGTTAAAACAAACAAAAAAAATCAAGAAAACATCTAGAATATGGTTGGTCAAACAAACTTGAAGGGTTTACCATCATACTGGTCCTGGGAGTTGTAAGACGAACTACGAGATAAACGAAGAATCTTGAACCTCAAAGATATAAACAAGGTACGCAGAATGTATGACAATGGCAGAAGGAACCGGAACATACAGACATACAACAGGACATTTTCATTGTGAGGGAGAAACAAAGAAATATGCTAGGGAGCCAAGTCATAGAGGCTCACTCACTCCATACATGGTTTCAAAAGCAGACAAAACAGATTCTAAGATGTTAAATTAAAATGGCTCCAGGCAACTGAAGAATAAGAGGCGGGACCCAAGACAAGTTGACACAAACAGGCAAGTACACGTACCAATATATTAAAGTGTTCACTTGCAGGTAATTGAACAACAATGGAAATGTCAATCCATGCTAACCGTAAGAGATTTCTTAGCTGTGTTCGAGATAATAACTGTCCCCATAATTTATGCAGAGGAAAGGGCTATTTAGCACTGCTGATATGCCCGTGACTGGTTTTGAGTTTTTTACTCTCATTATGGGTTTTAGATGTTAAAACATATTGTACATCAGATGCTAACATTGTGGACCACGTGTGACCATATATTGAACCTAAGATGTTAAGAACCTCAGATTTTAACATGTTAACAATGAGAGTATCATTCTCCAACTTTTCATTGGGTTCATTCCTCCGTATCTCTCACTATTCTGAGATATTTTAGTGTACTGATTACGGACCTGACCTTCGAATACCTTCTCTGTATTGATTATGAAAAACATCTGTTTTAGAGATTACTTTGAGCAATTTGTAGCATTACCAGTATTTTAGCTCTAAGAAAACAAAAGCATGATTTACCCTCTCATTAGCAAAGAAACTGACAATACATACATAATTAGTATCAACATAATTTTATAGCCTAGTAACAATTAAGCACAAAAATTCATTAAGAAACCCGATGCATTATGTGTAGCTTCCTAATGACGTTATATTGAAAAAAAAAAAAAACCTGCAGATCATGCTTCATTACTTGTGCATAAATAAAGACGAGACGTTTAAAAAACATTTAATGACACTAATATAGTCATTAATTCTCGAGAACCAAGAAACCTAAATCTGAATCATTAATAACCTAACATAAAAACGCAGAGAACACTGTGTGTCCATGAGCTCGTCTTGTACAAGATCATCAGCTTCTCTTGTACAAGATCATCAGCTTCTCTTGTACAGGATAGAGTCAATCATACACCACGGCAAGTTAGAGTATATCATGACAGATTAGCCAGTTCTCTCTAGACAGTTCTCTATCCTGGATATCTTAACATTCACATTAAAATGGAACAGGAATTACACGTTAATACCGATAAGGTGGAGTAAATTATACTTAGATGCAACGGATATCTTTATTAGCGACAACTTTCCGCCCACACGGTGGACTAAATCAAACCACTGTCCTAATAAAGCCAAATGTGTGGGTGAAATGCTGTCGTCAATAAAGGTACACTGAATCTAAGTGTTATTTACTCCACAACAAAATATTGTAGGTGAATCTCAAAGACCTTCAACGCAAGATGAAGATGGTCAACTCCACTCGCCCTTTCATCCCATTTATGACAATTTTCACTGACCCCCAGTAAGTTTCTGAGAATCCTAAGGTTCTGTTCCACCAAATGTGTGTGCTTGTTTTGCAGAGGTAAATGTTCAGAAATTGACTCGTTCTATTGTGCAGGAAAAAGAGATTTGTAGTTTTGGGATAAGTTAGCTAGTTCCTCTTGGTAAAGGTGATCACTGTTCGGTTACTTGTACTTCAGTTAATCACTGTCCTGGTTAACTGTTCCTTGGATGGGTTTCGAGAATTTCCCTACTTCCACAGCTCTGTCCTTGGCCAGGCTTGTTAAGACTGTATCAAGGTAGTCATTACCCTTGCTATTTATATTGTGGGTACAATGTGATGATAGCCATCGTTCAGTTACATCAGATCAAGAAGATAACTTTAAACAATTAATACTACATAGTTTTCGATACTGTTTCATCGAATCTTTGATAATTAAGATTTTCATTACTAATATAGTGTTGATAAAGGTATTCGGCTTAAACTGACTGCACATAATTTTGTGTCATAATTTGGTCTTAATGAGTTTTAATTTTAAATACAGTGGTTAAGTGTGACCCAGACAAAGCACCTGGAGGGACTACTCCTTAGGCCAACAAGTTGATGCTACCTTACTCTATAGTGTTTCTCTGTCAATATTTAACCACCCACTGGCATCCACAAGGTAGTGTCATCCAGAGTACCAAGTCATCCCTCAAAACCAGCTGGGTACCACCTGGGCGCAACTACCCACTCGTCCTACAAGTCCACGTGGGATTTAACAAAACTCCTGCCGAGACGTATATCAGAGGTGGCGCCAGAGATGTCACCTGAAGTATGCCACCAAGGTTGCCTCTGCCAGGTACCCGCCGAGTGTGTTCTTTATGGTCTTCCAGTTACTGAGTAACTGGGCCGTCCATCAGGCGCCGTGACAGCGGCCACTTATGCAATCATTCTCGCCTGATCTCGCCACAAGGGGCCACCATATGCAAGTATTTTTATAGCACTTCAGTGACTAAAAAAATTATACGTGTTCGTTTGCTATGTCTTTGTAGGTGAGATAGTTTTATGGCATAGGTGTTTCTGTGTGGCAGCATGTGCCTATAAGCAGTGTTCTTACGCTTGGGTGTATGTGCACGCTTGGTTGTGTGTACGCCTGAGTGTAGGTGCGACTGGGTGTGTGTACGCGTGGTTGTATGTGCACGCTTGGTTGTCTGTGTACGCCTGAGTGTAGATGCGACTGGGTGTGTATACGCCTGGTTGTATGTGCACCTGGGGGCATGTACTTGAGTTAACTTATAAACATAAATAACTACCAATTTAAGAGTGAGATCAAGTGTACATGTGCAGTGGAGCGAGCATCAGTGTGTGGTGAGCCAAGGTAATGACAGTAGCAGCAACAGAAGCAGAGAAGCAACAGCAGCATTAACAGTAGCAATAGGATAAGCAGCAACAGCATTAGCAGTAGGATAAGTAGCAGTAGCAGAACCAGCAACAGTAGCAAAAGCAGCAGCAACAAAAACAGCAGCCATGTGGCTGTTAACGTGCTCTTACATAACAAAACTGGGTACACCCATAGTGTGCCACTACACTCTTATGCACCAGACAGGCATTCTTAAAAAAAAAAAAAAGAATACCTGGCTGCAGCTATGGAGTTGTGAGGTGGAATGATAATGGTAGTAGTGGTGTTGATAACGTAGCTGGTAGTCATAGCGTAGGTGGTGATTGCGTAGGTGGTGATTGCGTAGGTGGCGATTGCGTAGGTGGTGATGGCGTGGGTGTCGATAGTATAGGTGTTGATAGCGAAGGTGATGGGGTAGGGGGTGGTGGAGAAGGCGGCAGGGGTGGTAGCGTAGCTAGTGATAGCGTACGGGATGGTGGAGGATGGTAGCTTAGATGGTGATTGCGTAGGTGGTGGGGTGGTAGCGTAGGTAGTTGGGGTGGCGACTAACGATGATGGTAAGCTAAAGGATGGGCGGCCCCACCACCCATCTGAGGGGTGAAGGGGAGCGAGTGGGCGGGTCTGTGGGTATGGGCGTCGCCGCCCGCACGCCACACTCATCACCACCGCCCATATATCACTGGCCACTTTTATGTCAGCTAACGTTTCATTAATATCCAGTTATGTATGTATGAGTAACTCGTTGTGTCGTGGGCCCTCGTGGGCACCCTGTGGGGCAGGCTCTCGTAGGTAACTTTGTCGTGGGCCCTCGTGGGTAACGTGTGTAGTGGGCCCTCGTGGGTAAGCGTGGGGAACTCCTTGAGGAGTGAACTCTCATTCTTGAAGAAACTCCTTGGGAAGCGAGTTCTCACTCCTGAGGTGTGATGACAAGACGGGCAAGTGAGGAAGAAAGATCCCTCTACTTTCGTAGATTAAGATGAAAGTATTTAACGCTACATGTACAGCTACTGTTTGTTCAGTTCACACCATGATCTTGATAACCTCTTCCTTATGTTGCCCACACTGACTGCACGAGGCCCCCCCCCCCCACACCCACCCACAAGCTTTAAGAAACCTAAATAAGGCGTCATTCACGAAGCTGTATACGGCGATATGATAACGTACAAAATATTGAGAGGAATTGACAGGATGGAGAGAAACAGATTGTTCAAGAGACGGGAAACAAGAGCACGAAGGCACAGCTGGAAAATGAAAACAGTCACAGGGATATTAGGAAGTATATCTTCAGCCTTAGAGTCTGAAAGTGGAACGACCTGGATAGTGGAATGATAGAGACAGGATCCATACACAGCTTTAAGAAGAGGTGTGATAAAGCTCTTGAATCATGGAGTAAATCCAGTAGAGGTTGAACATTAAAATGGTCTCACCTCCTGGCACTATATAAGACCCCATTCTGTCACTTCAACTTCATATTGTTTCAGACAACGGAACAATGCTCTTCTCCAGACTGAGGGACTGACCACCTCAAAACTTTAAGGGTGATGGACTGATTACATCGTCTTCAAGTATCTTCTGCTTCTATCAACTTTTCTGTACTCGACTGAAGAAGCCTACTGTGTAGGCGAAACGTTTCGAAATAAAGATACCTAACTGTTGCATATGTGTCTTACCTACCAGTAGAGGTTAGCGAAGAGGCAGGGCCAGGAGATGAGACTGGAATCCTGCTACCACATACAAGTGAGTACCTACATATTTACACGCATACTTACACACCTCAAATGTAGACTTGGATTTCATGAATTGCATCGAAAGAATTGCGTTCAACAATAAACATCCATTTCATTTAGTCACTTTTCATCAAAAAACTACCCTCAGTTTTTGTAGTATATATAACCTTCGTCTTGTTCTCTTGAAAACCAAGAAACTTCTTCCTATTCTGTCATCACAATGGCCTAAATTCTCATCACCTGTCAACCCACTTTTAAAGTATTCTGTCTAAGCAATACTTAAAGAAAGATATCCAGGGAAATACAACGTTTTTCCCACACAATAAACATTACCACGCCAAACATATAAGCCTGAACAGGCAGACTGGATATATATATATATATATATTATTTTTTTTTTTTATTATCACACCGGCCGATTCCCACCAAGGCAGGGTGGCCCGAAAAAGAAAAACTTTCACCATCATTCACTCCATCACTGTCTTGCCAGAAGGGTGCTTTACACTACAGTTTTTAAACTGCAACATTAACACCCCTCCTTCAGAGTGCAGGCACTGTACTTCCCATCTCCAGGACTCAAGTCCGGCCTGCCGGTTTCCCTGAATCCCTTCATAAATGTTACTTTGCTCACACTCCAACAGCACGTCAAGTATTAAAAACCATTTGTCTCCATTCACTCCTATCAAACACGCTCACGCATGCCTGCTGGAAGTCCAAGCCCCTCGCACGCAAAACCTCCTTTACCCCTCCCTCCAACCCTTCCTAGGCCGACCCCTACCCCGCCTTCCTTCCACTACAGACTGATACACTCTTGAAGTCATTCTGTTTCGCTCCATTCTCTCTACATGTCCGAACCACCTCAACAACCCTTCCTCAGCCCTCTGGACAACAGTTTTGGTAATCCCGCACCTCCTCCTAACTTCCAAACTACGAATTCTCTGCATTATATTCACACCACACATTGCCCTCAGACATGACATCTCCACTGCCTCCAGCCTTCTCCTCGCTGCAACATTCATCACCCACGCTTCACACCCATATAAGAGCGTTGGTAAAACTATACTCTCATACATTCCCCTCTTTGCCTCCAAGGACAAAGTTCTTTGTCTCCACAGACTCCTAAGTGCACCACTCACTCTTTTTCCCTCATCAATTCTATGATTCACCTCATCTTTCATAGACCCATCCGCTGACACGTCCACTCCCAAATATCTGAATACGTTCACCTCCTCCATACTCTCTCCCTCCAATCTGATATTCAATCTTTCATCACCTAATCTTTTTGTTATCCTCATAACCTTACTCTTTCCTGTATTCACCTTTAATTTTCTTCTTTTGCACACCCTACCAAATTCATCCACCAATCTCTGCAACTTCTCTTCAGAATCTCCCAAGAGCACAGTGTCATCGGCAAAGAGCAGCTGTGACAACTCCCACTTTGTGTGTGATTCTTTATCTTTTAACTCCACGCCTCTTGCCAAGACCCTCGCATTTACTTCTCTTACAACCCCATCTATAAATATATTAAACAACCACGGTGACATCACACATCCTTGTCTAAGGCCTACTTTTACTGGGAAAAAATTTCCCTCTTTCCTACATACTCTAACTTGAGCCTCACTATCCTCGTAAAAACTCTTCACTGCTTTCAGTAACCTACCTCCTACACCATACACTTGCAACATCTGCCACATTGCCCCCTATCCACCCTGTCATACGCCTTTTCCAAATCCATAAATGCCACAAAGACCTCTTTAGCCTTATCTAAATACTGTTCACTTATATGTTTCACTGTAAACACCTGGTCCACACACCCCCTACCTTTCCTAAAGCCTCCTTGTTCATCTGCTATCCTATTCTCCGTCTTACTCTTAATTCTTTCAATTATAACTCTACCATACACTTTACCAGGTACACTCAACAGACTTATCCCCCTATAATTTTTGCACTCTCTTTTATCCCCTTTGCCTTTATACAAAGGAACTATGCATGCTCTCTGCCAATCCCTAGGTACCTTACCCTCTTCCATACATTTATTAAAATAATATATATATATATATATATATATATATATATATTATATATATATATATATTATATATATATATATATATATATATATGAACAATGATGGTATTTTTTACCATTTCTCTCCACGTCCATAAAAAAAATTGGGTAAGGTTATTCCACGCGCCAGGCGAAAAACAACAATACCTAGAAGCCATGAAATAAAGGATAATGATTATGAGGACGTGTCAAGGGTCTCCTTAAGAAGTTTACAGTGTCATCAATAAGTCATCTTTTATTGTGAGTAAATCTTGACAATCACCAGGCGCAACACTTGCCTCGCGTCTGATACGTAAAACAATCATCTGGTGGTCGGTTTTCTATCACACGTGATGCCCTGGGTGACATCTTCCTCGCCCCGGGTACTATCACACGTGATGCCCTGGGTAACATCTTCCTCGCCCCGGGTACTATCACACGTAATGCCCTGGCTGCTTCCTCGCCCCGGGTACTACCACACGTGATGCCCTGGCTGCTTCTTCCTCGCCCCGGGTACTATCACACGTGATGCCCTGGCTGATATTTTCCTTTAAAGGCTTTTGAAAAGTTTTCTATTCTTGCAGCCCGGCCCATTTGCCGACTTACCAAACTATACCTAACACACCCTCAACATATATGCAATCACTCCATGATCATATATATCAAATACCTTTGCAAAATCCGTAATTCTGTCATAGTAGTTTCACAGCTGTGACAAGAATGATCTTCCGCTTTAAATCCATGTTGGTTTGCGTTGTATAGGTTATACTGTTCCATAAAGTTTATAATTTGATGTCTCGTCACCCTTTCAAAGACTTTTGATGTGCGATGTTAGGGCTACTGGTTTGTAACTTTTAGCTAGTGCTCTACTGCCTCCTCTTTGCAAAGGAACTACACTCAGTGTCTAAAAGCATGTAGACATGGTCAACAGGATCAGTTGCTGGTCAGACCGAACATCAATATAAGGAAGAAGTGTGATTTAAGTTACTCTGACCGTGGAATGATTATAGGTGACAGACGGTGTAGTTTGAATATCTCAGAAACTGCTGATCTGGGATTTTCACTCAACAGAGAGCGGCAGTTCCATGGGCAAAAACGCCTTGTTAATGAAAGAGGTCATAGGAGAGTGGCCAGACTGGCTCAGGATGACAGGAACTCAAATAGCCATGTGTTACAACAGCGGTACGCAGAGGAGCATCTCTGAATGTACAAGTCGAACCTTAAAGCGGATGGGTGACAGGAGCAGATCACACTGAGTTTCTTTCCTGTCAGCTAAGAACAGGATACCGAGGTTACAGTCGTCACAGGTACACCAAAACTGGATATTTCAAGACAGGAAAAAGCGTCATCAGGTTTAACGAATCCCGATTTCTGCTGAGACATGCAGAAGGTTTACCTGGAGAGGGTTTCGGGGGTCAACGCCCCCGCGGCCCGGTCTGAGACCAGGCCTCAGACCAGGGTCAGAATTTGGCGTAAACCTTTGAGATGTGGTGAAGTGGGATTCACAGCATGAATTTGCAGCCGACAAATCATCAGCAAATGCGTGATGCTATCATATCAACATGGACCAGGAACTAAAGATTTTTCCAGCACCTTGTTGAATTCAGGCTGTTTCGGGGGCAAATGGAGCTCTATCCAGTGCTAGAAGGATGTACCTAATAAAGTGGCCACCGAGTTTATGTCCGCACTCTTAAACCCTCTGGGACTCCGCCTGTATCTAAACTTCCTCCAAAGAATACTGAATATCTGTGTTATTGGAATTTTGCTCTTCTTTACAAATACTGAATTCCAAGAATCCGGTTCAGGTGTTGCATGAGTGGACATGTTTTCTATTTCTTTATCATTTTTTCCCTCCATTTCATCCCTTCCCCCTCTCTTGTACGTGTATCTGGCAATTTCTCCATGAAGAATACTCTTTTGTGTTCATTGTTACCAATACGTGTGTGTTATATTCCTCCACACTTCTCTCCGTCTCGCAGATGCAAAATATATTTTCCTTCTTCAATATCGTCACTTGCGCTTGGTGACACTTCCATGCATGACAGATAACATTTCCCATGGCGGAGAAAACACACACTTCTTATTTTCCTTTGAACTCTTATAGTTTGTACAGTTTCAGTCACGATTTATATTTCCCATTGTTTACACTTTGTATCTTCTACAACAATGTACTTAATAGAAAAAAAAAAGTTTGCTGATAGCATTTAGACCGAAGGTGATCTCTGAAGAAATGCCCTGGGTGATATCTTCCTCGTCCCGGGTACTACCTCAAGTGATGTCCTGGGCGACATCTTTCTCGCCTAGCACTCTCCTTTAAAATTCCTTCCTAATTCCGGAAGATAGTGGCCAACCGCAGGTGGCCACAACGCCCGCCTGGCCTCGCCCGTGTCAGGCGTCACGGTCACCGTAGGTTCCTGTTATCTTATCGTGATCCGCTATCCTGCCAGGGAAGGCGACGAAGGGTACAGGCTTCCTCAGGTTCCTCACACCTTCACCACAACACTACAGTGCCTCAGTCTCTGGGTAACTCGCGTTCAACAGTCTACACACTCATTCAAAACTATTTTATTAAACTGCGTAAACTAAAGGTGCCATATGAATATAGAGTTAGCTGAGTAAGTTCAAAGTCTTAACTGCACGAGGGTCATTAAGACTGCATTTACTTGTACACCACCAATCAGAATATTGTTACCCCTAAAATAAAGGATTAACTATCAGAGGATATACAATGACCAAAACACATAGATAGTGATTATTATAAATACTGTACGGAGCACTGTTCCTGGCAGTCATTTATAATCAAGGCGCTGTATGACCACCGCGTGTTTAGCGTGTCCCCAAGAATATAACGGTAATAATAATAACCCATGCACATGCATCATTTTCTTATATTCTTCCTCAGTAACAAGAGTTTTAGTTTCAAGAACTACTAGGGCAAAGGCAGTGGAAATTAGAACTAAGCGCGAGTAAAAAAAACAAAAGTATTCTGTATTACTTATGGGATCAAGGAACCTAGGTAGTGCGGAACATCTAGAGAGAGAGAGAGACCGAGCATTAACAAGCGGAGTAGGGAAGGTAGTGGTAAAGGCAAGTAGTAAAAACAGCAGTAAGAGGAAAAGAGAAAAAGATAGGGGAGAGGGACAAGGAGAGATGAGAAAGGTGAGAAAGGTGATAGGTGAGGCAGGTAGAATAAGAGGTCGCGGCCCCATCAAGTTAGGGTGTAGCGTGAGATAAAAGCAGGTGTTGGGGGGGGGGGGCGGTAGCTGGGGAATAGGGGTAGGGGTATGTGATGGAGGGGGGTCTTGGTAGTTCTGAGCGACTTCTCGTGTCGTTCACTGCTTGTGGTCGCGCTCACGCTGGCTACGACTCACTGATCCCTATTATATATATATGTGTGTGTGTATGAATGTGTATATAAATTTGCGTGTATACACATAGAATCAGTGTTAATTCTCAATATTTCCTAAAAGATAAATATACACTGAAGCTTTTAAGGAACTCTGAGCGACAGTTACTGATATTTATTAAAGTCCTTCAAAAATATGTACGCCTTTACTACCATGTCGAAGCACAATCAGTGAGCAGCATAGTAAGTGGCTTGAGTGAGGCGTTTGTTATGGCTGCCAGAGAGGCAGCGAGAATCTGCCCGTAGCTGCCAGAGAGGCAGTGAGAGTTTGCCTGTGACTGCCAGAGAGGCAGCGATGATTGTGGCTTAACTACCAAAGAGGGAGTCATAATTGTGGCGTGGTAGAGAAGTGATAATTGTGGAAGGCTGAGAGGATGTCATGATTGTGGAGTAGCAGGCAGAGAGGAAGTAATGACTATGGCGTGGCAGGCAGAGACAAGCCACGGCCTGAGGGACCTTAGTGAGACAACAGGTAAGTGTCTCCGTCAAATATATCGTTGTGGAAGGCACACGAAGACTCTCTGGTGGACAGCCACGTCGCCACAACCGCAGCCGTCACAGCTGCAGCCGCATCCATTACAGCTACAGCCGCAGCCTCTACCACAAAAGCTGCAGTATCGGAAACATCGCCATCTCCATAAGCACCACCACCAATATCATACTGTAAACACGACCATCACCAAAAACGATCACCACAGGCTTGTGATCACCACTTCTAATTGTTACACGAGGCACTAGAACCTCCATCCCCTGCCTTAACACAAACGACTCCCAGTTATCTAAGTACGCGTCAAACGCCACACTTGTACATATGTTTATTACTCAAACCTTGACTCCTCAATAACAAATCTCTCCGCAGTCAGACAGCCAATCAGATGCCTGAGGAGACAGACCTTACTTGGGGTGCCAGATATTACCTGAGGAGCCAGACCTTACCTGGGGAGCCAGGCACACGACGAGTCGCCTGCCTGTATGCTGACATACTTTTCCCGCTAAAGAGCCTAACTAGGCAATACACAACAATAAAATGACTTTTTCAATAAATTTCCGCTCATTTTCTTACTGCAGAACTGAAATTTATAGAAAATAACATAGTAAACTAAATGAAAACGATAAATAAATCTTCAAAATTTATGGGAAAAGTGGGTGGGTGGGGAGGAGGTGAAAGATGGGACTGAGCAGGACATCTTCCGCCTTAATACCTGTATGGTAATGTTGAAGTCCGAGATGGTGTTGAAGGAGGATGAATTACCATCTCGAAATATTGGTAATCCCCAAGTAATAGCAACTGCAGCTCTGCTGGAACGAAACCCTAGAAGCTGCCGTACAGCTGATAAACCTTCAACTTGAAATCTTCACTACCCTACCGAAGTCTCCCAGCTCAGATCCTTGGAAAGTAACAAACAACTTTTAGCATAATCTTGTTTACATCAATTATTTTGTAAAATACTTAATACTCATCTACAACAGATATCTTCATACTTTATCTGCTATCTCAGTACTCATGCTGACTACTGTTATCTTAGTAATTTCTATTACAATAGCAGGAAATCGCTCGTTAACGATATTATAAAAGAAAACACCGAGGGAACTTAGTAAACGCCAAGTTTCTCGATGAATATTTTTCAACTCTTGTCCTGAGGCACGATGAAAGAAGGCGAGGGGGATGGGAAGAGGAAAATGGCAAGGAAGAGGTGGAAAGGGGTAAGGAAAGGCAATACGAAAGGAACGTAAGCACACACAGTATTCCCTCCCCCCCCTTCTGTTATATATATTTTTTGACCAAGTCTGATAAACTTGTATTTCGAAAGCTAGCTTAAAGCGAGTTACAAATTAACAAGTCTCCCCTTCCCTTTATTGGATATACCTTTGAAGAGTTTCGAGAGTTTCACTATTCTCGGAGCCCGGCCATGGGCCAGGCTCGTCTGGTGCTTGCCTGGTCAACCAGGCTGTTGCCTGGCTAAAGAACAAAAAAGGCACAATACCGTGACTGGAACAATACACAAATAACCCATAAAACTCCTTCCCAGTGGACTGCCAAATTAGTACATATATCCAAACCAGCTCAATTAGCAGTCATTAAAAAAAAAAAAAGTTCTACCCTCAATAAGTGCATTAAAATTTCTATAAATATTTGACTCAAAGGACACAGGGACCGTTAAGCAAAAGTATAGTGTAAACTGTACACAGATCTAGCAAGCTATGGATCTTGATTCTGAGGACATGTACATATCCTTCACGACTACGACAACTACTACTACAACTAACCCATCTCTTTGGGAAGGACCTACTTCCACTGGGGAATCCCGCCTACCAGTGACTATGCCCTCGTCTGCTACACCTGACGTTACTATATAAGCGCCAGGCTCCTTTCTTCTGCTTCAGAATTCAGCAATTCTGGCAATACTAGCTCGGAAGGGAATCAAAGGACGCCTCCTGGCCTGGATAGAGTCCTACCTTAGGGGCAGGCAGGCCTGTGTCAGCTTTCAGGGACACTACTCTTCCTTTAAATCCCTGGAAAACGGTACGCCACAAGGTGTGCTCAGTCCTACCCTGTTTAACATCCTTATGCAGGAACTTGTGAGCCTTCCCTTTCATGGTGGTACACAGCTCCTCAGCTATGCTGATGATCTTGCACTCGTAGTGAATGGGAAAGGCAATTTAGAACGACAGGCTCAGAGAGCTTCGGACCTAATTACGCAGTCTTGCAAGGAACTAGGCCTCAAGATCTCGGCCGAGAAATCTCTTGCAATGATGTTCAAGGGACCGGATCCTGTGAATAGATTACGTATTCAGGATATAGAACGTGAGTGGACAGGCTCCTACCTGTACTTGGGAATCTACATTGATAAAAAGCTGACCTTTCAGAAACAGGCCGAGTATGTCAGGTCACGTGCTCTACTCAGACTCAACGCCATGAGAGCCATGACGAGGCACCGTGCAGGGGCAAGCAAAGATGTACTTCGCTTGTACTATATACAAGCTATACGCTCGCTCATTGACTACGGTGCACCGGCGTTAGCTCATCTCTTCCCGCAGAGCAGGCAAAGGGTGGAGGTCGTACAAAATCAGGCGATAAGAACTATGCTTGGGACCCCCATCTGGACCAACACAGTATGTCTCAGATCTGAGGCCCGGCTTCCTTCCTTGGCTGACAGAGTAAGATACATAAACGCCTGCAAAGTGGCCACGATTCTGCACAGGCAGCAAGGTACCCCACTAAGGAGACGGATATTGACAACCATGGCACAAGATCCCACACTCTTCACGGACTACTCCTGGATTCGTTCGTTTTGTGCTGCTGGGCGGAAGCTGCTGCCTATACAACTACTCCTTGAGAAGAGTTGTGACCTTCCTGTTGCTGGGTACCATCCACCACCTCCCTGGCGCCCAGATCCAGCCGATGTTTGCATCATGCAGCTACCCATCTCTAAGCGTCTCTGCAGTCAAGACACCCTCAGCAATCATGCTGAGACAAGCATGGCACTGGCAGAGGGAGGCACATGTGCAGTGTATTTCACAGATGGTTCTGTCGACCCTGACAGGAAGAGAGCAGCAGCTGGACTGTACCACAATGGTCACACACAAGGCTGGCGACTCCCTGACCACTGCACGATCCTTCAAGCTGAGCTGGTGGCGATTCAGCAGGCATTGTCACATGCCCTACGACATCGACTCCGACCTGTCATGCATGTTGATTCCACCTCTGCAATCAATGCCCTCTCCCATCCTCAACCACAGGACAATGTTCACCTCATCACATCGATCCTGAGCATAATGACAGCCTTAGAAGTTCAGGGTAACAGATCGACACTGAACTGGATCCCCAGCCATGCTGGCATCCGGGGAAATGAGGCGGCAGATGATGCAGCCAAGGCAGCAACAGACTATCCACATGTTGGGATTACTGTCCCAAACAGCCTACGACAGACCAAACTGGTGGCTGCCAGAGCCATGAAACTTATGGGGGAGGTCTTAGGTGATACCCCATCTCAACAGTGGTACCGAGCAGCGACTCGGGGAGAACCCCCTCCATATGATAGAAGCTGGTCCAGAGCGCAGTGTACCGCCATCCATCGGCTTCGTTTGGGCTTTCCCACAGCCAAGATGATGGTAGACAAGGCTGAAGAGATGTGCCAGTACTGTCAGCACGTTGTCCAGCGGCCCCTAACACACTATCTTCTAGAGTGCGAAGCTACTGAGACACTCCGCAGGCAACTAGGGGTGATATTCCCTCCCGAAGAGGACCCAGAGATGACTGCGGCCACACTAGTGTACCATGGGGTCAACGAACCAGACAAGCTGTTACCTGTGATAATGACATATCCTCCTCCTCGCTAGTGTCCATAGTTACATATGGTTTCGCTTATGAGATGCACCAGTTGAACTGACCAGAGGGGCGCTTGAGCGGCATGCGTCGCATTATTGTGGAAACCTTTCTCCATCGGGAGCCAGAGACGGGTCATTGCAAGATTGGGACCCGTGCCAGGACTATGGTCTTGGCGAACATTATACATACATACATACATACTTCAACTCCGTATTGTTTCAAACTTTGGAACAATGCTCTTCTCCAGACTGAGGGACTGACCACCTCAAAACTTTAAGGGTGATGGACTGATTACATCGTCAAGTCTCTTCTGCTTCTATCAACTTTTCTGTACTCGACTGAAGAAGCCTACTGTGTAGGCGAAACGTTTCGAAATAAAGATACCTAACTGTTGCATATGTGTCTTACCTAACAACTCTTGGATAAATTAGACACATGTGCAACTCTTGGGTATCTTTATTGAGGAAACGTTTCGCCACACAGTGGCTTCATCAGTCCATACACAGGAGAAACTTGAAGAACAGGAGGAGAATGAGGTAATCAGTCCCTCAACCTTGAGTCGATGTGTTCAGTCCATCAATCTTGAGTAGAATACGGCAGATGAGCGGAGAAGCAGCTTATAAACCGTATGGCAGGAGAGGTGTAGCAGTCATAGGTAGTGTCACATTTGTTCAATGTGGAAGTAGGTTGTGCCCAAGAATTAGGCAAGCGAAGAATTCCTAAGTATTAAGATCCCAAGAAGTTGCAGTGTCTGACAGGTTTGTCAGACACTGCAACAGAGTCTGTTTGGGTAGAGTTCGTGGAGGGTCAAGAAAAACTAATTCTAGGTGTAATATACCGACCTCCAGGCTTGGATCACGATAGAGGGAGACTTCTTTGGGACGAAATTGTTAGGGCTTCTGGACACAGTAACATAGTCATAGTAGGGGACTTTAACTTTAGTCAAATTGACTGGAATTCTTTGACAGGTAATCTAGAGTCCAGTGACTTTATGGAAACAGTTCAGGACTGTTTTCTGAAACAGAGTGTAACTGAGCCTACCAGGGGTAATAATTTGCTAGACTTAGTCTTGTCAAATAAGAAAAACACTCGTGAATAATCTGGAGATCACTGAAGAGCTTGGCGCAAGTGATCACAAATCCATCACTTTTAGCATTAATTGGGAATGCAAGAATAATGATAATACAGTAAAAATCCCTGATTTTCGTTCTGCCGATTATAATGGGGTTATCTAGCTAATGATTTTATTGACGATAATCATACTTATGAATATGAAGGGATCTGCTTTTATGATTGTTTTCTTATTAATGTACACAGTGCCCAGAGTATATACATTCCCCAGAGAGAATTTAGGTCTAACAATAACGATCCCAAATGGGTTAACAGGAGGCTAAAGCATCTATTAGGGGAGAAAAGGGGAATTTATAGGCGCATCAGAAGAGGAGAGGTTAACCTTACTGACCAATATGTTCAGCTTAAAAGAGACGTAAAAAAGGCGATTAGAAAGGCTAAACGTGACTATGAAATTAGAGTTGCTAATGAATCAAAGACTAATCCAAAGGGGTTCTTTCAAGTGTATAGGACGAAGGTGAAGGAAAAAGTAGGACCTCTGAAATCTGGGAATGGACAGCTGACGGAAAATGAACTGGAAATGTGTTCCTATTTAATGATATTTTTTGTCAGTTTTTTACACAGGAAGATGTAAATGAGATTCAGTAATTAACAATTATTTAGTTCCTGATGAATTTAAGTTAACTAATATTACTGTCACGAGGGACATGGTTATTAAACAGATAGACAAACTGAAACAAAATAAGTCCCCGGGACCCGATGAGTTGTTTTCAAGGGTACTTAAGGAATGCAAGATGGAGCTTAGTCAGCCATTAACGAGTGTATTCAATGCGTCCATCCTTACCAGTGTTGTTTCCAGAGTTGTGGAAGATGGCTAATGTGGTTCCTATATTCAAATCAGGGGATAAGTCCACTCCTTCAAATTACCGTCCAATAAGCCTGACATCTATAGTGGCAAGTTATTAGAATCAATTATAGCTGACATTATCAGAAGTCACCTTGAAGAGCATAACTTGATAAATAAATCTCAGCATGGATTCACGAGAGGTCGTTCCTGCCTGACAAACTTACTGACGTTCTTCAATAGAACATTTGAGGCAGTTGACAGTGATAAGGAATATGATATTGTTTATTTGGATTTTAGTAAAGCCTTCGACAGAGTACCTCACAAGAGAGACTTAAGAAAAGTGGCAGCTCATGGTATAGGAGGTAAAGTTCTAGCATGGATTGAGGCATGGCTTACCAATAGAAAGCAGAGAGTTACCATTAATGGAGTGAAATCTGAATGGGGATTAGTCACTAGTGGCGTTCCACAAGGATCAGTTTTAGGCCCTCTCCTGTTTATAATTTACATTAATGACCTTGATGAAGGGATTACTAGTGACATGAGTAAGTTTGCTGATGATACAAAGATAGGCCGTATAATTCACTCTGAGGAGGATATCAATGAACTCCAGGACGATTTGAACAAATTAATGTCTTGGTCTGAAAAATGGCAGATGAAGTTTAATGTGGATAAGTGTAAGGTACTTGCCCTTGGTAATGAAAATAACCCTCGAAGCTATAATCTAGGTGAAGTAGAGCTTGGTCATACAGAATGTGAAAAAGACTTCGGAGTCATGGTAAGCAGAAATCTAAAGCCAAGACAGCAGTGTCTTAGTGTGCGCAACAAGGCCAACAGATTACTTGGATTTATCTCAAGAAGTATAAGTAACAGAAGTCCAAAAGTTTATTTTACAGCTCTATACATCACTAGTGAGGCCTCATTTAGATTATGCTGCTCAGTTTTGGTCCCCTTACTACAGGATGGACATAGACTCATTAGAGAACATACAGAGAAGAATGACTAAAATGATTTACTGTGTAAGGAACCTCCCGTATGAAGATAGACTTAAAGCCTTAAATCTCCACTCTCTGGAGAGGCGTAGAATGAGGGGAGATATCATTGAAGTGTATAAGTGGATGACGGGCATAAACAAGGGAGACATTAATAAAGTACTGAGGGTGTCGAACCAGGTAAGAACCAGGAATAATGGATTTAAGTTGGATAAATTTAGATTTAGAAAGGACATAGGTAAGTACTGGTTTTCTAACAGAGTTGTAGATGCGTGGAACACCTGCCTCGTATGGGCCAGTAGGCCTTCTGCAGTGTTCCTACATTCTTATGTTCTTATGTTCTTAACCACTTGGCCAGCTGGCTCTGAAAGGTTCACCCAACCAGGTATATTTCTATACACCATAGGGAGGTTAGCATGGGCCACCACGAATGCATTTATGGCCACAGTGGGTGGTACCGAGAGAGGAAGATGACCAACCAACCTCTCCAGAGATTTCAACGTGAGACAGGAAGTGACCCACTCAGAACACCAGGAAGTGATCTATGCAGAACATTAGGAAGTGGCCTATCCAGAACACCAGGGAGTGACGCCCCCAGAACACCAGAGTGACGCACCCAGAACACCAGTGTGACACACCCAGAACACCAGAGTGTGACACACCCAAAACACCAGAGAGTGACGCACCCAGAACACGACTCATCCACAATGCACACCTGCAGTAATGCAGCAAATTCTAGAAACGTCGAAATATCCACTAAAAACAAGTTTAATCATTTTATTTAAACAAAATAAAACCTTTTATATACATCTCAGTTTTATTTATATTGTTGACAATAAGCGCTTGAAATTTAAGACATTTACAAATACCTCAGACTAGAGATGGGACGATACTAAATTTCTTGGTATAAACCTTGGTAATAAATACCGACAAGTTGGTTTAGAAAGACACGTAAGCAAACACTATAACATATTTATTAGAAAACGTGTAGAATCTTGTTTTCTAATAAATATGTTATAGTGTTTGTTTACGTGTCTTTCTAAACCAACTAAATTTCTTGCCTCCTTAACCGTCTTTTTCCAAATGTACACAGACGTGATGTATGATGACCAGCCAAAATGTAATATACCCATCTGACTTTCAACCACCAGGCACCGTACTTTCCACCTCCTGGCACTGTAGTTTCATATCCAGGCACACAAAAATAAGTCTCGGTATTAGTGGATAACCACTAAAATGTTCTAATCAGTGACTACAGTAAAATGTTCCATTATCAGTGAACAACCTCAAAATGTAGACAGAAGTAACCGAAGCTGCAACGATGCTAACCCATAGGACTGTTCCACGGGTAAGTCAAGATCACAAAAGGAACTACATGAGCCAAGATCACAACAGGAACTACCATTTTGATATTCATTCAGGAACTACCACATGAGTAAGCCAAGATCACAATAGGGACTACCACATGGGTAAGTGGAGATGAAGAGAACTTTGCCCGGAGATAAAACACTGACTTGGGCACATCACCACCACCACTGGGGTCGGGTGACAACCGCCTCCCACCACAAGACAAAACCCCAGCCAAAAACGTTTCCCACAAGACGATGAAGGCAATGCGGCAGGTGAAACCCACAGGTGTAGTACCACAAACATTCCCTTCCACTCGCCCCTTCCTCTCACCTCAATAAGCTCTCCTTTCTCCCTCTCATCAACTGTTTCGCCTTCAGTCACTGTCCACATGACAACAGATAATTCACACACACACACACACACACACAACACACAACACACACACACACACACACACACAAACACACAACACAACACTCACTCACACACAGGAAAAGCGCTGCATGCAGAAAGCCTCCAGGCCTATGCTAGACAAACATTTCTCCTCCAAATCCTCTTATCCTAATGATATACAAAACTGACAAGTAGATGAGTAAAAACATAAGAACATGAGAAAGAAGGAACACGGCAACAGGCCTATGCGAGGCAGGTCCAATTCTCTCACCGGCGTAAACCAACGCCTTAACCTAGTCAGGTCAGTCACGTCACTTAAGGGAGGAGCACGGCATCCGACCTAGTAGCACAAGCTAGTGCTACACACATCTCTTGTACATCTAAGCACTCTTAGGGTGCTCCAAGTGTTCAGAAATAAAACTTTGAATTACCAACTGGACTTCTCATGAGCTCCGGGCCAGGGCTCTTCAAAATATTATTACACATGAAATCGTAATAACAAGAATACTAAACAAACCACGGCAGGGGATTCATCTGTAAAAACTCGTATTTGTGATCACAGTGGTGACCCATGCTAACCTCCCTATGGTGTATAAATATACCTAGTTTGATGAATCTTACTGTAGCCAGCTGGACCAGTGGCTTACGCACTGTCCTGGAGTTTTACGACTCGCCATGGTTCAAACCCCACCCGTATAGTGGTTTTATTATTACCATTATCGATTTCGTTATTAGTTTACTCCAGTATAATGTATCGCCACTATATTTCGCGACTGTTATCTAACACAGAATATATAGACAATCTATTCCTTGGATAAAATCAATCTTAGCATATATTGTAAATATATTTCTCCGTAAAATGAAACTTTGTATACATGGGCAATATAATCTTGGGATATAATCTAACGCACCATACACCGCCATTATACTTGACAAGTATTACACAAGGCAGCATTCCTCGCTAATATACTCGGTGGACGTGAGCTAACGGACCCCCCCCCCCCACACACAGTCAATATATCTGGCAGGTATGATGTAGTCGCGATGGATCGAGGCAGCGTGGATGTGATAGAGGCTGAGAGAAAATTAACAAGATGATCAAAGAAGCTGGCTATTCCTCTTGTCTGTCTACTTCAGGGCATAGTCTCTCTCTTGGAACGGAGACAGGTAGCGCAGATTGGTATGTACCACAGGCAGTCGAAGGTAGCAAAGACAGGCATGCAACACAGGTGTGTATCACGGTTCATGATGGACGAGGCGGCAGCCGTAATGAAGCCTGGCTGTATCGACAAAAACTAATTCGTGTAAACTGGAAAGACGGCGACGGCTGGCGGTAGAAACAGCGGCGGTGGTGCCAGCAGCAGCAACACCAGTGACAGTAGCAGCAACAAAAACACCAGCAACAACAGTGGCAGCAGTAATAGAAACAGCAATAATAGCAGTAACAAAAGGAGTAAAAACATCAGCAGTAAAAGCAGAAGCCTTCAGAATCAACGCAGACAGCCTCAAACTGTTACACGCCAGGCAATCCTCTCTGCACACACCATACCTGCTACCACCAGACACCTGGGAACTCCTTTTACCTGTCTGCCCACACCTGCTATTCATCAATCTTACTCAGGCTACAAAGTCATCAAGTGATTTCTTTCATGCCACTCATCGCTGTTTTTGCAGAAGTTAGTGATAATTACACTGATAAAATGCAAGAACTGTCCAGATCAACCACAGGATATGTACAGTAATGAAGCCGAAAGCCGAGAAGCCGGAGAAATTGAAAAACGTTAGGACATTAATCAAAGGCCAGCCTTCAGGAACGTTAACAGTGAGTGCATCCGGACATTGTGAATCACATAAAGCCCATCGTGGAGTTTAATGTTGACTCTAGTTACATAAGCAAGCTAAGAGGCTAGAGACGGGCTCACAAATTTACTACCAGATTGGCCACGGAGCTGAGGGGCGTAATTATGAGGGAAGACGAAAGGTGCTAAATCTTACATCAATGAACTTGCGAAGATCCAAGGAAGACATGATCTTAACGTACAAGATACTCAGGGATATGGACTAGGCGGAGACGAACGCAAGTTGAATACTTAAAAGAGCCAGAAAAGCACTAATAAGAATAACTTCAGCGCATGAGCATGGAAAAGCTTAGGAGTGGTACATACGAAAGCAGACTCAATACACTGATTTGAAAGTAGTCACGAAAGAATCTGAAAGATTGTAGATTTGTAATATCAGTTAGATGAGGGTTAAGAGGTAAGCCCAAGTGCTGGGGCTCAGCTCCTACAAATAAATTTAGACAAGCATTTATTCCACGTTCCAATACCTAATATCACAGTGCGATGTCATACCGATGTCGGTATGACATCACATGAGAGGAAACAGAGAGCATTAATACAACAGTCTTCAAGGTAACTCATGAAGGGTCACCTCTCTGGAGTGTGTCAAATGATCGACTACAACAATTACCCAAGATTTCCTTCCCGAGTGCAGAGGAATACGAGACTACTGGTCTACTGGACTCACGACTATTGACAAGTAACCTGTACCCATGCCTGTGTAAGTGCTTCCCCGCCAACCCCTTACCTCATGCTAGTCATTCTCTGGGGTACCTAAGCGACCAGGGGACCGCCATAAGTCCCTCTGTGTCAAACTGTTATCTCTGCCAGAAGCCTATGTGGGACCCAGGGAGACCAGCAGATCGCCACAAACTCTTCTATAACCCCTTATCTGTGGCATAGGTCTCTGAGAGTCCTGGAGACCATGACCAGTTGGTCAAGACCCAAATTATTACCCGAGTAACTGGTTAAAAAAAAAAAAAAACAGAACCCGGAATAAAAGTAAGGCCGGGACCAACCAAGAGGACCAGAAGAACGCGAGTTATGTGTATTTACTGATGGTAGGCCTAACTGAAAGGCCTAGCTGAACGGTAGATCAAACATTCCAGTCAAGGACACGCAGGAACGCACATGCGCGACCACACTCGTATGCTATACTGTCAAACTTCAAAATGCCTTTCAGATAAATTTATGTATGTGCAAGTACACACGCACGCGCAACACTAGCGCTCAATACATTAACAACTGTCATGGCTCCTACCACCACTACAATACCTACCAGTGGGAGCATCTTGTACAAATGGCCTCTTATTTACATAAAAATCGTGGCCGCCTTGTTTGATGTCAAATTGGCGGTGGTCTGTAAGGTTATAGATTATTCCTCTTGCTACACCCTACAACACTCTCCACAACCAGCGTCCATACCAATTCACGCATCACCACCACAAAAAGCGTTCACAGTAACTCATGAAACATAACAAGCAGAGTCTACATCAACTAACTCGCCGCCTCTGCCACCACCCAAGACAACCAACCACTTGCTCTCACAGTAACCCAAAATAAAATGCTCCCGTATATCACCAGGATGTAAAGATCTATAAATGGGACACAGTGGTCACACAGCGCTCTCTACGATAACAATTTCACACTTACTATAAACAAACACTGACACATTCAGTTATATATACACACACACATTATATATAATACACTTTTATTACAAATAATTCAAACACCAAACACCAGTAAATACAATATTTTGAAATATCCTGCATCAATTTAAAAAATCTACAACGGTGAAGGGATGGTTTAAAATTTCCCCGAGGTCTTGTCAGGTACCCCAGCAGTATAAAATATATTAATAGCTGAAGCTGCCCAATACACCTAGATTCAGGTGTATGGTACTAAATGCAAGCAAATACACCTGTCTATGGTCTGTTTATGAAGTACATCTTTAACCTGCTTTACAAAAGGGGTGGGACTGAATTAGAGAGGTAGAAGGGAAGGAGAGAGAGGGAAAATGAATAAAGGGAGGGGATTCGGGAAAAGAAAAATCACATGGAAAAATAATCATGAATCCCTGTCACAGACCGTGCAGACATACAGCAATGCCCTCACAAATGCTAAACATTCACAATTATTCAGCTAATTATCCACACTTATCTGACTATCCACACATGACCTAACCATCCACACTCCCAACCACTTACACAACAGGATTCCATAAACTTCCTTTAAATCTAATTATTACAGCATTCCAAGAGTGACACTCACTCGCTCACTCTTCAGTCTTGTGTGTTGTACTGATAAAGCCACTAGTTGGCGAAACGTCTACAGAATACAGATACCCAGATGCTGCACACGTGTCTAATTCATCATCTTGTCGGTATTATTTACCACTGACACACACACACACACACACACACACACACACACACACACACACAGTGGAGGCAGGATCCATACATAGCTTTAAGAAGAGGTATGATAAAGCTCATGGAGTAGAAAGTGACCTAATAGTAACCATTGAAGAGGCGGGGGCTAGGAGCTGTGACTCGACCCCTGTAACCACAACTAGGTGAGTATATTCTCTCCCCCTCCATCCCTCTCTCTCTCTCTCAGGTAACACCCAGCTAATTAACTAGGCCACACCTGGAGCTCAATATTCATCACCCTACCTCCAAGCTCCGACACGAGGCCCTGGTCCCACCTGGGTCTGGCCATACCTAGACCAGAACCTAGCCACACCTAGACACAGACCTAGACCTGGCCACACTTGGACCTCAACACCCAAGCTTCTACACCTCCCTCAAGCCATCTTTAAGTTTACCCGTAAATCACTGTTAGGGTCAATTCCTTTAATTTAATAGCCACTTAAGCGCTTTAAAAGGCACTTTTTTTTTTTTACTCTAAAGTGAACCAGCACTAACCCTACATGCTGGTGATGGCGGCGCTCAACACTCACATTCACCGCTACATCCCCCTTATTTATGGATTCTGGATATAGAGTCTGGATACCAACTCTAGAGAGGCCTGGATACCAAATCCGGATAATGAGGGCTAAATTTGAGGTCCAGGTTATAAAGGGTGGATATCAAGTCTGGATAGAGGGGGATTGGATATCAGACCCGGATAAAGAGTATTTGGGTATTAAGTCTGAATACAAAATTTCGATATGAAATTATACAGAGTGGATTTTGACAAGACGATGTGGAAAGTTTTTTTCCTTGAGGCATGATATAGTGGTCAAGATGTGGAATAGGCAAATAGTGTCTGCATACTGGAGTTCCGATGGTGTCTGCATACTGGAGTTACGATGGTGTCTGCATACTGGAGTTCCGATGGTGTCTGCATACTGGAGTTCTGGTATAGTGCTCTCGTATGGGAGTTACAGTGAAACTCTCAGTTCTGCACATGGTGTTAAAACAGTGTTTATATGGTCGGGGGATAAAGACACACACACACCTGTGGCCGATTTCCAGAATTCTCATCTCTTATAATCCCAGCCAAAGGTTAGACTTCATTTGTGACCTGCCTGATCAACTAGGCTGTTGGCATAGTAATCTTGGCCGACAAGCTGATGAATAAAACACGTGAAACAATTGTGTTACTAAGGATAACAGACTGATCACGTCAAACCTACTCATACGGCTTCCAGTGTTGCATTCGGTATCCCTGGGGACTGACACCTCAGACATATCCCCCAGTGACCACATCAGACATGCTGCTAGGGATCGACACCTCGGACATGTCACAGGGGACTAGCGCTTCAGACACGTCGCCGGGAAGTGATACCTGAGACAGATCACCAATTAATAAACATATCATACCCGTGACCGGTTTTAAAGGGTGTATGAAGGAACTCCACAGATTAAGGCACAAACGACCTTAAAAGGTAACACACACAATCACAATATTTAATATTTGTGTAATTGTAATTACCTATATATCAATACTCATTACACAGTTCTGAAAATATGATAAATTTGTCCCCAAGATAAACTAAAGCAACCATATCTAGCCTTAACTAAAGAGTAGCTAGAAACGGTTGAGGGGATGAACGCCCAGACTAGAAATCCCAGCGAGTATACTGATCAACTAGGCTGTTGATGCTAACCGCACTCATCACAGCTCGGTTGGTCAGGAATTGACTTATGGAACTTACCAACTTCATTCTTTAAGAGAGCAAGAGGTCTTTTGGTAATCCCCTGTATGACTGAAGGGAGTGTGCTTAGAATTCTTGGTTTCTTTACACTTATTGTTATATATCACTGTACTTTTCATTTAGGATATTTTGCAGTCTCCCGAGCGTCTAGCTTTCACGAGGAGCGATTTCCATGTGCAAATCCGGGACCAGCTCCTTCAGAATTATCCACGTACAAATTGTGATGTATGTTTCTCGCCTACATTCCAAGGAGTACGGTTCGAGGGACTTCAAGCGTTTCAAATAATTCAGGAGCTCGAGTAAATTTACACGAGTAGTTAAGGTTCTCTGTATATTCTCCTGATCTACAATTTCACCTGCCTTAAAAGGGGCTCTTAAAGTACATCAATATTCTAGTCAAGAGAAAACAAGTGACTTAAGGAGGAGTATCATCATTAGTTTGGTATCTCTGTTTTGAAAGTTCTACCTATACAGCCTATCATTTTCCTCGGGGTTGTAATAATGACACTGTTGTGATACTTGAAATATATCTGACATTAATCCTCCTTAACGTATCGTAGGTCCCACTAAATTTAGTTAGCATTGTTATAAATTAAATTATTACTTTCGTGATGTTCGGACTGATTTTAGAGAATTTATTGCATCAATGAATTTACACAAGACTTGTTTGGCAAAACGATCACTGTTTTATAAGCCAAGATCACAACCTCTAAGTAAAAAATATGGCACATACAGTATGTTATTCTTAGACAAACATATGCATGACCATTTTTTTTTGAGATATTTATAAAACATAAAAAACAAAATAGACAAAACTGTTACTATGAAGTTTTGGAGGATGCAAATTAAATCAGCAAATGCACAATCAACATTAAGAGGAGCACATAAGAGAGAGCTTGTTGTTGATGTCACAGGAGGAGTTAAGTTTAATATGTTTATTATGCACACCATACCCATCCTGTGGGCGAGGAGGAGGGGGTAAGGAATGCATCCAGGGTGTCTTACATACTGACACACGACACCAATGTCTCGTGAATGGTAATGTAAAGCAGATTTGAAGAGCACAGCAGGACAGAGGCGGGTCCCCTGCTAGCTCAATGTTACACACAGACAATTAGCCAATTAGCTCTAAGGTAACAGCTTACCAAGACAACAGCAGGCTACCTTCACTACAGTGATTAGTCGAGACTCAGCAGGAGAGCTTTTTAATAAATTTCAAAGAACGAAAACAAGTGATGCTAATAATAAACAGTGCAATTATATACTAATATGTACTGTGTACTTTGATACAGAGTGCGCAGGTTCGAATCCTGCTGTGGAGTGTGTGTGTGTGTGTGTGTGTGTGTGTGTGTGTGTGTGTGTGTGTGTGTGTGTGTGTGTGTGTGTGTGTGTGTGTGTGTGTGTGTGTGTACTCAACTATTTGTGAATATCAAAATGGTATATAATACCGACAGGTTGGTAAGTTGTTAAGTAAGATGCCTAACTCTTGCCTATGTGTCTTACAGACCCACCTGTTTGTGGTTGCCTCTTCACTGATCGCTACTAGGTCCTCTCTCGCTCTGCTCCATGAGCTTTATCATACTTCATCTTAAAACTATGTATGGTTCCTGCCTTCACTACAGGAGGCAGACTATTCCACTTCCTGACAACTCTATGACTAAAGAAATACTTCCAAACATCTCTCTGACTCATCTGAGTCTTCAACTTCCAACTGTGGCCCCTTGTTTCTGTGTCCCATCTCTGGAACATCTTGTCTCTTTTCACCTTGTCAATTCCTCGCAGCATTTTGTATGTCTTTATCATGTCTCCCCTAACCCTCTTGTCCTCCAGTGTCGTCAGGCCGATTTCCCTTAACCTTTTTTCGTAGGACATTCCCCTTAGCCCTGAAACTAGCCTTGGTGCAAACTTTTGCACTTTCTCTAATTTCGTGACGTGCCTGACCAGGTGGGTTCCAAACTGGTGCTACATATTCCAGTATGGGCCTGACGTACACGATGTACAGAGTCTTGAACGAATCATTACTGAGGTATCGGAACGCTATTCTCAGGTTTGTGTGTGGGGGGGAGGGGATGTCTGTGTCATCATTTTAGACAGAGCAGATGAAAAACTTTAATTGTCATAAAATTAATAAAATATTTTCGAAAAAATTAATGTTTCGACAGAGACTTTTTGCCAATTAACACGTACATTTTTTATTGCAGAAAAATAAAAAAAGTTGTGAGAACCCGTGTGATGAATGCAGAGCTTCAAGAACCTGTGTGGCGAGTGGAGAGCTTCAAGGACCAGTGTGGCGAGTGGAGAGCTTCAAGGACCAGTGTGGCGAGTGGAGAGCTTCAAGGACCAGTGTGGCGAGTGGAGAGCTTCAAGGACCAGTGTGGCGAGTGGAGAGCTTCAAGGACCAGTGTGGCGAGTGGAGAGCTTCAAGGACCAGTGTGGCGAGTGGAGAGCTTCAAGGACCAGTGTGGCGAGTGGAGAGCTTCAAGGACCAGTGTGGCGAGTGGAGAGCTTCAAGGACCAGTGTGGCGAGTGGAGAGCTTCAAGGACCAGTGTGGCGAGTGGAGAGCTTCAAGGACCAGTGTGGCGAGTGGAGAGCTTCAAGGACCAGTGTGGCGAGTGGAGAGCTTCAAGGACCAGTGTGGCGAGTGGAGAGCTTCAAGGACCAGTGTGGCGAGTGGAGAGCTTCAAGGACCAGTGTGGCGAGTGGAGAGCTTCAAGGACCAGTGTGGCGAGTGGAGAGCTTCAAGGACCAGTGTGGCGAGTGGAGAGCTTCAAGGACCAGTGTGGCGAGTGGAGAGCTTCAAGGACCAGTGTGGCGAGTGGAGAGCTTCAAGGACCAGTGTGGCGAGTGGAGAGCTTCAAGGACCAGTGTGGCGAGTGGAGAGCTTCAAGGACCAGTGTGGCGAGTGGAGAGCTTCAAGGACCAGTGTGGCGAGTGGAGAGCTTCAAGGACCAGTGTGGCGAGTGGAGAGCTTCAAGGACCAGTGTGGCGAGTGGAGAGCTTCAAGGACCAGTGTGGCGAGTGGAGAGCTTCAAGGACCAGTGTGGCGAGTGGAGAGCTTCAAGGACCAGTGTGGCGAGTGGAGAGCTTCAAGGACCAGTGTGGCGAGTGGAGAGCTTCAAGGACCAGTGTGGCGAGTGGGAGCTCACTGTGCGAGTGAGAGCTTCAAGGACCAGTGTGGCGAGTGGAGAGCTTCAAGGACCAGTGTGGCGAGTGGAGAGCTTCAAGGACCAGTGTGGCGAGTGGAGAGCTTCAAGGACCAGTGCTTCAACCCATGCTGCTGCTCATATACATAAAATACATCATACTTGCCTGAGAAAACGAGATCCACTGTATCGGTGTTTGCTAATGATATTAATGAAAAGATGAAATGAAGAGGCTCCCAGATGAGGGTCAAGAAGGTGTGTATCCACCTGAAGAGCGTTTATGAAGGGTCAACGCCCCCGAGGCCTGGTCCTAGCCAGGTCTCCCGATGGATGACCTGATTGACCAGGCTGCTGGTGCTAGCCGCACAAGGCACCAAAACCCAGTTGATCAGAGACTGAAAAAACTCAAATTACCATACTAAAAAAAGGTGGAGGACGACGGGGACATAATCATAACTTACAAAGTACTCAGGGAAATTATGGTAGATAGGGAGAGGAGTGTTTGAGATCGGAGGGAAGGGACCCAGGGAACACAGATGACAACTGAAGATGCAGATGAGACACTGACGCTAAGCAATACATTTTCTCAAGTCTGTTTTGAGTAAATGGAACGGAAGTAGATGAGGTTGGAGAATCAAACACTATACACAGTTTCAAGAGTAGATACGATGGAACCTTGGAGGCACTAAACAACAACACACTGTCAGTTTCCGGTTGCAGCATCCGGCCATAAAGATGCAACAGGCGTGGACACAGGCTTGACAGCTTATATGAACAAAACCACTACCACTTAGGAAGTTAAGAGTCAGTCACAACAACCCGGACCTTGGCTAGTCCGGACGTCACTGTGCTTATCTGTAGTTAATATACACTGCCTTTAACACATGTGCAAAGCTGACTGACATGTCCTTGACACATCTGCCTATTTAACATATTCAGTTAATTACATACTTACAGCGCCAGACCCTTAATAAATGTCTGCGTTAATGATATTTCTACACAATGATCAAAATGTTAAAAACAAAATCGCCCCACAAACACAAAAAAAAATCCTTAGTTTGGGACTCCCAAGAGAGGCAAAGATGCAGGACAATTTTTCCCTAAATAACTAGTTTTAAAGGTTCATTATACAAACGCTTCAAGTGACCTCTCGTCCTTGACCCGATACTGGAGGGTGTATCGATGTGCCAATTACCTGTTATATAGCTACGAACGGATTCAAAGGTTCTATGCCTTGCAGCCTAAACTGGAAGCCAGGCTTCCGTTCACCGCCTGATCAACCAGGCTGTTTGTTCTAGAGCCCAGCAAGGCAACCTATCACAACCCGACTGATCTGATAATGTTGCAGGAAGCTGTCCAGTTTCTTCCTGAAAACTTATAAGTAGGTAATGTAGCTTGGGCAAGTGTAGTAGTGTATCCGGCATCCCTACAGAGCTTATGTGGCAGTAGCTCAGCCTAGGCTCAAGCCATCATATATGATCGCATTTATTTTTTTGTTTTACAAAGTATAAAAAAAAAGTGCTGTAGTGGCCCCCGAGTTACAAGCAACAACAGTCTGGTCAGAAGTCACCAGAAGAATGTTGCAGACGTAGTTTCTGAGGTAAGCAAGGTGATCGAAGAGGAAGGTGCAGCCCAAAACCAGAGAATGGGTAAACCCCACCTTAATGCCACTATCTGTCAGAGTGCACGCGCCATCAACACAAGACTAACATCAAAACAACAAAAGCGCTGGCGGAAGCTACAATACCATCAGCCATATCAACAGTCATCGCTGCAGGGAAGTAGTGATTTCCTCCATCTGTTGTAAAATACACCGGTGGGTGCAGCATTATGCTCAGGAAACTGGTTGCTGAAAGAGAAGGGGAGGAGAGGAGGACATGAATAGGAGGGAGAGAGGGACGGGCGTGAGGTAAGCGGTGAGCAAGGCCGGCTGACAACCTTGACACTGGTCCCGGATAAGATATACGTTGCCTTGCTTGTCCGACCCAGCCTCTTCAATCCCTCAGCTTCTTCCTATCCACATTCTTGTTCTCTCCCGCAAGAAGCACTTCTTCCTTACCCAAACATTATTTCTCCATTCGCCACACAAGGAACTGACATCACCTTTAACACACTATTTGTCTTGTTCTTTGTCACTTGGTTAATTAGCAGGGACAATTAACATTTACCAAGCAAACTAAATGACAAGCAATATCTGCACAAGCCAGCCTCATAACAAATATCTACCAAACCAGATTTCTAGCGAGAATGAAGAAAGCGCTTGTGTGTGACTAGTTAATGGTTCAAGTTGGACTGAAGCGTTGTCAAAAGTATCTTTCTCCTATGTGCGGGTTATTTGTCTATTGTTCCAGCCACGGTATTGTGCCTTTTTTATTCTTTAGAGACATACGTGTCAACAATTTAACACGTGTAAACATCATGTGCTAAAGTCTCGACTCAGAGTCAAAGGTCTCCACAATTTAGTGTATCTTATGAAGCCGCTGATAGCACTTTTGAAACCTTTTTCAAGGCAAGGTCAAAGAAGACCTGGTATAGCTTTAAAAAGACTCCTTTAGAGCGGATTGGTGCGTGTTATACACAGTACTGACACAGATTTGAAAACACTAGCGTTCATAGCTATCTCCAAGTTTAACAGGAAGCTTTGAGGTATAGCAGACTGGCATGTATCAAAGGTGTTATTAGCAACAGATTTGAGTAGACCAACACAAAGAGAGTTAAAATTACATATCTGAGAAACAATAAATTTGTACTGAGCCCTGTTGGCTACCCGAAGTCTATATTTCAACTTGTATTTTGAATATTTTGAATTTAATTCTGTTAAAGTTATTTCTGTAATGTGTATAAGTCTTTGTGACAGGTTAGAAACTACAGCAAATTTTGACGAGAAGTGAAATCTTACTTGTGCAGTGAGCCAACCACGATAAAGTGACCCAGTGTCGGTGGCACAAACTCTGCCGTCACGGCAACTGTCAGAAAGGGAGGGGCACATACCACCTTACCACCATGGTAGTGACCCAATGTCAGGGAAAGTGGAGTAAGGTTACGGTGGCACCGTCTAATACCAGGTAAGTTACACAAGACCTAAGTAGAGACTTGCCTGGTAAGTCGACACAATACCTGGCGAGTAGACTTGCCAGGTAAGTCAACATTACATTATAATTCAGGTTGTACGAGTTTTAAAGCCTCCCACTAATTACAACCTAATAAACCAGGAAAATACATCACATAAACCAGTCGCTTATCAATATAATCGGTTTTTTAGTTGCAATATTGACAAACAATACTACTTTTTAAACAAATTTTGAAATTATTATAATCAAAAAGAAGCGCTAAGCAACAAGGGCTATACAGCACAAATTTTGAAAGATGTTGAAAGATGTTTAATTCGATTTAAAATATGAGAAGAGAAAACGACCTTTGTACATTAGTGTTACTCAAAACTTTTAATGTGAGGACAATCAAGAGGGACGGGGAATAAATGATTTCTAACTTTCAGTGTATTAACACCCCTTGAACTTTCAATGTATTAACTAGTGGAGAAAAAGAATATTGCAGATAAAATTTATCGGACGTTTCGCCTGTGGACTAGGCGATTACCTGAAGAAATCTGTTTCACGGGCGAAACGTCTTAATAAACTCCCTCTCTGTAATTATTTTTTCCACCATTGAACAGAAGATTCACGTAGGTCTTCACAAAAGAATACGGTAAGTTACCCAAGAATATAGGTACTGCTGGCCTGCCAGAAGCTAGTTCTCTTAATAATCGTAATGCTTAGGCATAATGGTACTCGAAGTGGGAATCAAGCTAAGGTTTGTGAGGTATGAGAGCCTCTTGTCCTTGTCTGCTAGGACTTCCATACTTCCGAGAAGTGACAGGAACTCAGATCAGAGTGGTGAACACTCAGACCCTCAAGGTCGATCCTCAACATCAAACAGACGCACGTGATCCCCGGCGCGGATATAGCACGCTCTTCGTCAGCCTCGTGAGGGAACACACAAGCTACAAATGTATAAATCTCCAGCAAACTCCCTCTTCCTAACCTATGTGTGATCCATCCTTGAGACGGAAGTCCTGCACCTCCAGCAACACGCTATGATTAGCGCACTTTCATTCTGTAAGTGTGAGAACTACGTCGACTCTAGCAACACGCTGGGATAGCGAACTTTCACTCCGTAAGAAAGCTACCTCTACTCCAGCAACACGCTGGTATCACGTGACAGTCGTCTCCATTATTATTATTATTATAATAAAAAAGAAGCGCTAAGCCACAAGGGCTAAGGGCTCAGTCGTCTCCAAAATTAGCAATATCCTGCTGGGCACGAATCTGGATATACCGAAGCAGCCGATAGTGTTGACAGCAATTTAGGCGTCCTCCAGACAATTTCGTCTGCGAAAACCATTTTCTCAAATGACTAACGTGGCCTCGTTCTACTGCGTTCCACTGGGCCCTGCTGGCCCATGCTGGCAGGTCCATCTCAAACCTAACCAATCTTACTATTATCTGTATAACTGCTACCACCACCAATACCACCCTCTTGGCTGCATGTCATAAGACTCCCACCAGTATATATACTCCATTCTTGGATGGCTCTGTATAAGGACTGAAGAGGTCACTCGTAGCGAAACATATTCTTTAAGAAATGTTTTTAACTGTTCGGGAGAGGGAAAGACCCGGAAGCTTAGGAGGCAGCTGGGGAGGTCACAGGTGCTCACCTGCCTGCACTTCTTGGCAAGCACACCACCAGCTCCACACACCAACACTACCTTTATGCAAATCACTAAACAAATTACGAGACTTAATTAAGCGGTTCGCAAGCGTCCGGGAGAAATCGTTCTTGGCGGTAACGTGAGCCAGCGCTAGACGAGGAATGTAAGGTCGACCTCACAACCGGACACAACAGCTAGACGGAAATGTACTCACACACACACACACACACACACACACACACACACACACACACACACACACACACACACACACTATTGCGACCCCTGAATGGGTCACAATGTATATAATGTATATTACCTGTTCATATAATTTTATATTGCTTATATTTGCGATAATAGCTAAATCGTAAATACATTGCTTTATATTATTATTTGACTTAGTTATATTATTAGGTAGGATGTAACATTTATATATTATTCAGTGCTCATAGTTCGAGTGTTAAGTAGCTGACAGCATTGTCTAACTACTGTAATTATCGCTCCTCTCGTTTCGTTGCCGGCTTCTCTGTGTTGCTGGGCATCAGCAGTCCACGGAGAGTCACGTGATCAGGGTGGGGTGATCACACCTCACCAGGAGTGAGAGTCTGCCTGGCCTGCGCTCCTTCTTGTCTGTTTGACGTGCCTTCCAACAAGACGTCCCTCTCCAGCTCTCCCTTGTGGGCCCTTGTTGGAAGATCGTCTCTGTCGCTTTCTTCTTGTTGGTTCTGTGTAACTGTTCACAGAACATAGCCTAGACTTAATGATTTTCGACGTTGTACTGAGGTTGTCTCTCTCATAGACACTCTGAGAAACTCAGGTCCTGAGCTGTAGCTTCTGACCTAATTTGTACTGGTATCTGTGTATTGTCACAGTCGGGGATTTTCTAATGCTGAACTTAGATTCAGTAGTATGGGAGTTTTGTGACTTTTGTGGAGGATCTGCAGATGGTCCCTACTTAGTGTCGTTATATTATCCCCTTGTTCCTGATTCTGTGTCACTGTTGCTTGTTATATTGCTGTTCGGCTTATCAGTCGTTTTATTGTTCAAGCAAGCTGTTCTGATTGCCAGGTTGGTCAAGAAGTTAGTTTATGTGAGGACTTTTAGTCAGTCACTGGTTAAGTCTAGTCGAGTTTTAAGACATAGCGAACTACTTAGAGCACTTACACACATACACACAATCTTATTTGTATATATTTGTATTATGTTATTAAATGCTAACAATGTATCAGACGGTACTTAAAAGCCATAAAGATGTGATACGTGCCTTCAGCACAATACTACTGTACACGAGAGAAGTGATTATTTTGATTAATTTAATTTACTGTGATCTTACACGCCTAGACAACTTTATTGTTATTAATAAACTTATTAAATTTTAATTTCTTTAGTTAGTAATCTACCAGTTGTAATCCTGAAGCACTATTGAATCTTACTAAATTCTAATGGATAACTGGACCAGGATACTGACTACTTGTTACAAAAACCCAGTAACAGGCTGGATGCTAGAAGGGCAGACCTTTCTAGTATTCACTGTAGATCTCTACCATTATTATATATCGCGTTTTTTGTCTCACACACACACACACACACACACACACACACACACACACACACACACACACAGTAACCGATATAATCGCTCCATTAAATTCATGCTATAAGATTAACAGGTTTTTTAATTATCACTTTACGGCTGTATACTAGAGACCACCCTGAGTTAATAGTGGTGGTGAAGGACTGCCACTAGATGTAAAGTGGGGATGGTGGTCACTGTCGTTGTGATAAGCTATGACGGTGCTGTTGTATGGTTGTAATGGTGATGACCCTTTTTCTTGCCACATCCCACTCCATCATGACACTTCGCGGTCAGTCATGTTGCCACACCCCAATCAATCATCAAACCACTTCACCTCCTTCGTCTTGGCACTCTGGGCCAGCTTCCTCACAATTCTGCTGCCCCTGCCAACCTAGCAGTAAAAATAGGCGTGTGTGTTGTGGGTCGCACCCAGGTAAAAAAAAATCTTAGAAGCCTCCAGTCCTGATGGAATGCACTGTATAAGAAAACACCCTAGCCTTGTGTGTTAAGAAACTCCAGTACCCTATGGAAGTATTCAAATGTTGGGTATCAAAGGATGTAGGGATGTTATTACTTACAAGAACTCTAGGGTACCATCCTGCCCGGTTACATAACACTACCTTCTACTGCCCAGATATGAATTCGTGAATAAAATGCACCTTACTGAAAAATGGAGGTGAGATGTTGCAGATGCTGCTGGTGTTATAGCATATGTTGTTTTTTCATACTGCTACTGATGCTGTTTTGTTGTTGCTAATGTTACTGACGTTGTTAATATTGTTTTTCTTGCTGTTGCTGCCGCTGCGTAAGTGATTGGCTGGCAACAAACAGGGTTTGCTGATCATATCTCAACTTCATTATAACTAAATGACTCTCCACATTACCCTCATTGCTTATTTAATGACCACAATTTATACTGGAGGATATTTAGGCCAAGCTATTTGTTCTCTTACCTACTGAAGGGTCAGCGTTAGAAAGGCCACTCACCAGAGTATTAATAATATCCCTTCACCGTTAGTTCAGCTGGTGCAGAAATTGATAAATTAATCTACCAGCAAATTTTAATGTCAGTACTAGCAATCACACCTTTTATGACCGCAAACTTCCAGTATTAGCATATTTTCCTGTACGGGAAGATGGATAGGAAGGCAAGGAGCTCATAACTGCTCAAATTCAATATTTCCCATCACGTAGAGTCGATAAAAATGGGTGGGAGGGATAACCTTCTTAAGAGGGTCGATGATGTTTAATTAATCACTGTATTCTTGCACTGCCTCCGCGGCTCCCAAATAATGCAAGGTGGGCGAACGTGCGAGCATGGGCGTACCACAGTGCCGTGCTGGTGGTAGTGGGCGGTCGTGGGTGTACAAACACCACCTTAAGATACCTGTGTTTCTATTGCACTCACACCTCTTCCTTCTCATATTTCCTCTTCACCCCCACACCTTCCCCTTTCCCTCACTCTCCCATCTCACCCCCTGACGCCTTCCTATATTTGTTGATCAACTAAAAACAAAGCAAAGAAACCAGTTACCATAAGTGAGAGAAGCAAAAACCAGCGGTCCTCACACACGATATACTAAATTCCTAAACCCTGCGTTAACTTCTTTGAATTATGTGAAGTAAATATTGTACCCTCTCACACAAGCACCAACAGTGAGCATACACCACCTGCTGCCTCTCACACCACCTTACACTGGCACTTGACGCCTTCTTTTCAAGCACAATTCCACTACTTCCCACGTTACTTTTGAGTGACACTACTGTTTTAGTAGAAGTAGCTGTAGCGCACATCTTCGGTGCCATCTGTCCTGTAAATTCCACGTCATTTTTCCAACATAGTATTTTATGTTCCCCCTTCCACTGTTTTTATGCCGGCAGTAGCCAGAGTGAGTTGAGAACTTCCAAGTTCTCTGCTATATTTAAGTACGCCCTTCAAAGAGACGTGCTCAGAAATTCCTGAGATGTATATAACCACAAGACATACAAGTACCACATGCATAATTTTCCTTCAGACCGGTTAATGACAATATGAAGTCTTGAGCAAAACCTACACTGTTACCAAGTTATCTCAGGCTTCATGTATACCACTTTCTTTTATTACTTCTTTGAAGAGGAGTAAAATAATGATGGTAACAAACTCTTGATTCTATGAAATTGACCCCTCAAGGAAGGTTCCTTGATGCTGGTGAGGGGCTCTTGATCTAGGGAATTGGATCTGTTCTCCAGTTCCCTGAATTAAATTTGAATACCTTCCACATCCCCCCTCAGGCGCTGTATAATCTTACGGGTTTAGCGCATCCCCTTCATTATAATAATTATCAATGAAATCGAACCCCTTCTCCAGGTTATATATGACCCCTACGGGTTAAGCGATTCCCCAAGAATATAATTCTATTTTTCAGTTATCCTGAGACTAAAGTAGTACTTCTGTACACTTCTAAAGAGTACCCGAAGGATGTTTCCGGGGAACAACGTCCCCCCCCCCCCCCGCGGTCGGGCCCCAGACCAGGCCACCTGATTAATCAAGGCACGTAGTCCAATGTACGAGTCACAGCCCAGTTGGTCAGGAACTGAGTTTAGAAACATATCAACTTCTTCTCTTTAAAGAAAATTTGGAATTTCACCAACACTGGGGATGTAGTGAAGGTGACTCCCTCACTCATCCTCAGCTCATCACAAACTACCTCGTGAATGACCCCTGTCTGATCTACGACTGGTCCCTGTCTTTGTCATGTCTTGTATAGCCTCTTTTGGCCCCTGGCTAGTACACGTTTGATCCCTGCATAGTACATGTCTAATCTCCGGCTAGGAATTATCCCTGTCTAGAACATGTTTAATCCGTGACCAGTGTCTTGCCCACTAGACCAGACTTCTCACGACTTTCCGTGGGCCGGTGTCAGGGGCAAGTGAAGGAAAAAATAAAAGGGACGCCGCGGAAGATGCAAGACACAATAGGGTCCTGGGGCGTCATTAGGCAGGCTGGAGGGTAAGGGACCTCCTCATACCCCAGACAACCATGCTAACCCTCGCCACCCCTTCTACCACTCCCCCCAACACATGACCCAACATTGCAGAAATTTGCATGTTAGAGAGAGAGCGGCGCCGTCTCGGGTCCAGTGTGATATATGGTGATTATAAGTTGTTTATATTTGTAAGATGATAAAAAATACGCCGCCACCACAGCCACTCGCCACTTTCTGGCTCCGGTGTAAGTTTATCCTAAATACTTTTTACGAAAGGGTGAAAATTTTAACTTGATAACGTTGTTTAATATTCCTCTTAACTACTTATAAGGTGACCAGACTCGTGTAAATTAGATGAACAAGTGTCGAAAAGGAAGTGAACACTCATAGGCGTAGAGAAGGAAATAAATAACGAAAGAAAGAGAGAGGAAAGAAAGATAATCGGAAAGGAGGGATATAGTAGAAAAAGGAGAAAACTTTTCAAATATATTAAAACGGGACTTCACAGCACAGTGTTTTATACGACAGTTACATAGTGGGAACACAAGCTAAGTTTCCCTGTTATATTTCATAAAGTATGATGGATTTCATACAACCTGAGTTAGTAGGATAATGAGGACATCGCCAAGCATCCCATTCAGAGCTCAGGAGTTACGATGGCGTCAAGAGTTTCGTTCCAGGAGAGCTGGAGTTACCATCACTTGGCAATTACCATCTCTCAGGATGGCTCGAGAGATGCCACAAAGGAGAATTGGAAACAAATTACACACACAATATATATATATATATTTATTTATATATAATATATATAAAATGTACAGAATAGGTAAAACTGGTCAATCAGCAAGAACTCATTTAAAATTAAGTCCTTCCTAAAATTTTCTTTTATGCATTTAAAGATACAATATTTTTTTTAATTTACGTTAATGTAAAAATTAATAATTTTGTGCCAAAAGCACCTTAGAAAACTTACCTAATCTTATAACAAGCTCAATTTAATTTAGTCTAATCCAACTAAATACATTTTAGATAAGTTTACAATAATTTAATAAACAAACAAATGAATTTTTTTTTCGTTAGGTTCAAAATGTTTTTTGTGAAATTATTGCATACACAAGTTTTCGCTTTCCTTATTCAGCAAGAAGAGGGTTTCTATTTAAGTCAAAATGACAAGTTTTACCTATTCGGCACGGCATTATATATATATATATATATATATATATATATATATATATATATATATATATATATATATATATATATATATATATATATATATATATATATATACAAAACAACCACTCTGAAAGAATAGAGAAATTCCAAGCGCTTTCGTGACTACTCACATTATCAAGGAACTATAGTTCCTTGATAATGTGAGTAGTCACGAAAGCGCTTGGAATTTCTCTATTCTTTCAGAGTGGTTGTTTTGCATATTTTAAAATCACCTGTTTACTGTGATCTTATTGCATAATATATATATATATATATATATATATATATATATATATATATATATATATATATATATATATATATATATATATATATATAATGTGTGTGTGTGTGTGTGTGTGTGTGTGTGTGTGTGTGTGTGTGTGTGTGTGTGTGTGTGTGTGTGTGTGTGTGTGTGTGTGTGTGTGTAGGTAGTAGGTTGGTAGACAGCAACCACCCAGGGAGGTACTACCGTCCTGCCAAGTGAGTGTAAAACGAAAGCCTGTAACTGTTTTACATGATGGTAGGATTGCTGGTGTCTTTTGTCTGTCTCATAAATATGCAAGATTACAGGCATGTCTTGCTACTTCTACTTACACTTAGGTCACACTATACATACATGTACACGTTTATTTATACACACTCATCCGAGTTTTCTTTGATTTTATCTTAATAGTTCTTAGTCTTATTACTTTTCCTTTTATATCCATGGGGAACAGGAATAAGAATCTTTACTCCGTAAGCCATGCGTGTTGTAAAAGTCAACTAAAATGCCGGGAACAATGGGCTAGTAACCCCTTTTCCTGTAAAGATTACTAAAAAGAATAATAAGAAGAAAATTGTCAAAGTGGGTAGTCTGAATGTGCGTGGATGTTGTGCAAATGATAAGAAAGAGATGATTGTGGATGTTATGAATGAGAAGAAGCTGGATGTCCTGGCTTTAAGTGAAACAAAGCTGAAGGGGGTGGGAGAGTTTCAATGGAGAGGAATAAATGGGATTAGGTCAGGGGTTTCAAATAGAGGTAGAGCTAAAGAAGGAGTAGCAATAATGTTGAAGGATAAGCTATGGCAGGAAAAGAGGGACTACAAATGTATAAATTCAAGGATTATGTGGAGTAAAATAAAATTGGATGTGAAAAGTGGGTTATAGTAAGCGTGTATGCACCTGGAGAAGAGAGAAGTGTAGAGGAGAGAGAGAGATTCTGGGAAATGTTGAGTGAATGCGTGGGGAGTTTTGAATCAAGTGTGAGAGTAATGGTGGTTGAGGATTTCAGTGCTAAAGTGGGGAAAAATGTTATGGAGAGAGTAGTAGGTAAATTTGGGGTGCCAGGGGTAAATGTAAATGGGGAGAGTTTAATTGAGCTATGTGTAGAAAGAAATTTGGTAATAAGTAATACATATTTTATGAAAAAGAGGATAAATAAATATACAAGGTATGATGTAGCACGTAATGAAAGTAGTTTGTTAGATTATGTATTGGTGGATAAAAGGTTGATGGGTAGGCTCCAGGATGTACATGTTTATAGAGTGGCAACTGATATATCGGATCATTATTTAGTTGTAGCTACAATTAGAGTAAGAGGTAGATGGGAAAAGAGGAAGGTGGCAACAACAAGTAAGAGGGAGGTGAAAGTGTATAAACTAAGGGAGGAGGAAGTTCGGGTGAGATATAAGCGACTATTTGCAGAAAGGTGGGCTAGTGCAAAGATGAGTAGTGGGGAGGGGGGTTTGAAGAGGGTTGGAATAGTTTTAAACATGCAGTATTAGAATGTGGGGCAGAAGTTTGTGGTTATAGGAGGGTGGGGGCAGGAGGAAAGAGGAGTGACTGGTGGAATGATGAAGTAAAGGGTGTGATAAAAGAGAAAAAGGTAGCATATGAGAGGTTTTTACAAAGCAGAAGTGTTATAAGAAGAGCAGAGTATATGGAGAGTAAAAGAAAGGTGAAGAGAGTGGTGAGAGAGTGCAAAAGGAGAGCAGATGATAGAGTAGGAGAGGCACTGTCAAGAAATTTTAATGAAAATAAGAAAAAAAATTGAAGTGAGTTAAACAAGTTAAGAAAGCCTAGGGAAAGTATGGATTTGTCAGTTAAAAACAGAGTACGGGAGTTAGTAGATGGGGAGATGGAGGTATTAGGTAGATGGAGAGAATATTTTGAGGAACTTCTAAATGTTAAGGAAGAAACAGAGGCAGTAATTTCATGCACTGGCCAGGGAGGTATACCATCTTTTAGGAGTGAAGAAGAGCAGAATGTAAGTGTGGTGGAGGTACGTGAGGCATTACGTAGAATGAAAGGGGGTAAAGCAGCTGTAACTGATGGGATCATGACAGAAATGTTAAAAGCAGGGGGGGATATAGTGTTGGAGTGGTTGGTACTTTTGTTTAATAAATGTATGAAAGAGGGGAAGGTACCTAGGGATTGGCAGAGAGCATGTATAGTCCCTTTATATAAAGGGAAAGGGGACAAAAGAGATTGCAAAAATTATAGAGGAATAAGTTTACTGAGTATACCAGGAAAAGTATACGGTAGGGTTATAACTGAAAGAATTAGAGGTAAGACAGAATGTAGGATTGCGGATGAGCAGGGAGGCTTCAGAGTGGGTAGGGGATGTGTAGATCAAGTGTTTACATTGAAGCATATATGTGAACAGTATTTAGATAAAGGTAGGGAAGTTTTTATTGCATTTATGGATTTAGAAAAGGCATATGATAGAGTGGATAGAGGAGCAATGTGGCAGATGTTGCAAGTATATGGAATAGGTGGTAAGTTACTAAATGCTGTTAAGAGTTTTTATGAGGATAGTGAGGCTCAGGTTAGGGTGTGTAGAAGAGAGGGAGACTACTTCCCGGTAAAAGTAGGTCTTAGACAGGGATGTGTAATGTCACCATGGTTGTTTAATATATTTATAGATGGGGTTGTAAAAGAAGTAAATGCTAGGGTGTTCGGGAGAGGGGTGGGGTTAAATTATGGGGAATCAAATTCAAAATGGGAATTGACACAGTTACTTTTTGCTGATGATACTGTGCTTAGGGGAGATTCTAAAGAAAAATTGCAAAGGTTAGTGGATGAGTTTGAGAATGTGTGTAAAGGTAGAAAGTTGAAAGTGAACATAGAAAAGAGTAAGGTGATGAGGGTATCAAATGATTTAGATAAAGAAAAAATGGATATCAAATTGGGGAGGAGGAGTATGGAAGAAGTGAATGTTTTCAGATACTTGGGAGTTGACGTGTCGGCGGATGGATTTATGAAGGATGAGGTTAATCATAGAATTGATGAGGGAAAAAAGGTGAGTGGTGCGTTGAGGTATATGTGGAGTCAAAAAACGTTATCTATGGAGGCAAAGAAGGTAATGTATGAAAGTATAGTAGTACCAACACTCTTACATGGATGTGAAGCTTGGGTGGTAAATGCAGCAGCGAGGAGACGGTTGGAGGCAGTGGAGATGTCCTGTCTAAGGGCAATGTGTGGTGTAAATATTATGCAGAAAATTCGGAGTGTGGAAATTAGGAGAAGGTGTGGAGTTAATAAAAACATTAGTCAGAGGGCAGAAGAGGGGTTGTTGAGGTGGTTTGGTCATTTAGAGAGAATGGATCAAAGTAGAATGACATGGAAAGCATATAAATGTATAGGGGAAGGAAGGAGGGGTAGGGGTCGTCCTCGAAAGGGTTGGAAAGAGGGGGTAAAGGAAGTTTTGTGGGCGAGGTGCTTGGACTTCTAACAAGCGTGCATGAGCGTGTTAGATAGGAGTGAATGGAGACGAATGATACTTGGGACCTGACGATCTGTTGGAGTGTGAGCAGGGTAATATTTAGTGAAGGGATTCAGGGAAACCGGTTATTTTCATATAGTCGGACTTGAGTCCTGGAAATGGGAAGTACAATGCCTGCACTTTAAAGGAGGGGTTTGGGATATTGGCAGTTTGGAGGGATATGTTGTGTATCTTTATACGTATATGCTTCTAAACTGTTGTATTCTGAGAACCTCTGCAAAAGCAGTGATAATGTGTGAGTGTGGTGAAAGTGTTGAATGATGATGAAAGTATTTTCTTTTTGGGGATTTTCTTTCTTTTTTGGGTCACCCTGCCTCGGTGGGAGACGGCCGACTTGTTGAAAAAAAAATTATATATATATATATATATATATATATATATATATATATATATATAATATATATATATATATATATATATATATATACACATACACACACACATGCACACACACATGCACACACACACATGCACACACACACATGCACACACACATGCACACACACACATGCACACACACACATGCACACACACACATGCACACACACACATGCACACACACATGCACACACACACATGCACACAGGATCTCGGACTCGACCCCCGCAACCTCAACTAGGTGAGTACATACATGCACACACCTAGGCGAGTACGCACACGCGCGTGCGCGCCCTGCATTACATTGCTTCCTTTTACAGCGTTTCACTACTAAAGAGGTTTTCAATTATACCCATTATTCATTTATTCAGACTTCCTACAATAAATATATTCTCCACTCATAACTTAACGGCAAAAATATTTTAAGGAAAGTAATGTATTTATTATATATGCATTTTTTAGACCTAGCTTTATTGCTCACTGTATATATGACAGTATAAATATGTATACAATGTTATCAGACTTTTATATGCATTTGAAAGTGAAAAAGGCTGTGATTCACTTTACAGCGATTTTCGCTTTACAGCAGTAGCTCGGAACCTATCCTGCTGTATAAGCGGGGCCATCCTGTTTATGAGAAAAAAGAATGTGTGGTTACATTATATGCCTAATGATATATACTTGCACCAGCCTGGCGACAACCAGCCCTGCACCTGTAATAAGGAACACCCACTACATGTACAGTGACCCCATTTAGAGTGACCGAAGATAGTTGGTCAGGACTAAGCTGTATTACATAAACATATGCCACATCGCTACACTACCTGGGGAAAAAATGAACGCAATTCCCAAAACTGCATATATAGCATGATAGTTGGCGGGTGCGCGCGCGCACACACGCACACACGCACACGCGCACACGCGCGCGCACACACACACACACACACACACACACAGTACGGAGCACCAGTTTGGAACCCACACCTGGTCAAACACGTCAAGAAATTAGAGAAAGTGCAAAGGTTTGCAACAAGGCTGGTTCCAGAGTTAAGGTTAATGACCTACGAAGAGAGGTTAAGGGAAATCGGCCTGACGACACTGGAGGACAGGAGGGTCAGGGGAGACATGATAACGACATACAAAATACTGCGTGGAATAGACAATGTGGACAGAGACAGGATGTTCCAGAGAGGGGACAGAAACAAGGAGTCACAATTGGAAGCTGAAGACTCAGATGGGTGAAAGGGATGTTAGGAAGTATTTCTTCAGCCACAGAGTTGTTAGGAAGTGGAATAGTCTGGCAAGCGTTGTAGTGGAGGCAGGAACCATACATAGTTTTAAGACGAGGTATGATAAAGCTCATGGAGCAGGGAGAGGGAGGACCCAGTAGCGGTCAGTGAAGAGGCGGGGTCAGGAGCTGAGTCTCTACCCCTGCAACCACAATTAGGTGAGTATACACACACACACACACACACACACACACACACACACACACACAAGGGGTCATAGTTGGAAGTTGAAAACCCAGATGAATCACAGGAATGTTAGGAAGTATTTCTTAAGTCACAGAGTTGTCAGGAAGTGGAATAGCCTGGGAAGTGATGTAGTGGAGGCGGGATCCATATATAGCTTCAAGAAGAATTATGATAAAGCTCATGGAGCGGGAAGTGACCTAGTAGCAGCCAGTGAAGAGGCGGGGCCAGGAGCTGTGACTGGACCCCTGCAACCACAAGTAGGTGAGTACACACACACACGCACACACGTGTATACACATGTTCATAATCAGACAGGTACACAAATACATACAAGTAAACACATGCATAACAGATGCAGCGTACTGTTTGTAGGACGGGTGGGGGGAGACAGGAAGGCAAGGCAGTGGATGACCCATCAGGATGAAAAAAGAAAGAAGAAAAACTAGACAAAAGGTGCGTGAAATTTATTCATGATGGGGTCCCGGGAGGTGGTTTGGGGATGGGTTGAGGGAGAGCCGGGTTGTGGGGTTGGGATTTAGAACTGGGTTGTGGGGTGGGGGTGGAGAGATAGCTTCACACAGTGCCACCCGCCCAGTGACTGGCGTACATAATCACGCTCACGGAGATCACAAATGTATATTAAGTGAGCTAAACACTCCAGGCCAGGAGGATCTGCTCTTGCAACTAAAGCCACTCTAGATGGGACACCACCAGTACAGTTCTGTTCTTGTATGCCGGAACGCTGACCACCTCAACATGAAGCTAAAACGTACGAGTACTGTGGAACAGGGTAAAAACAATATGAAAGACTACGAACAAAGCTGAACATATCTATGTGAAACAGGACTAAGAATATAGAACAGAAGCAAGAACAATATGGAGCAGCACTAATGGCAGAGAAACTGCAATGGTACAATGGACTCGACTGCCGCCATTGGTGGCTTTCTTTCTTTAAGTTATAGGGGAGCGTCTCAATTATATGGCCCAGCAGATACCGTCATTAATCACCTGGTGTCGTCGTAGATAAACCACTTTTTCACGCTCCATTGATCGTACTGCTGTTGCTCACTCCTGTACGTCTTAATCTTTCTCTGCAACTCACTCCCTCCCTCCCACATATACTATCACTTGTTGCGCCTTCCCTCCACGTCTTGCCATTCTGCATTTGTCCCCTCCCACCCTGGCTGTATGCCATGCACCTCGCAGGCTAACAGCCATCACAACCCAGTTGATCAGGAATTTGCAGACAATGATCCAGTTTCCTCTTGGGAAAAAATCTAATCTTCCCGGCAATATTTCTGCTGCTGTCAGGCTTAAGAATCTGGGAATACGGTTGTTGAGTCTTCTCTCGTATATCGATAAAGTTGTTAAATTGTACATAAGAAATCGAGGAATGTTCTATTAAGAGAGGTTGACTATTATATTTTAACACGCTTCTCAGGTGCTTTATAAATGATGTACAGTACCCATAACTTAATGAGTAAGACATGTGCAACACTACTGTTACTATCTAAGTTATTATTATCGCCTGTATTCAACTGAAGAAGCCTGCTATGCAAGCGAAATATTTCGACAATGAAGATACCTCGGTGTTGCACATGCGTCTCACTCGTTGTCTCAGGTGCTGCTGTTTCGAAACCAGACCTTAAGTATCAAGAAGTTGTGAAATGTGCAATTCCACATTTTTACTCTCAGTATTTTGTTTCGAGTAATGTGTAAAAGATGAGACTCAAATACAAGAATTTCATGTAATTTTAAACAGTTTATTGCTTCTATGCAGACAATAAATTCTCTCAATATTTCTTCTCGCTCTGCTATCTCACTCTTAAATGGCGTTAACACTGAGCAGTGTTCCAAGCGATAGAGAACAAGTGATTTGAATAGTGTTACTACCAAAGGCATTATTTTTCTTGTTCTGAAAGTTCACATTATGTACCATGCCTTTCTCCTGGCCTTCACAGTAATTACTTTGTATTCTTTAAAAAATAGATTAGCTGACATTATTATACTCAGGTCTTTTACGTCTTCTCTTCATGCTATACGGAGACATTCCTGCATTTTGTATACAGTTTCTCTTCTGAATTTTCTTGCATATATGAGCAACTGGAAACTGTCCCAACTGACTAATGGAAGACTTTATATCCTCTCGTTTCTCGGTGACTCCTACAGAGGTGATTTTCATGTTAAAATTTATCGTTTCGGTCTGGTATGAAGTTATGTAACAAGTAGCGCTAGGACTGTGACTTGGGGAACTGGACTTCTTGACATTGCCAAGGCTAGATTTTATATTCTATTATTCGTTAGAAAATTGCCGAGGCCTGGTCAGCGCCGCGGGGGCGCTGCCCCCTGGAACACCCTCCAGGTAGGTAGACCTACTGATCTTGTGCGCTATCACTCCATGATTGTCAAATGTCTTAGGGAAGCCTCAGAAACCCATGCAGACCTGGGTTGTACAGGTAGTATTTTTTCCATGTTGTACACATTTACTGTAACATATACACAGAGATACACACCTCGAGGTGTATATAAACAGATACACCTCGATGTGTATATAAACAGATACACACGCCTCGAGGTGTATATAAACAAATACACACATCTCGATGTGTATATAAACAGATACACACGCCTCGAGGTGTATATAAACAAATACACACATCTCGATGTGTATATAAACAGATACACACGCCTCGAGGTGTATATAAACAGAGATACCCACCTCGAGGTGTATATATAACCCGCCTCCCCGAAGGGTGTTGGTTACGCGGTAGCTTGAATGTTTAAACCATCAAAATAACACTGATGCTTTCATAGATAATGCTTATTAATTAACGTCCATGCAATGAATATAACTCACCCATGATACACCAAGAATTTTTACCAAACGCCCTAATCTTGTCCTTGTTCTTCCAATCAATTATTATTAGCTATTATTACATATTTTCTACTTCCAAAACCTGTTGTACAAAGATAACTGAGAGAAGTCAGTGCTGAGGAGAAGTGACCAAAAAACCACAACATTAATGTATACATAAATTAAGAAGGGACGAGGCTCCACCATCACACCAGCTACTTAACTGCCAGATTTAGCACCACTAAACTCTCTTCCTCTAACGGGAGGCATCAATAAAATACTAATTTTATACCAACATCAAATACAAATTAATTTTCAAGTTGACGCTGAACTGCAGCAAAAAAAAAAAAAATACTTTTATGTTGAGACACACGATAAAATATGCTTCATAAACTAGTTTACTTTCAAGTACAGACAAACAATTAAATGAATGGAAAAACCTTTATTATTAATTGAGAAGCACTATATTAAATATTGAGGTTGCTGCTTCACTGAAGGTGGAGGAATACACCACCACCAGGAGGAACAGCAGGAACAGCAGCAACTGCAGCAGCTGCATTAGCACTAATGTAAAACCTCCAAGTGAGGCAGCAGCAACGTACATCAACAACCACTATGAAAAGGACGCACAGCAGGCGAAGCTTTATCACGGACACGAAACACATTAGAAACACTCCAAGAAGCAAGAAAAGCAGCAGTATGAATGACATGAACAAGTGGCGGCATATCTTAGGAACAAGCGATAAAGCAGCATCACTTGCAGGAACTGTAATAGTTGCAGCATCACTGACAGAAACAGAAGGAACAGTACCTCTCAGTAACAATACCATCATCACAGGCAGCAACAAGAGAAGGAACAGCACCTTTCAGTAACAACAGCATCATTGGCAGGAACAGCACCTTTCAGCAACAACAGCAGCTGCATCACTGACAAAAACAAAAGCAGCTAGAGCACTTCTTAAGCAACAAGAACAGCACAACAGGGACGAGTTAGGTGTCTAGGTTGGCAATATCTCAATCACGAGGGAGGTCAGGCTGAGACTAGTACTCCGCACATGCCCCACATACCACGTTCACAGTCTTACGCTGGACACCCAGGCCATTAAGAGCCTCTGTCTCCCATCACACTAGACCTCTCACTAACAGCTACCTTAATCCTATTCCTCCTTTCTCACTTATCTTCCCTTCATTCCTTCCTTCCTCCGTATCTTTCTTATAGAAAAAAAAAACAGCAGAATTCTGTTGTTGTATTCAATTTTGATAAATAAAAAAACCACCACTCTTCATCTCTTCCTCCCTCCCTTTATTTCCAGTATTTCTCTTCTTTCTATTTTCTTTCCCCTTCACCACAGGCTTGATGCTCCAAACTCGCGTTTCTTCCAGGTATAATTGCTAACAGCACTAATCACATTTTGGCTTAGCATTTTATACACGAGAGCACCAGATGAAACTTAGCCATCCCTCGCCAGACATGAAATGTTTTCATGATACAGATTTTACATTTACTGTAGGTTGGCTGCATCATCGGTAGCTACACAAGTATCTAGCGCATCTATGAGGATATATACAGGTAAATGTGAACACACGGAGGATCCCACGAACATGCTGTTAGAGATACAGAACATAAAAGTTGTGATATTTATAGATCTCTGTGTGTAAATCACTCCGCACTTTTGGCAATAAAATGATACCAAACGTAATGAGAAGAGGAAGAGGTTAACACAGAGGGTGTGTATGTGTAATATATGAAGTAGCCAACTCTTGCCTGTTTCGTACGATACAAGAGCGGGCTACAGCTGCGCCCCCTGTTACCGCCAACAGCGTTCCCGTGTACCAACGAACTGAGAGACCAGTTGTGAGCACCATTATGACTAAAAGACCAGACGGTCCTGGCGTAGACCAGATTGTTTTGGTGTAAACCACACTGTGGCTCATGGATGAGTTTACTCTTGTCGAAGTGTTTGACGAGAGTGGTAAAAATACCTTCAAGTTTTAATATTATCTATACAAGTCATCCTAAACACTCTATATAATCTTCTGCAAACATTTCTTTTGTGACACTGGAGACCATCTCTATTTTCCCGGTGAAAAATCATCATTACTCAGCATAACACAAACTACTAAAAAAATATACACACTTTCTTCCCTGAGAGTAAAAACATAGTGCAGACGGGCAAATATTGACGGAAGAAATGACCTTTTCTTATTTTTATTATTCTTTTACTCTGAACAGATTCTGAAGAAAACGTTCTGAGGTATGGCGCACAGTTACAACTACTGGGAACAAAAAGTCTGGAGATTTGGCCGACAGCCAGTCCCAATCCGGCTTGCCGCGTCTCCAAGTATCCTGTACGTTATAATCACGTCTCTCCTAGTGGATCTCCATTCCATATCCATCACAGCCTGGTTGTTGTGGCACTTGGGGAACGCAGTGATCTAGTTTACCCTCGAAAATTTATACATTCGTTCCAGGAATATTCTTGACATCTAATGGTAGCAGGCAGAAATCTCTTGAACACGAATGTTGACATGATTTTCTTATTGCGCCCCTGCTTTCCCCTATATTTTACACTTTCTCCCGTATCTCACTCCATTAAATTGTGGAAATATGTTCGATGTGATGTTCACCTGAAGATTATTTTCATACGTCGATGTAATTTTTCTCCTCCAAGTTCATACTTGCGTCTGGTCTTCCTGCTACCAGAGTTGCATGGTGTTACACTTGCTCGTTTAAACTTCAGCAGCCACAGTGTTTTGTGTGTGCTTACCTGACGGAGGAGCGAGTCTCTTGCTTGTTCCACTCACAGCAATGCAGTATGTTCATGCTGTCCCTCTTCTATAATTCATTTATCGTATAACTTCTTCACATTTCTTCAAGATTGACGTCAGCTAAGTGGGTGTGTGTTTAGGCATGTATGTGATGACGGGAATGTGTAGGTGAGAAGTGGGGACACAAGGCGTGGGGGTAACGGGCGTGTGAGCAGGATAATGTAAATAGAATGTGGGGGAAAGTGGGTGTTGGGGGTGGATGTAGCGTCTCACATGTGGGGTGTTTGGGGGGAAGTGGTGCTGGGGTGAGTGTGTCGCCTCAAGTGGTAATAAGGTGGGCTGGATTAGCACTATCTGGCCACCTCTGTGATATGAACCAGCCTGGACTGGACCCCCTGCTGCCGCCCTTCTTGATAACACCCACACTACCCGTGCTCCACCCCACCTTCTACCCTTTCTACTGACCCTCTCCCTTCCCCCACACACACCTGCGATTGTGGGTGGTGCAGGCTGAGAGGCTGCGGGTGACGGAAGCGTGGACCACGATGCTTCACCGCAAGGGCTCCAGATCACCACTAAGGAATGCGGCAGAGCTGATGTGTGTGATGACAGCCAGGATGATCATGTCTCACTCACCACAAGTGTACAACCTCCAATACAGCCCCCCCCACACACACACAGAAAACAGGAACACGAGGGCACAGCTGGAAGTTGAAAACTCAGATGAGTCATAGGGATGTAAGGAATTCATACATAGCTTTAAGAAGAGGTACGATAAGGCTCTTGATGCCAGAAGTGTGGGCCTAGTAGCAAACAGCAAAGAGGAGGGTCCTAGAGCTGTGAATCGACCACTGCAACCACATATAGGTGAGCGCGCGCGCGCACACACACACACACACACACACACACACACACACACACACACACACACACACACAATAAAGTCATTAATAACGTTAGTTCTAGCTGTCAAAGAACACATTACCCAGCACGGTCAGCCACGGAGTGGGTCTTCTTCCCAGCCAGGCACACTCACTCACTCCACAGGTACCAGGTAATCATATACAAGATTTACCTAATGAAAAAGTCACAGATTTCTTGTCAACATGGACACACGAATCACATTCAATTATACACGTGTCGCTCTAGTGTTGGTTCAGAGAATCCTTGCTTTCACGGACCCATCAATGATCAGGAGTCTCAGTGAGCAGTAGTGTCCACCCGCCGTTCATATGGTGAGCCGTAGTTACGTCTTGTACCCTTGAAGTTCACAAGTTTTAGTTTAATGTACAGTTCAGAAGGTGTGCAATAAGTTTATTGTACACTCGCAGCTTATCCTGTGAACTGTTTTGTGCATCCAATACAGTGACTGGAACAATACACAAAGAAGAAAGAAACTTATGATGGGCCGAAACGTTGTCACCAGCTAGTCATTGTACACCCGCAGGTCGTCCCATAACTGGTGGCGCAAACCAAAAATGATTGACATCAGACCTGGGCAACATGGGTTCAGGGCAGGTCGCTCCTGCCTCTCACAACTACTGGATCACTATGATATGGCTTTGGATGCACTGGAAGAAAATCAGAATGCAGATGTAATATACACAGACTGCAAAAGCATTTGACAAATGCGATCATGGCGTAATAGCCCATAAAATACGTGCTAAAGGAATAACTGGGAAAGTGGCCAAGCCAATGATGATCCTTTTCAAATCACTTGTTCTCTCTAGGCTGGAATACTGCTGTACATTAACATCTCCATTCAAAGCAGGTGAAATCACAGATCTAGAGAGTGTACAGAGATCCTTTACTGCACGTATAAGTTATGTCAAGCACCTTAACTACTGGGAACGCTTGGAAGCACTTGACTTGTACTCGTTGGAACGCAGGAGGGAGATATATATCATAATCTACACTTGGAAAATCTTGGAAGGAATGGTCCAAAATCTGCACACAGAAATCACTCCCTACGAAAGTAAAAGACTGGACAGGCGATGCAAAATGCCCCCAATTAAAAGTAGGGGCGCCATTGGTACACTAAGGGAAAACACCATAAATGACCGGGGCCCAAGACTGTTCAACAGCCTCCCACCAAGCATTAGGGGAATTGCCTGGCTGCCTTCAAGAGAGAGCTGGACAGATACCTAAAGTCAGTGCCGGATAAGCCGGGCTGTGGCTCGTACGTTGGACTGCGTGCGGCCAGCAGTAACAGCCTAGTTGATCAGGCCCTGATCCATCGGGAGGCCTGGTCATGGACCGGGCCGCGGGGGCGTTGATCCCCGGAATAACCTCCAGGTAACCAGGTGGTACTTGTATAGTTTTGATAATGCAGAGTTATTTCGCACAATACAATCTCGTCGCATCATTGTTGATGCAGTATGTGGATACAATCTCGTGATTTTAGATACAATTAATAAATGAAGTCACCGAGTCATTTTGGAGATTACAATCACGTAGCAAATTTATCTGGCTGATGACAAGTGCAAGTACAATCTCAAGAGTTCAAACAAATCATAAAGAAGAGATTTACCAATTGATGTCGAGATTATTTTGGCCGATCACTGGACAAAATAGCAAGTGATATATCAACACCTGAAGCCTAACACGTGATATATGAGCACCTGAAGAATAACAAGAGTGATATATAAACACCTGAAGCAACAACTGGGATATAACAACAATATATGAATACCAACCTGGGAGCAGCTATAAAACGCTATGCAGCACCTGGGAGCAGCTATAAAACGCTATGCAGCACCTGGGAGCAGCTATAAAACGCTATGCAGCACCTGGGAGCAGCTATAAAACGCTATGCAGCATCTGGGAGCAGCTATAAAACGCTATGCAGCACCTGGGAGCAGCTATAAAACGCTATGCAGCACCTGGGAGCAGCTATAAAACGCTATGCAGCACCTGGGAGCAGCTATAAAACGCTATGCAGCACCTGGGAGCAGCTATAAAACGCTATGCAGCACCTGGGAGCAGCTATAAAACGTTATGCAGCACCTGGGAGCAGCTATAAAACGCTATGCAGCAACTGGGAGCAGCTATAAAACGTTATGCAGCACCTGGGAGCAGCTATAAAACGCTATGCAGCATCTGGGAGCAGCTATAAAACGCTATGCAGCACCTGGGAGCAGCTATAAAACGCTATGCAGCACCTGGGAGCAGCTATAAAACGCTATGCAGCACCTGGGAGCAGCTATAAAACGCTATGCAGCACCTGGGAGCAGCTATAAAACGCTATGCAGCACCTGGGAGCAGCTATAAAACGCTATGCAGCACCTGGGAGCAGCTATAAAACGCTATGCAGCACCTGGGAGCAGCTATACAAGACTAACATATGATACCAGCTTGGATAATTAGTAATACCAGACACGTCTGAACATACATTCCAATAAGAGGGACGTACGTAAAAACACATTCCAAGAGGCGAGAGGAACACATGGCGGGAGGTGGGAGAGGACACATACCAAGCGAGGTGTGGGACTCTCCCGCTGAGTGTCACTTCCTTCCCCGCGGCTTCCCACATTCCCACAACCCTTAAAATAAATAAATAAATATATATATAATATATATATATATATATATATATATTATATATATATATATATATATATATTACATAAAAAAGTACCACACACACTTGGAAAATCTTGGAAGGAATGGTCCCAAATCTGCACACAGAAATCACTCCCTACGAAAGTAAAAGACTGGGCAGGCGATGCAAAATGCCCCCAATAAAAAGTAGGGGCGCCATTGGTACACTAAGGGAAAACACCATAAGTGTCCGGGGCCCAAAACTGTTCAACAGCCTCCCATCAAGCATTAGGGGAATTGCCAATAAACCCCTGGCTGCCTTCAAGAGAGAGCTGGACAGATACTTAAAGTCAGTGCCGGATCAGCCGGGCTGTGGCTCGTACGTTGGACTGCGTGCGGCCAGCAGTAACAGCCTAGTTGATCAGGCCCTGATCCATCGGGAGGCCTGGTCATGGACCGGGCCGCGGGGGCGTTGATCCCCGGAATAACCTCCAGGTAACACCCCATTATGGCATGTGTTATGGAACAGTGCCACAGGTTAACTTGGAACAGTGCCACAGAATGGGTAGATCCTCTTTTACGAGTCCTAGAGTTCTATGACATAGTAACATAAATATAATGGGAAGAACAAGGGCGAATAGAGTGCATCTGTTAGAAAACGCTGACCACCACACCCAAGGTTAATACACAAACTGGGCCACTAAAGTGAGTGGGAAGGTCTTAAGAGTGAATACACTAATACCTGAAGGAGTTACTGTAAGAGAGGTAACGGAGTGGGTAGGATAAAAATGCAGTTATCCAAAGGTCACTATTTGAATGCCCTGCTTTCTCCAACACACATCAATCGCCAGCTTGATGAAACTGACTTCATCCTAGCACTGCTGATGATTAACCGGGCTGTGGTTCGTACGCTGAACTACGTGCGGCCATCAGTAACAACCTGGTTGATCAGGCCCTGATACACCGTGAGGCAGGCGAGAGATATCATAATCTACACCTGGAAGATTCTGGAGGGACTGGCAGGCGATGTAACATACCCCCAGTGAAAAGTAAGGGCGTCACTGGTACACTGCGAGAAAACGCAATGAGTGTACTAGGCCCAAGACTATTCAACAGCCTCCCACCAGCAATAAGGGGCAATAAGGGGCATTACGGGAAGACCCCTGGTTGTCTTCAAGAGGGAGCTGGACAGATACCTGAAGACGGTGCCGGATCAGCAGGGCTGTGTGGTTCGTACGTTGGATTGCGTGCGGCCAGCAGTAACAGCCTCGTTGATCAGGCCCTGATCCACCGGGAGGTCTGGTCGTGGACCGGGCCGCGGGGGCGTTGATCCCCGGAATGCCCTCCAGGTAGACTCCAGGTAGGCCTGGTCGAGGGCCGGGCCGCGGGGGCGTTGATCCCCGGCATCCAGCTATCCTGAAGTACTGATCAAGGCAACAAGTGAAAAGTACAGGAAAAAATCCCAAAATGAGTTTATCAGCCCGTAGAAGTTGTCAGAAAGTGGTTACAAGACTTCAACCCGAAGGAGACAACAGAGAATACACATTTAATATAATCTGGATGAAGAAGCAAGAAGAAAACGTACAGTAAGATTTGAGAGCAATTATATTACACATAAAAGAAAAAAAAAAGCTTTTAATGGACAAGTCACTTTCAATATTTTCTAATATGTTATTTCCCCCTATAATCTACCGTGTCCATAATTACTATTATCCTCAAAGATTTGTTAAGTTATACCATGAATTAAGGAAAGATCCTGGACTACACCGTACGACAGCAAACAAAGCAAATGTGGTAGTAATTATGGACAAGGTAGATTATAGGGGAAAAATAAACACAATATTAGGAGACAGGGAAACTCTCGCGCCTCCTAGTCTCTCACACTCTCTCTCTCTATATATAAGAGTAACTAAGAATCCCCAGGACAGCCATTAACGTCTGCCAAAACCCACACAGTTGACCATCGGTTCATGATGGCGACGCCCTGGCCAGCGGGGGACCCCTCGGTATGGCCAAGTTCCGAACTGGGTGTGGGTGTGCTGTGGGTGTGGTGAGATGTGGGTGTGGTGCATGATCTAGTGTGGGTGTGGTGCATGAGCTAGTGCGGCAATTGGTGTGGATTTGTTGCCGATGTCGGATATGATGTGGATGTGGGAGCTGAGTCTGGTGCGGAGAGTATGGGACTGTGGCTGATGCTGTGGTCAGGTGATAGCAGGAAGTAGGTATATGAAGGTCAGATGATAGCAGGAAGTATGATATGAAGGTCAGATGATAGCAGGAAGTATGATATGAAGGTCAGATGATAGCAGGAAGTATAATATGAAGGTCAGATGATAGCAGGAAGTATGATAAGGAAGCATGGTACACGAGGGTCGGGATTAATTAAGAATTAAGTCTATATGTGGATCGGAACTGTAATGAGAAAATAGGAACAAGAATGAAGTAAGAATAGGCTTGGGACTGACCTGTGGTTCGTTTCCAAAATTTTCAAATTTTCGCGGCATGGCCTGAGGCCAGGTGTCCCTGTCGATTACATGATCAAATAGGCTGTTGTTGTTGGCGGCCCGCCGGTCCACATATTCGTCACAGCCTAGGTAATCTGGCACACCGCGGAGGTAGAGATTCAGTCCCTTCTTCAAATACTTCCATAAGTCTTCCGGCAATATTTCTGATATCCACTAGTAGCGAGATGAATAGTCTAGGCCCACGGATACTGATACAGTGTTCTCTTACTGTGCTCATGGCTTGCCTGCTTTTCAAAGTGTATTTTACACTTCCTCTCATATCAGAATTGGAACAGAAGTAGAGAAATTAATAATAACAATATTAGGAATGGAAGAAGAGATAGTAAGCAACCATAATACTGAAGCAACCCGACTGATCACTCCAACAACCAGGAGCTCTATACCGAGACTCGGGGGAGTTAGCCACCTAAAACAAGTATGCTACAGTAAAAGATATAAAACGGAATAAAAACGTTATGCCGAATAAGAATTTTTGATAAAACTTTATTCTAGTACACAGTAATTTAAGAGAGAACTCGATGAGTGTCAGAGGTCCCCGACTCTTCAACGTCTCTTCCCCTCCCGCCCGAGCATAAGGGAAATTACCAACAAACCCCTGGCTGTCTTCAAGAGAGCTCTAAGAGTTCCTCGAATCGGCTCCTAACCTGCCTAACTGCGGTTCGTACGTTGAGCTGCGTGAGACCAGTAATAACAGCCTGGGTGATCAGGCCTGGTCTGGAACAGAGCCGCGGAGGAATCGATCCCCGCAAACATCCTCCAGGTATATCAATGTTATCTAGATCAAAATACGTTATCTAGAACAATCAAAATACGTTATCTAGAACAATCAAAATACGTTATCTAGAACAATCAAAATACGTTATCTAGAACAATCAAAATACGTTATCTAGATCAAAATACGTTATCTAGAACAATCAAAATACGTTATCTAGAACAATCAAAATACGTTATCTAGAACAATCAAAATACGTTATCTAGAACAATCAAAATACGTTATCTAGAACAATCAAAATACGTTATCTAGAACAATCAAAATACGTTATCTAGAACAATCAAAATACGTTATCTAGAACAATCAAAATACGTTATCTAGAACAATCAAAATACGTTATCTAGAACAATCAAAATACGTTATCTAGAACAATCAAAATACGTTATCTAGAACAATCAAAATACGTTACGTTGAATTATCCAAATTTTAATATCCTGACGGAGCCATTACGCTGAAATCCAACAAATAAATCCAATAAATCCGCGTGAGATGGACGAAAATCCATTGCTTAAGTAGAGTGACAAATGGTAAACAGCGGGAGACGCTGTGGGTGGGAGGAGGTGCGGCGGGGAGCAGGCGAGGGGCGGCGGGGAGCAGGCGGGGAGCAGGCGAGGGGCGGCGGGGAGCAGGCGAGGGGCGGCGGGGAGCAGGCGAGGGATGGCAGGGAGCAAGTTGTACTCGTCACGGTAGGTATACCTGTTGTACCCTTCACGGTAGGCATACCTGGTGTACTCTTCACGGTAGGCATACCTGGTGTACTCGCCACGTTAGGTATACCGGTTGTACTCGTCACGGTAGGTATCCCTGTTGCACTCGCCACGATAGGTATACCGGTTGTACTCGTCACGGTAGGTATCCCTGTTGCACTCGCCACGATAGGTATACCGGTTGTACTCGTCACGGTAGGCATACCTGTTGTACTCTTCACGGTAGGCATACCTGGTGTACTCTTCACGGTAGGCATACCTGGTGTACTCGCCACGTTAGGTATACCGGTTGTACTCGCCACGGTAGGTATACCGGTTGTACTCGTCAAGGTAGGTATACCGGTTGTACTCGTCAAGGTAGGTATACCGGTTGTACTCGTCAAGGTAGGTATACCGGTTGTACTCGTCAAGGTAGGTATACCGGTTGTACTCGTCACGGTAGGCATACCTGGTGTACTCGTCACGGAAGGTATAACTGTTGTATACCTGTCTTAGATTCCGGTAGTCTTCCATGCTTGGGTGATGACTTGATCAGTCACGTTGTTCAGAGGTGAGGGGGGAGATAAGAGATGAGGGGCGATAATAGGTGAGGGGGAACGATAAGAGGTGAGGGGTGATAAGATGTGAGGGAGGTTGAAAGAGGGGGTGATGTGAAGACATGAGAGGGGGCAGTGGCGGAAGGCAGGGGACGGTGGATGCATGGGGGATGCAGGGGGCGGCAGGCGGTCGTGGGGTACAGAGGCAGGGGGCGGCCGCGGGGGGCGGAGGCAAGGAAAGGTGACCGCAAGTGCAAAGGAAGACAAATGACAGTGTTATCTGCGGCCATCAGTGACCGCTGTGACCCCCTGCCCGCCCACCCGCCCACACCACCCGCAGTTCTCAATGACTACACCCAGCCTGTGCCTCTCCCTCCCTCCCTCTCCCTAGGTTAAATGTCTTCCTGGATATTTTTCATTAAAAACAATCTACAAGTTACATACACGACAGCACTCTACCTAGTCTATTTCTAAGAGCATTGAGAATTCGTTATCCCATTTACACCAAAAGACGGACACGACACGACAATATTCTACGACGTTAGGTTATTCTGATCGGTTAATACAAGCAGAAAGAACAAAAAGGTATAATACCGTGATTGGAATACAAAACCCGCACATAGGACCGAAATGTCGTAATAAGCCCCCTCCCTCCCCCCCCCCCTCTCTCTCTCTCCTATATGCGGGTTGTGTTTGTGGTGGTTTATACAAGCAGATCTGCAGAAAGCTGAGAGGAGTTTCTATAAAACTTAAATTTATACCAAGAAAACGCGAAGATGCAATTGGTGGTTCCATTTCACCAAGATATAGCACGGAGATATAATAAAATCTCCGATCCAGCCCTTTATCCCAACAAATCTGGAAGTGATTTTTTTTCCACACGCAAAAATAGTCTCTCGTCAGAAATAAAGGGCGACTACAGCATCCAATATGTAATACCTGTAAATCAGGACGTTTTACGGAGAAATGGTTAGTGAAACTGAAGCGTACTATTAGATATATTCAAAAAGACTGCCCTTTTCCAACACATGAAATGTTTCAACCACATGATCAAACACAAGGTTTTAATTACATATAAAAGCACTTGCTCTTGCAAGAGAAAATATTACTGCATCGATACTTTCGAAAGTTTTTCATCTCCCGAAGGGGCAACAGATAGCAAGAGCTATAGCCAAATTTACGTGGAGGAAACATATGCTGGCATCAATCTTACCATTCAAAGCAGGTGAAATCGCAGATCTAGAGAGTGTACAGAGATCCTTTACTGCACGTATAAGTTCTGTCAAGCACCTTAACAACTGGGAACGCTTGGAAGCACTTGACTTGTACTCGTTGGAACGCAGGAGGGAGAGATATATCATAATCTACACTTGGAAAATCTTGGAAGGAATGGTCCCAAATCTGCACACAGAAATCACTCCCTACGAAAGTAAAAGACTGGGCAGGCGATGCAAAATGCCGCCAATAAAAAGTAGGGGCGCCATTGGTTACCTGGAGGTTATTCCGGGGATCAACGCCCCCGCGGCCCGGTCCATGACCAGGCCTCCTAAGAGAAAACACCATAAGTGTCCGGGGCCCAAAACTGTTCAACAGCCTCCCATCAAGCATTAGGGGAATTGCCAATAAACCCCTGGCTGCCTTCAAGAGAGAGCTGGACAGATACCTAAAGTCAGTGCCGGATCAGCCGGGCTGTGGCTCGTACGTTGGACTGCGTGCGGCCAGCAGTAACAGCATAGTTGATCAGGCCCTGATCCATCGGGAGGCCTGGTCATGGACCGGGCCGCGGGGGCGTTGATCCCCGGAATAACCTCCAGGTAACCTCCAGGTAACCAAGGATAGGTTAGTGATCCAGTTGTAGGAAATAGACTGCGTGTTCTCAGTATCATTACAGATCAGCAGGCTTCTTGATTTTTATATTCCCCCCCCCCCGACTTACTACCCTACATATGCTGCTTCTTACTTCCTGTGAACAGTACATTATACTGGAAAGTAACCCAAATGAGGTTGAAATATACTGTCAATTTTGATGACTCTTTTTACTGTTTATCATTGGTAATATTTTCAACACTGACAAGTGTTCACTACGCTTTTACCATACATTTTTTATATACAGGTGTGTGTGTCTAGCTTCTGCTAGGCGCCCATGCTTATCTGGGATCTGGCAGAGTGGCGAAAAAACTGTGTACTTCGATACAGAGTGTGCAGGTTCGAACCTTGCTGTTGACAGTGTGTGTTAAAAGTTCGCCCGTTTGCGAATTGTTAAGCATGTAAATATATATATATATATATATATATATATATATATATATATATATATATATATATATATATATATATATATATATATACAAGGGCCAACTGAAGGGGAGGAGGCTGCATACTAAGTCAGCAGTGACAACCTGGAAGAGTATATAATATATAATTGATACCTGGAGAATGACGATGCCGCGCCACCCACGGCGGCAGCCAATCATCTTAATTTGGTTAAGATCCATGAAGCAGCCCCAGCCAGGTCACTTGAAAGTAGCTAAGTCACTGTTCCATGATACACACTTTCCCTTTTTATATTCCCTGTCTGTTCCATGTATCACACATCATACAGAATTACAAAACGCGCAGAACGTCATACAATATTTCCTTGTTGTCTTGGGTCTAATTTGAGTACTATTCCTACCAAACCAGATCCCGAGGTCATGTGACCACCACCGCCCCGGGATGACCAGTCCAGACCAGGTTTCAGGGTCACGCGAGCTAGCTGATGGGAGGCGCTGCCATACACACACACATGCCTGGGTGGCACCATAGTACTAAGCTTAACGTTAACCAAAGTAAATCCCTCTTGTCAAGTGGCCGGCAGCGGCCCCCTGGCCAACCATTATATTAGTCAGAGCAAACCTTAAAAGGCGGGCGGGGCCCAAAGAGAAGGGGCAGCGGTCCACTGATACGCTTCAACACGTACCATACATCAAGCTGTCCACTTAATACGGCTTCTATTATGGACAAAATCAATATCCAATTTCACTTATACTCATGAATATGCAAGTGAGAGGTGAACTTACCTACCTGAGTCAGTCAGTGACTGCTTACACACGCACGCACACGCGCACACACTCCTTTGCAGTTGGTCAACCCTTAATAGAATATTTGTTATCCTCGTTGCTCTAGTGAAGTTAATCAGCTCATGCTGACACTCCAATATTAAATAAGTGACCCATTCTGTGCTATTGAACAAGAAAAGGAAACATAGCCAGCTTTTGTTCCTAACGTACAACTAATACATAGAATAAGGTAGCAGGACACTGCTGCTGGATCCAGAAGTAGCGGACCCAGCAAATGTAGCGGCCCGGGATGCAGAAGCTAGCCAGTCAAGTCGGTATACTCTCCACTCTCGTCTGGGAGGTCAGAGGGTCGAGTCCCTTACGGAGTATCAAGCCTCCAACGTTCCAAACACAATTTTTTATTAAATAATAAAAAAAAGAATGCTGCCATGGTCAGTCTCTTCTCAGTTGTGGGAGGCTGGAGGTTTGAATTTCACTTTTTCACACACTGACATACACTGTTTTGCATCCTGTATCGCTTGGTTTACAATATTTGCATAATATGTTGTTAAATTATATAAGGAAAAATAATGAAGAAGGGACAACAAGAGGCTACGAAGAGCCAATCACAGCGAGACTGACATTCGTCAGCGATACCTGTAATGTTATAAACCAACACACTAGCAAATTGGAGTCAAAAAATACCGATACTTGTTGATTTTTGACTCGGATCAAATTCGATCACCTTCTCCTCCAAGTTACCTGCCCATTGCTTCCTTTCCTGCCTCAAGCTTTATAGAATAAACTATCATGAAAGTTGGTAATTACCATCAGCTGGAACGAAACTTGTGAAGCTCCCACAGCTAGTGATCTTTGAATGGAATACTTGACGACAGCCTGGTTGATCAAGCCTTGATTGTCCAGGAAGCCTGGTTTGGGACCTGGCCTCGGTTCTAGATCCTCCGGAAACGTCCTTCAGGTATCGTCATCGCCCTATCAAAGTCTACTTAGCTCAGATTAGCACATTTCAATACAATGAAACCAATCCTGTGTGAGGGAACATGGCAGGGAAAAGCAGTCTGCTTTTGATCCCACTATGTAATTATCACATATAATAGGTTTTTGCTACCTTTATTCGATTTGGGGAGTCACCCCCCCCCCGACACTGTCCCAAACAACACATTCTAAAAAAAATCCTTCAAATCTATCCTGCGTTCCTTCTTCTCCAAGTCCTCTTTCCTGTGTTCCCTTTCCTTCAAATCCTCTTTCCCTTTCTCCCTCTCTTCATCTTCCCAGTGCACTTTCCCTTGGTTCCATTCCTACAAGTCCTCTTTCCTCCTCCAAGCTATATTTCCTTTGCTTCCTCTCCTCCTAGAAGCCTTCTCCACCTAACTGCACCTATACTGCACGTATAAGTTCTGTCAAGCACCTTAACTACTGGGAACGCTTGAAAGCACTTGACTTGTACTCGTTGGAACGCAGGAGGGAGAGATATATCATAATCTACACTTGGAAAATCTTGGAAGGAATGGTCCCAAATCTGCACACAGAAATCACTCCCTACGAAAGTAAAAGACTGGGCAGGCGATGCAAAATGCCGCCAATAAAAAGTAGGGGCGCCATTGGTACACTAAGAGAAAACACCATAAGTGTCCGGGGCCCAAAACTGTTCAACAGCCTCCCATCAAGCATTAGGGGAATTGCCAATAAACCCCTGGCTGCCTTCAAGAGAGAGCTGGACAGATACCTAAAGTCAGTGCCGGATCAGCCGGGCTGTGGCTCGTACGTCGGACTGCGTGCGGCCAGCAGTAACAGCCTAGTTGATCAGGCCCTGATCCATCGGGAGGCCTGGTCGTGGACCGGGCCGCGGGGGCGTTGATCCCCGGAATAACCTCCAGGTAACCTCCAGGTAACTCCCTCGCCAGGCACCCCTCCCCACCTTCCATCCTCTTCTCCAAGTTCCCTCCCCCATCCTCCCCCCGGCTTACCGACCACACTCCACACGTCATCGCCACTGACTGCCGCAGTAAATGACCTGCTTGAGTCCTCCCTCAAGCCAGGTCGGTATTCGGGTTAGTCTCGCTATCAACAAATATATCTGGAAAATCTCCGCCACGGGAAACCTCGTTAAGATCTCTTAACAAGATCAAGAAAGACACTAATCACTGGGTCCCAAAGAGACTAAACTCTCAGCCTTAAAATACCTAATCAACTGCTGTAAAATACGGCGATTTCGACCCCGCTGACGGCAATTAAAAATAAAGGGTACCTCTGGCATGTTTAAAGACACTAATAAGGGATGAATATTCATGGTGATATTACAGTGAGGGAGAGCCGAGGTGATACCTGAGATGAAGTGTCTGTCTTGCTTCCACTCAGATAAGACCCAGTCCAGTTGTGTTTCAACCACCAGTCAACATTCACACACACACACACACAATATATATATATATATATATAGGATGGGGTCCACCTCTGGTGAAAGTTGTGGAACCCATAGCCTCGGAGATGTGGATAAAAAAAGGCTTCAAGGAAGAATATTTGGATTTCTTCCTGAAGAAATATATATATATATATATATATATATATATATATATATATATATATATATATATATATATATATATATATATATATATATATATATATATATACATACATATATATATAACACCTGGAGGGTGGAGGTTATATAATTACAATGAAAGACCTGTTCGGATGAATCCCTCAACTTTACACACACACACATTTCCAATCTCACACACATGCTGAAGACTAGCCAGTACATACACAACGTCCATCGATCAAATATTCCAAGGAAGAAGTCGCACGCATTTTAAATATGGGACCTAAGATTGACGGGGAGACCCTGCAAACATAAGTACAAGAGCAGACGGTTGCTATACTTCCTCCTTGCGCGCGCACAGTCAACCATTCATTCCACAGCCCACACGCAAACAGGATAACATCGAGGTCGGAAATGACAAAGTGCGCAACACGGCAGGCAGGAACCCCACAGAAGACGTAGCCAGACAGATATGCAGCATGAGCTGGGAGGAGACCGGGAACATAGGACTCGACTCCGAAGGACAGGGATCACACAGGGATTCAGGAGGCAGGGATCCTTTCCAGAAATAGAAACCACAAATTTATTTGGTAACTGAAAATTTTTCGTTTTAATTACAGAAAATGTGGATAAATAAATATTAACAATGAAAACTGGATTCAATGGACAAAAGTGAAGGCAAGGAAAAATATAAATTGTTTTAAAGGTAAATAAAATAAAAAGTAACCACAAGTAACAGCCTGGTTGATCAGGCCCTGATCCATCGGGAGGCCTGGTCATGGACCGGGCCGCGGGGGCGTTGATCCCCGGAATAACCTCCAGGTATCCAGGTATGGGCAATCATAAAATTAGACCAGAAGTGAAAGCATCAAACTGTACGATCAAGTCTCACAGATTAATGTTTGTATACATAAATGTACACACACCGTATGTATACATAGAAATATAGTGTATATACAAGCATACGTAATTAATGTGTATGAAGAGGATGTACACATTAATGAAAGCGACATGAATTTAATAACGAATATGCAGAATAATAAAGAACAACAATATAATCAATAATATTTAACACAAAAGACGAGGCCAATCCATGAGAATTCTTTCTGGAGCACCCACATTTAAAACCTCCCCCCACACCCCCTCCCTACCATAACAAGAGGTTACACAAGGCGAAACCTCACAAAGACACCACATTTAACACCTACACCGCGCCAGAGATCCCAGAGTCAACACTGCCATCACAACAGCGGTGACAGGCTGACTTAAGCCATCCTCGGCGAGCACCACAAAGAACGGATCAAGGATCACAATACTACCCCGTCACTCACAGCGGGGATCAACAACAGATAGCTTACCTTACCGACAAATGACCATTCAAGAGCTATTCGAAACCATTATGAGGTCGAGCCAGGCGGATCTGATCCTCCTGGTCGAGCCTCAGATCAGGCGGCGCCGACTGTCACTTGTCTTACCGCGGGACTTATCGCCACCTTCATCGCGCAAGAGGAAATTTTGGCGCTGGGGAGTGCGGCCAACGTCAGGTGCTGATACCAGGCGCATACAACCATCTCTATGATACCATCACTTTCATACCATAGTCACTAACCCTATTTTTATAAAACCTAGTAAAGTTTTTATTTATTATTATGTAATAATTCCATTCCCTAAGAACGTTTGATAAGACTAGTAAAAGCAAAAATGCTTCGAAAACAAAATAGTTATTATTTACTAATTTTGGGTCACTGAATACGGAAAAGACACTTAAAACTGCAAACTGGCTGTATTTATAAAGATGCGGAGTAAGGCCCGTTGCTGTTATCTTTGAGCTGGGAAGGGAGGAAACTGGACAGAGGTGAGGATCTTAATTCAAACCTCCAATGCAAAATTTAAAATATATAATAAATAATATATATATATATATATATATATATATATATATATATATATATATATATATATATATATATATATATATATATATAGAATGACATGGAAAGCATATAAATCTACAGGGGAAGGAAGGCGGGGTAGGGTCGTCCTCGAAAGGGTTGGAGAGAGAGGGGTAAAGGAGGTTTTATGGGCAAGGGGCTTGGACTTCCAGCAAGCATGCGTGAGCGTGTTAGATAGGAGTGAATGGAGACGAATGTTACTTGGGACCTGACGATCTGTTGGAGTGTGAGCAGGGTAATATTTAGTGAAGGGATTCAGGGAAACCGGTTATTTTCATATAGTCGGACTTGAGTCCTGGAAATGGGAAGTACAATGCCTGCACTTTAAAGGAGGGGTTTGGGATATTGGCAGTTTGGAGGGATATGTTGTGTATCTTTATGCGTATATGCTTCTAAACTGTTGTATTCTGAGCACCTCTGCAAAAACAGTGATAATGTGCGAGTGTGGTGAAAGTGTTGAATGATGAAAGTATTTTCTTTTTGGGGATTTTCTTTCTTTTTTGGGTCACCCTGCCTCGGTGGGAGACGGCCGACTTGTTGGAAAAAAAAAAATATATATATGTATGTATGTATGTATGTATGTATGTGTGTGGTGTGTGTGTGTGTGTGTGTGTGTGTGTGTGTGTGTGTGTGTGTGTGTATCTGTGTCTGTGTGTGTGTGTGCCGAATAGGTAAAACTTGCGATTTTAGCTTAAATAGCAATGCTCTTCTTGCCGAATATGGCAAGCAAAAATTTGTGTATGCAATAATTTCGCAAAAATCATTCTGAACCTAACGAAAAAATATATTTCATTGTTTATTAAATTATTGTAAACTTATCTAAAATATATTTAGTTGGATTATGCTAAATCAAATTGCGCTTGTTATAAGATTAGATAAGTTTTCTAAGGTTCTTTTGGTACAAAATTATTAAATTTTACATGAACATAAATGAAAAAAAAATATATTTTTAAACATATAACAGAAAATTTTATAATATATATAAATAATTTCTTATAGTCATTGATTATTATGATCACATTAGTTTTCATTATCCTAAAAACCATAAAGTGAAATACCATTTTCTCAGAAGCAAAAATTTTTTTTTTTTTTCAAAATTTGTAGACCAGTGTAATTTACATTATTTTCTCCTTTAATTTTAGGCCCATATGGTCAACAATAAAAATAACTTTTGGCTTTATCACGATAAAAATTGCAGCAATGATCTTTCATTTTAACATAAATCTCCCACCTTAGACTGTGATGTCTCCCACCTTAATGGTTCTCATACACTAACATCAATACAAACTGATGACACGTGTGCAACCTAGCATTAACACATAATTAAAATAAATTTTACTGACGCGAGAAAGGAATAATACAAACATTGTGACATCAGAAGATAGTTTAAGCAGGACTCGCTACAACGACCAGGTCACAGTACACAAGACATGTATAAGACTAGGTCACAAGCAGGACACGACCGGCTATAATATTTCATGTACATTATCTATACAGTATATTAAGGAAAAAATGATAATTCATATGTACTGGTTAAGATAAACAAACAGTATAACACTGTTGCTGGCCACCATTAACAAACAGTATAACACTGTTGCTGGCCACCATTAACAGTATAACACTGTTGCTGGCCACCATTAACAGTATAACACTGTTGCTGGCCACCATTAACAGTATAACACTGTTGCTGGCCACCATTAACAATATAACACTGTTAATCTAGTCTGTGTCATCTTTTTAGTGAATATATTGTCACTAGTGAAAAAAAAAATATGAAGAAAATAAATAATTTAAAGATTAGATTCAAGAAATCAGAGCAATGTTCTGGTTAATATTGAACACTGGAGATAGTTAACAGCGACAGCAGCAACCTCAACAGCAGCCACGCAACCACGTCAACAGCAACAGCAGCCACGCAACAGCAACAGCAGCCACGCAACAACAGCAACAGCCACGCAACCACCTCAACAGCAACAGTAGCCACGCAACCACCTCAACAGCAACAGCAGCCACGCAACCACCTCAACAGCAACAGCAGCCACGCAACCACCTCAACAGCAACAGTAGCCACGCAACCACCTCAACAGCAGCAGCAGCCACGCAACCACCGCAACAGCAACAGCAGCCACGCAACCACCTCAACAGCAACAGTAGCCACGCAACCACCTCAACAGCAGCAGCAGCCACGCAACCACCGCAACAGCAACAGCAGTCACGCAATCACATCAACAGCAGCAAATACATTTGGTGCTTCAACAGCAGCAAATACACAATCCGCTTCAACAGCAACAGAAGATACATTAGCCACCCCAACAACAGCAGCAGATACACTAACCGCCTCAGCAACAGCAGCAGATACATAGCCACCTCAACAGCAGATATACTAACCGCCTCAACAGCTGCATCAGCAGCAGATACATTAGCTACCTCAACAACAGCAGCAGCAGATACAGCCGCCGCCGACGAGGCCACAGCAGCAGCCACCTTTCTCGTAGACACCTTACATCAGGAACAGGGCGTATTGTGAGTGTGTCTCAACGGGGGTTCCTTGTAAGTTAGGAGCACACCTCCTGTTCAACCCCCCCCCCCCCTGCAAGATACCTGTAACTAGTTTCGAGGGCTATTTTACCCTACTAGCAGGGTCTTGGGCCAAGCTTCCTGAGTGCCTGTTCAACCATGTTGCTGGCCCACAAGGCCATCACAGCCTGGATAATCTTGCACTTCGAGAAGGTAGTGATGCAGTTTTTACATTTATCCCAGAAATATTTCTTATATTTGCCGGCAACAGAACGAGTCTCTTGACCACAGTGGGTTATTACACCATGATCACATTGAACAAATTCCTTCGTAAAATTCGTATAAACCACATCTGAATGTTGGTCTTCGTTCAAAGCCTCAAGTGAATATAATTGTCTTAATCTAACATTTGCAACAAGCATGTCACACCCACACCCCTCACATTACAACACACGCCACCCGACACCCTCACATCACAACACACGCCACCCGACACCCTCACATCACAACAAGCCAACCCACATGTTCACATCACAATTCACCTAAATCAAAACCTCACCTGCGCACATCATTACACTTCCGCAAAACTTCACTCCAAAACACAACCTCACAACACACCATAAACAACCAGACCAAAACACCCTTCCGAACACACCCTCCCACAATAATACACCTTCACAACCCATCACATACACCCACACCACACCTATCCCCCTCCACACTATAACACACATATAACTTGCTCCATTCACCCACATCCTCCCTCAACCCACAACACCTCTACACACACCTACAGGAATATGATAGAGAAACATAGCTAGCTTTTGTTCCCACTACGTAAGCAACACATTATATGGTGGTGGCACACTGCTGATGTATCTACTCTTACTTAATAATAAGACACCGCCCTGGTGTGTAGTATCAGATGCAGGTTGCCCACTCATTCATGCCGTAACAGCCGTCACAACAGAGTTAAGGCAGGTAACCTGATCTTCAGCAGGGTCCTCGCCTGCTGCTCCTTCTGGTCACATACTTGGCCAAGGTCAGACAAGTACCCTGCAAACCTTGACACCTTATCCAGTTACTCGACTACAAAAGCTGATTTATGAACGGTGGTGATATAAACAACGAACATTAGTCAGCAGAACACACTGTAGCTTTCTGTGTGAACTATACTAACCGCAAGTATAATCACACCTTCAAAGCATTAACTCTAGGGATTCCTCAGTCCTTATTTTACTCGAAAATATACTGATAAAATGAAATGCAAAGTATGTGGTCAACCTTTATGGTTAGTCTTTACTGAACACACTATGCCTGTCGTTCACGTACCGAGGGATAGAGACGCTGTAATAACCTGTAGTATGCCAACGTATCATAATAAAGAAAACTAGATATCAGAAATTTTCGGCAAATATCCTAAACTTGATACAAACAGATGAAACATATATTGTAAATAAATATCCAGATGCAGTCAGGTTAACTCCCTTTTTTTTTGGGGGGGGGCTAATTCCTAGGATTTGTGTGCGTCCACATCTTGGGTTACCCTCCACAGGATGGATATGAGGTGCACAATAAACTAGCCACCACCGTCCACAACATAACTATGGGGTCGAGAGTAAATTAACCACTTCGGCGGCAAAATCTATCACACATATACCAATCTTAATTATATTAAATTTTTATTACTGATTACAGGATATAATAAATTATTATTATTACTAATAACATACAATTCTCGAATCTATTTATTAGAACGAGATTAAGTAGTTTGGAACTCTCACTTCGTCACAGAACAGCGTCCACTGCTCCACGTCACTGTCTGCGTCACATCATGGGCGTCCACTGCTCCACGTCACTGTCTGCGTCACAACATGAGCGTCACTAGGGAGTCACGCCCGGGTCGCACTTGGTCGAGGGTGAGTGTCGAACCGCAGATATTATCAACAAGATCAACACACCCGAGATAATTCAGCCAATAAGGAAATTTGAAGACCCTTGATGAACAGATAAACTAGTGAGGCGACCTGCTCTGGGGAGGGTGGAGTGCATGGCTGGATGGCTGGGGGAGGCTAGTATATGGCTGGGGGAGGCTAGTGTATGGCTGGATGGATGGGGGAGACTAGTGTATGGCTGGATGGATGGGGGAGGCTAGTGTATGGCTGGATGGATGGGGAGGCTAGTGTATGGCTGGATGGATGGGGAGGCTAGTGTATGACTGGATGGATGGGGGAGGCTAGTGTATGACTGGATGGATGGGGGAGGCTAGTGTACGGCTGGATGGATGGGGGAGGCTAGTGTATGGCTGGATGGATGGAGGAGGCTAGTGTCTGGGTGGGGAGTGGAGGATCAGGGTGAAGGAGAGGGGTACACAGGCGGGGGAGAGGAGTGTGCAACACATTCAGAAACGCCGGAACAGAGCGTGGCACATGTGAAAAACAACTCAGAGAAAAGAAACAGAATGGACCTGGGAGTGAACATCACGACTAGCCTATTTCCCCGGAAAAAAAAAAAACACTATCCGAGTAGCACCAGTGGAATATGCCAGACTAGCAAAAATGCGAATGACAAACTAAAATCCGAAGCGGACCCAGGAGTTAAACTCAACAAATTAAACTAGGCAGTAATACACGAGGTGTGGAAGTTACCTAGTCGCTCTGGCCGAAGTACTGAGAACCATACTAATACCAAGCACAGCTCCCAAGTCTATAAACCAGGTGATCTGTGCTAGCTGGAGACTATATGAAGTCAGAATACTTTATAGTATGTACAGCCAAAAGAAACTAACAAATATTCACTGCATGTACATTTGCTCACACGCGTGTACACACAGAGTATTCAGAGTCATTATACACATTATTATTAGGCAAAAACAAATTAAAAGGTAGTCCGGTTATTAAAAGGCGTCCAGGTATTAAAACAAATTAACGCGGGCAAGCTCTACACCAGCCGGGGATTAATACCAATTTGCATATCTGGGAGGGCCATCAAAACCTATTAATCTATCCTTTAAGACTTTAAATACATGGGCAGGTGGTGTGGTCCGCCAAACCGTGGAAGACCACCTACCTGCAAACTATTCACCTATCCTCTGACACCTATATTTTAACTACCTATCCTCCACCATCTAACAACCTACCTGCCCTCTACTATCCACCACCATCTTCCCTGCCACCTACTTGACTACCCACCTGTCTGCCACCTATTCACCTATACTCAGCCGCTTACTACTGGACTATCAGCCTCTCCACCAACACCAATATGTGTCACTGGCCAGGGGGCGGTGAGGGGTCACCACAACACAGGGGTCAACGTGGGGATTTCCACTGGAGCCGGAACCCTTCTATCGCCTTTAACTTCCTCTCCCCGCCACTCACAATCCCCTTCACATGCCTCATACCTGTGTTACACTGGTAAGAAGCTCGGAAAATTCTACTTCTGGAGCCCGGCGCGGGGGCAGATACCTCGGGCGACTGCCAGATCAGCCAGGTAGTTCACATCGGCAGTCTAATAGCACACAGTCAGAGACCGGATGACTAAGGGCCACCTGCAGGATCTAGCATTCTTTTCCCTAAACAATTTCTCTATTTCAGCAATATTTCTCGTACCTGCCGGTAGAAGGACGAGTCTTGAGACCAGGTCGAGGCCTGGTCTCAGACCGGGCCGCGGAGGCGTTGAACCCCGGAACCTTCTCCAGGAATACGCACATTACATGTCCTCTGAACCCATCACACGATACTGTACAAAATATAAGACAGGAATATCATGACACGTGATTCAAATTTTTGCTGCAGAGTGCATCACACGAAGCACCAAACTCAGGTGGGTTGTCCAGCGCAAGGAGTGGCGGAGACTCGACCCTCTGTTCGCCAGCCTCAGATCAGTTAGGCTCTTGGTGATCGCCTAAATTTTTTTTAAGTTGCTTCCCCTTGATTTAAAGGTTATATTTCTTTTCACACATTTTTGTAATAAATTCTTAGACAGTTTTCTCAAATACTAAAGGAAAAGTAGAAGAGCAGATTTATAATTCAGGAATGCTGAGTAAAACTTTGTTGTAACGTTTCTCTCTCTGGACAGAGAGAAACGTTGTCTATAATAAATATTTGTTAAGTAAGCGTCTTTCTAATATTCTGTAACTGTTTCTGTCACAACCTTGAAGGAAGTTGAATTCATGAAGGTAAATTTGACACAACACTGAGGTGATGTTGACTAGCTACCCAAGACTACCAGTATTATGGTAGACCACTGTAAGTGACACCATACTATACGTCTGAAAACACACACACACACACACACACACACACACACACACACACACACACACACACACACATATACGAATAAGCCAAAATATCAGCCCGAGATCCTAAATCTTTTCCTGAAGCAGTAAAAAACTCAATCACGAATTATGCAAATACTAAACGAGTTTGGTGGTGCAGTTAGCGTAAGTCTTACCTGAGCGGGCCAGGTATACAGTAACCAGGAATTATGTTCACACACCCTCACCAAAGCACACAATTACAAAGACGAAAAGAATATGAATATATATATATATATATATATATATATATATATATATATATATATATATAATATATATATATATAAAATGTCGTGCCCAATAGGCAGAACTTGCGATCTTGGCTTAAATAGCAACGTTCATTTTGCCATATAAGACAAACGAAAATTTGTGTATGCAATAATTTCGCCAAAATCATTCTGAACCTAACGAAAAAAATATATTTCACTGTGATTGTTTAGTATTAAATTACTGTAAACAAATCTAGAATATATTTAGTTGGGTTAGGCTAAAATAAATTGTTCTTGTTATAATAAGGTTAGGTAAGTTTTCTAAGATTCTTTTGATGCAAAATTATAAATTTTTACATTAACATTAATGAAAAAAATATATATTTAAACGTATAAGAGAAAATTTTAGAAAGGACTTAATTTTAAATTAGTTCTTGCTAATTGACCAGTTTTACATATTCGGCACGACATTATATATTATATATATATATATATATATATATATATATATATATATATATTATATATATTATATATATTATATATATTATATATATATATATATATATATATATATATATATATATATATATATATATATATATATGATGAGAGAGGAGAGAGAGAGAGAGAGGAGAGAGAGAGGAGAGAGAGAGAGAGAGGAGAGAGAGAGGAGAGAGAGAGAGAGAGAGAGAGAGAGGACAATGAAATAAGTTAAAGCTACAATTAACTTAAAAGACAAAATATGTCAGAATCCACCTGAAGTGAACAATACTGTATTTGGATAAGATTAAAGAACTGTTTGTCACATTTATTAATTTACAAAAATTAAAATAATAGGATGGATGAGGAAGCAGTGTGGAAGATGGTGCAGTTTTTATGCAGCATAAAGGCTTAGGTTAGGGCACGGGGAAAAGAAGGGGAATGTTCGTGACATATTTTTATACCTTTGAGGGGTTTCTAGAGTTTTCCTTCTCTCGCAGCCCGGACATGGGCAACGCTTATCTGGTGCTTGCGTGGTCAACCAGGCTGTTGCTGCTAGTGGTCCGTTGGTCCAAATATACATCACAGCCAGGTTAATTTGGCACATGGCGGAAGTACTTGTCGAGTTTCCTCTCGAAGACTTCGACATTTGCACCGGTTGTGTTTCTGATATCTTCCGGAAGTGTCGAATAGTCTGAGGACCATGTATGTTGATACACTATTATCTTATTATGCCCACGGCTCCCCTTATTTTAATGGGTTTATTTTACATCTCCCATAACTCCCACTCTAGCACGTTATAGTAGTGTGCAGATTTTGAACTAGTCCCTCAAGTACTTTCCACATACACGCCTGCCTGCCTGCCTGCCTGCCTGCCTGCCTGCCTGCCTGCCTGCCTGCCTGCCTGCCTGCCTGCCTGCCTGCCTGCCTGCCTGCCTGCCTGCCTGCCTGCCTGCCTGCCTGCCTGCCTGCCTGCCTGCCTCTGCCTCTGCCTCTGCCTCTGCCTCTGCCTCTGCCTCTGCCTCTGCCTCTGCCTCTCTCTAGGCCAGCAAATAAAAAATCAGGAGTTTGGGGAGTTCCCACTAATTTAAATGTTTTATCGGCACTATGCCAGCCGTAAATGATCTCTGTATCTGTTCCGGCTCTGATATCTCTTATGCCATGAGCGGAGCCGTCAACACTGAACAATACTATAAGCAAGAGAGTGCAAGTGATTTGAATGGTGTCACCAGTGGCATTTCCCTTGTTCTGAAAGTTCTCCTCATTATTCATCCTTCCATTTCCAGGCTGTTGTGACATTTACCGTATTGTGCTCCTTGAAAAAAAGTAAAAAGGCAGCTGACATTATTGCACCCTGGTTCTTCACATGTTCCTTTCGTTCTATTAGGTGATATTTCAGTTCGTACATGCTTTCCATGTGTGAGAAGTTAGAACTTACACCATAAATATGTTAATCTCCTATAAATGATTTTGCCTGTGATTTACCCGTGACTAGTTTCGCGGCCCAGCCCTGGGCCAGACCTTCCTCTTGACTACCCGGTCGATCAGGGTTCTGCTGTTGACTCACGAAATCGTAATGACACGATTGCAAACAAACCATACCACGGGCGGGGTTAGGTATATTTATACACCATAAGAAGGTTAGCACAGGCACCACTGACCACAAATGCAAGTTTTAACCTTCCTATGGTGTATAAATATACCTAGTTGAATGAATCTTATTGTGGCTAGCTGGCCCAGTGGGTAACGCGACGGTCTGGAGTTTTGAGACTGACCGTGGTATGGTTTGTTCTGCTGCTGACTGACGCGCACAATACAGGAACAGAAGTTATTAAACTTCTAATATACATGCGTAGGCGTTACTCTGTGATTTAGGGTACCAAGAGACTGAGATAATCAGGTCTGACCCAGAGAAAGGGAGAGTAATTTAAATTCGTTGAATCAAGAGACCTTCACTGCTATTAAAACAAGTTTTAAGAGGCACGTACGTTCCCCCGTCTTCTAACAACATGCTCATATTTCCGCTGCAATCTACCTTGTCCATAATTAATATCGTATTTGCTTTGTTTCGTAAGGTGAAGTCCAGGATCTTTCCTTACTTCATGGTATAACTTAACAAATCTTTGATGACAATTGTGTTGTAGAGGTCTGAGCTTTAATGAATTAAGGAAAGAGACTTCACGTTACAAAACAAAGCAAATGCGATAGTAATTACGGACAAGGTAGAATGTAGTGGAAAGATGAGCATAACATTAGAAGACAGGGGGACTTACGTGCCCCTTAAAGGGAAGAAAACGAGACAAAGTAATAAGAACATTTTTCACGTCAATTATAAAGGTGAATGACTCACGAAATCGTAATGACACGATTGCAAACAAACCATACCACGGGCGGGATTTGAACCCGCGGTCAGAGAGTCTCAAAACCCTCTGACCGCGGGTTCAAATCCCGCCCGTGGTATGGTTTATAGAGGTGAATTTCACATCCTAGTACAGCGGTACTTAACTTGGGGGGAAGGGGTAAAAATAACCCTATGAGGATACTATTCCTTTAATCGAGGGATAGCTAGTTGGCGGTACATTATTATTATTACATTAAAAGGTATTATCAGGTTTTGTTGGTTAGTTGGTGAGGTAACAGTGTCCATAAGAGTAAATGCTGCTGGCCTGTCGTATCGTCCATCCTGGTGGCGGTAGATGGCGGTGTGAGGAACACCCTCCCTGAAGACCACGGTTCGATCCCCCACCGAAGGCCACACTCCCACCTTGGTGTTTAATGGCACATGCGCCTCTGATTTACGACACGAAATGAGCGTCATTACGCGAGATAAGCCATCTGTGTTTTTCAATTGGCGATTGAAAAGGCATTTACGATGCTATCAGTTGCAGCCACGGCTATAACAATTACACTTTGGGGTGAGTGTGTCGTTAAGTGTTTCATCTACCTCCCTAAAGAAACTTCTAAAAATATATTTCGTCGTAACCGGGGATTAAAATACTGAGAAGAATTGGCAGGGTTTACAGAGAGAAGCTGCTCGAGAGGCGGGAAAGTGGTATTCGAAGGGACAACTGGAAGTTACACTTCGAGTCACAGGGATAGCCGGAAATATTTCTCAAGTCTCAATGAGTCCAGAAAGTGGAATGATCTGGGCATTGTAGTAGCAGAAGGATCCATATATAACCCGGAAGTGGCCAGTTTCAGGGCCAGGAGCTGAGAAGCAACCCCTGGAACTCAGAAAAACGTGCGTACAAATAGACTAGTACATATACGTACTAACACAACTCTGAGTAGGAAAGATTCATACAAAGCCTGGAAAAAATAAACAATAAAACGAGTCACAGCCAATGGTTCAGTCAAAAACGCAGAGACCAATGGGAAGTGAAACAGAGCTTGCAAGAAATAACAAATCAAACAGCGAAAAAAAGGGGGAAACAGGTAGGAGAGCTAGAAAGGATTACGCAAGAAAATTAGGGGAAGCTGAAAGAGTCAAACTAATACAACATCAAGGCCAAAACTGAACGAAAGATACTCCACAACCACACAGCTCCTAGTCTCAGTTACGAAGTTAAATGAGGGAGACGTGAGGTGGAGACAAACAACTCCCCAGTCTGTGCTCAACCGGAGTACACGTGGACTTCTTCCCATCTGGGGAGAGCTAGTTTGTTGTCAGAGAAGAGCTGGTCTATGTAAAATGAGTGGTTGGTGGAGGTGGGCTTGACGTAGTGAGCTTGAAAGTGTTGCACAAGGAGTGAGGCGGGTGGAGACGATGAGTGGAGGTATGTGGAGGATGAAGGTACGTGTGTGCTGGGGGAAGGGGGAGGAGGATTGAGTGGAGGCGTGATACCCCTGGAGGTTACCTGGAGGTTATTCCGGGGATCAACGCCCCCGCGGCCCGGTCCATGACCAGGCCTCCCGATGGATCAGGGCCTGATCAACTAGGCTGTTACTGCTGGCCGCACGCAGTCCAACGTACGAGCCACAGCCCGGCTGATCCGGCACTGACTTTAGGTATCTGTCCAGCTCTCTCTTGAAGGCAGCCAGGGGTTTATTGGCAATTCCCCTAATGCTTGATGGGAGGCTGTTGAACAGTTTTGGGCCCCGGACACTTATGGTGTTTTCTCTTAGTGTACCAATGGCGCCCCTACTTTTTATTGGCGGCATTTTACATCGCCTGCCCAGTCTTTTACTTTCGTAGGGAGTGATTTCTGTGTGCAGATTTGGGACCATTCCTTCCAAGATTTTCCAAGTGTAGATTATGATACATCTCTCCCTCCTGCGTTCCAACGAGTACAAGTCAAGTGCTTCCAAGCGTTCCCAGTAGTTAAGGTGCTTGACAGAACTTATACGTGCAGTAAAGGATCTCTGTACACTCTCTAGATCTGCGATTTCACCTGCTTTGAATGGAGATGTTAATGTACAGCAGTATTCCAGCCTAGAGAGAACAAGTGATTTGAAAAGGATCATCATGGGCTTGGCATCTCTCGTTTTGAAAGTTCTCATTATCCATCCTATCATTTTCTTTGCACGTGCGATCGTGGCACTGTTGTGATCCTTGAAAGTGAGATCCTCAGACATTACTACTCCCAGGTCCCTTACATTATTTTTCCGCTCTACTGTATGGCCGGAGTCAGTAGTATACTCTGTTCTAGTTATTATCTCCTCCAGTTTTCCATAACGGAGTAGTTGGAATTTGTCCTCATTGAACATCATAATATTTATCTTCTTGGAGGTTAACCGCGTCCTCAGCAGATGACAGCCTCATGCAGATCCTAGTATCATCCGCAAAGGATGATACGGTGCTGTGGTGTATATCTCTGTCTATGTCTGATATGAGGATAAGGAATAAGATGGGGGCGAGTACTGTGCCTTGTGGAACAGAGCTCTTCACTATGGCAGCCTCCGATTTAACTCTGTTGACCACTACTCTTTGTGTTCGATTTGTTAGGAAGTTGAAGATCTATCTCCCCACTTTCCCAGTTATTCCTTCCCAAATTCTAAAACCATAATCAGACGAGACAAAAATCAGCTTTGCCTGCAACCACAAATTGAGAACACTTCCTACTACACACCATATTAACAATCCTTCACAGCACACTCTGAGATAAAAACAGACTAACAATGTTACACACAATGGGTAGCGCCGTGTCGTCCAGCGCCCAAATAAGCAGTAAACAAAGTACCTCGACCAGTACAAAATGAGGCGGCCAGTGTGCCTAGACCGACACATAATGAGCTTCAACAAGCCAAGTGACAGCCAAAATCTCCGTGAAATTGCCGCCTCTCACAGGGATGCAAGGAATTTCAGAGGCACGTTCCAGCGTATTTACATGAAATAAGATTGGCCTGTATTACAACGTGTAAACAGAGCTTAAATAAAGCCGCAATGTTTTTTTCACTGCCATTCAACTTGTTTCCAGCAAAATGGGGCTGTTATTTATACCACTGGTGTAGCACCAATAGTCATGTGATGAGTGCTGGGGTACCCCTCTACAGGACCAGTGGTGAGTGCTAGGGCAGTCCTCTACAGGGCCAGATGCCACCCGACCTTCACAAGTGCCCTTAGACAGTCTTACCTCGACCTGGGAGTATTTGTCGGTTGACCTTTCTTTCAAAGAGCACAATAAGGCAAATGTCACGACGGCCAGGAAAATGAAGGGATGAATAATGAAAACTTTAAAAACAAGGGAAATAGTGTCAGTGGTAACACTATTTAAATCGCTTGTGCTCTCCTGTTTAGAGTATTGTTCACTGTTGACGGCTCCGTTCGGGGCAGGGAAGAACTTTAATAGATATAGAAATGGATGGGCTTCTACGAAATCTAGTACATGCAAAAACCAGACAGTGAAGAAAACAGAATTAACTTTAAAGACTATTACAGCTCATGGACAAAAGTGTCTTTAATATACCTAATCGTGGCTAACTAATTAACCTAAAAGAACTATTTGAAAACAAATACACCAAAGGCCATTAAGGTCTTTACACACCCAATATTTTTTATCGCAAGAGCAGCTCTGGTGGCATGTTTACGGTGCTATTAATCTGAAAAACCGCCCAATAAAATGTCGAGAAGCGACGACAGTCACGAAGGGCCTTATCTGCGATATACCTGTAACCAGCTTAGAAAGTTTTCCTACTCCCCCAGCCTCCACAAGCCCAAGATCACATTAGCCTCCACAAACCTTGTCCTCCAACAGGCTTTATCTAAACTCTAATCTTTTTGTGGTTCTATAACACAGATAACAGCCTGAGGCGCCTTAATACTGATAGCAACACTTTATTGATCTGTAATACTGATAAGTTTGATAAACTAAATTACATGTCAGTCATGGTTACGTCTGACCCAAATTCAATATGAAAAAAAGTTAAATGTGCGAGAGAAACGAGCGAAACGTCGTTATAATAAAGAGACGCTGTTTTGCAGGTCTTTGCCATGCCCGTAGCCACTTTTACTTTACTTGTCTTGTTTTTCTGTGTCTGCAGGATGAAATCAACTGCATCAATTTTATGGATATCTTGGTCTCGAGGAGCTTTCCAATATTACCTGTACCTCTGACGGGTTTCCAGCTTTCCTGCGCCCACAGCTGGGCCAGGCGAGCGCTAAACCCGAAAGCGTCATACCTGGAGGTTATTCCGGGGATCAACGCCCCCGCGACCCGGTCCATGACCAGGCCTCCGGGTGGATCAGGGCCTGATCAACCAGGCTGTTACTGCTGGCCGCACGCAGTCCAACGTACGAGCCACAGCCCGGCTGATCCGGCACTGACTTAAGGTATCTATCCAGCTCTCTCTTGAAGGCAGCCAGGGGTTTATTGGTAATTCCCCTAATGCTTGATGGGAGGCTGTTGAACAGTCCTGGGCCCCGGACACTTATGGTGTAAAATGTAAAATGATCTGTAATGTACAATTGCGTTATCAAGTCTTTTCTGTCTCGTAAGCACACAAGCTTCTACCTACATTCACTATATTCTTTACATTCCAGTAAGCCTGCTGCAGTGCTCCTCTCTTCTGTTAATCGTTCTAATTCCTATATTTTCTGCTGAGGACGCGGTTAACCTCCAAGAAGATATAAACAAAGTTTTCCAGTGGGCAACGGTAAACAATATGATGTTCAATGAGGACAAATTCCAACTACTCCGTTATGGAAAACTGGAGGAGATAATAACTAGAACAGAGTATACTACTGACTCCGGCCATACAATAGAGCGGAAAAATAATGTAAGGGACCTGGGAGTAGTTATGTCTGAGGATCTCACTTTCAAGGATCACAACAGTGCCACGATCGCATGTGCAAAGAAAATGATAGGATGGATAATGAGAACTTTCAAAACAAGAGATGCCAAGCCCATGATGATCCTTTTCAAATCACTTGTTCTCTCTAGGCTGGAATACTGCTGTACATTAACATCTCCATTCAAAGCAGGTGAAATCGCAGATCTAGAGAGTGTACAGAGATCCTTTACTACACGTATAAGTTCTGTCAAGCACCTTAACTACTGGGAACGCTTGGAAGCACTTGACTTGTACTCATTGGAACGCAGGAGGGAGAGATATATCATAATCTACACTTGGAAAATCTTGGAAGGAATGGTCCCAAATCTGCACACAGAAATCACTCCCTACGAAAGTAAAAGACTGGGCAGGCGATGCAAAATGCCCCCAATAAAAAGTAGGGGCGCCATTGGTACACTAAGGGAAAACACCATAAGTGTCCGGGGCCCAAGACTGTTCAACAGCCTCCCATCAAGCATTAGGGGAATTGCCAATAAACCCCTGGCTGCCTTCAAGAGAGAGCTGGACAGATACCTAAAGTCAGTGCCGGATCAGCCGGGCTGTGGCTCGTATGTTGGACTGCGTGCGGCCAGCAGTAACAGCCTAGTTGATCAGGCCCTGATCCATCGGGAAGCCTGGTCATGGACCGGGCCGCGGGGGCGTTGATCCCCGGAATAACCTCCAGGTAACCTCCAGGTATGTCAGAGAGAATAATTAAACTTAACATTGTGCTTGATATTACAATGCCAAGAAATTATCTAAACACTTCCATCACACCTTTAATTACAAGTCTAGAAATAAACGAATCCAAATGGATAAGAAAAACACGTAATATTAAATTCCATCACCTACATAAACTCTTATCACAGTAGACTACCAGAGCATTTCTCCCCTCCATGAAAACAAAGTTGTTGAATGATGTTCCTTAAAGCACTCTTCAAGAAACTTGCTTTGGAATTCGGCTACGGGTAGAGTACAGGTAGGTAAAACTCTAACTTTTTCCTTAAATTAGTTGCAAAGGCAACAGCTCAAGATTAAAAACATAAAACAATTTAGTAGGTAGATGGAACTTAACAACATTTTGCACACTCGCCTTCAAATTATGGTGGGTACCCTAACACTCCATCATTTCTGTGACCTCACCACAAGCCGGAGCAAAGGATGGGGGGGGGGGAGAGAGAGAAGGTAGTGGGAAGACTAAGGGAAAATAAAGAGGGGGGAGAAGGGGGATATAGAGGGGTGGAAGCATCAAACAGCCGTCGGATCCTATTACAGAGTGACAGTCACAAGTTTCATCACAAATAAATACTTAACATCGCCCCTGTTTGGCTCACTCTCAAGAAGGACAGACTGTGAGAGGGAGATGTGACAGGGAATCAGGAAGTGGGGGAGGGCGGGGAAGCAAGAGAAACGAAGAAACGGAGGTTGAGTGGAGGGCAGAAGAGAAGGAAGTTTGAGGAAATAAATTGTTGAAAGTACATAAAGCTGAGAAAGAATATTGCAAGGATGAGGGAGAATATTACTGTAATGAGAAGATCTCTACAGTGATGAAAGATATCTAAATGAGAGAGAGAGAGAGAGAGAGAGAGAGAGAGAGAGAGAGAGAGAGAGAGAGAGAGAGAGAGAGAGAGAGAGAGAGAGAGAGAGAGAGAGAGAGAGAGAGGAACTAAAAACAATACAGAAGAAAATAAAAAAAAATTGAACTTAAAGATCCAGAAAACCAACAGCAGCACAAAAATTAATTAAAAAATGTAGAGAAAAAAGATTCGTCAGGCAAACAGCGTTAGAGAAGACGTCAAATAAAGTGTGGCCATAGTTGTTGTTTCTGTGTGAGCCACCGGAACCAAAGGGGCAGCTGAAACACTTGGAAATCAGCCCCTAGGCCTATCCTATCCTTCCTCCCTCCCTTGGCCAATGGTGTATAAGGCTAACCTCACCCTGCCTTCCCCTAGAGCACGTATTGAAAGAAGAGGGCACGTGCTGACCGCAAGTAGCACGTGGTAGGGGTGTTTGTACATGGAGTGCCCACGAGGGTGTAGGGTGACGCCTGATGGAGGACCCTGGGTGAATGATGGATAGCCAGTGTCCCACACCCGGGGAGGAGTGTTGGAGATGGTAAATGGGAGGATGGTGATGGTAGTGGTGATGGTGGTGGTTAAGGTAGTGGGGATACTGTGTGGTTAGAAATTTTATTTCATACTCCATTCTAGCTTTTATTTCCTCAAGTTTTCCTTGAAGGAGTAACTGAAATTTGTCGTCAATGAACTTCATACTGTTTTCTACAGCCCATTAGAAGACTTGGTTTATATCCGAGATTTACAGTGTTCTCAATGGATGACACTCCGTTCGAATTCTAGTAACTCTGCAAAGGAAAAGACAGTTCTATAATTTACATCTCTGTCTATGACATAGGATGAGAAAATGGATGACTGCGAGTACCATACCTGCGAGTACCTTTTCACTGTGGCAGCATGTGACTTAACTCTGCTTACTCTTACTGTTTGGGTTATATTGGTTAGAAAGTTAAAGATCCAGCTGCACCTATTTCCAGTTGCTCCTTTAGCACACATTTTGTGCGCTATACACAGGCTTTGCAAAAGCCTTAGACATCTGTATTGTGTCTTTTAGCGTATCTGAAATCATAGTGATCCAGTAGTTGTGAGAGGCAGGTGCGACCTGCTTAAAACCCATGCTGCCCTGGATTGTGCAACTGTTGGAAATCGAACCGGTTGGCGACCTTGCTTCTTAGAACCCTTTCAAAGATTTTTATGATGGGTGAAGTTAGTGCTATCGACAGACACAAGGTGACAAACACCTGTAAGACAGACACAAGGTGACAAACAAGCAGTGGCAATACAGCTAAAACACAAGTCACCTCTCTAACCATTATTATCATCACAACAATGACTTAACACACTCACCACAATTACCTACACTACCGTTACCACAACTATCACAATTACCTACACTACCGTTACCACAACTATCACAATTACCTACACTACCGTTACCACAACTATCACAATTACCTACACTACCGTTACCACAACTATCTACACTACCATTACCACAACTATATGGGTGTAATCAAGTGATTTATCACACTTGAGAAATAAGTTACCATATAACTGAGAGAATATAACTAAATTTAATATAGACTCGTTAGCATACGAGGCCTGGTCACGAACCGGGTCACGGGGCGTTGACCCCTGAAACCCCCCTCTATTTATACCACTTTGGAGGTTCCCAAATGGTGTAAGCAGATCATAGCCTCGTCTCTCCTCCATGGAGGCGGCAAAAGCCCGTTTGTCCAGTCTCCTCATTATGAAGGATCAAAGAACTCTTGTATTCCATCTCGAGTGGACGGGTAGGGTTGAAGCAACATTGCAATGTCAACAGTTATTAAATGTCCACATCACATGAGCACCCACTCAATGTCCACATCATCTGAGTACCCATTCAAAGCGTCCATCACAAGACCATCCAGTCAACTTACAACTACTATTCACAGTACACATTCAAAGCAGCATTATTCGCACTATTCACAGTCCTGGCCGCGGAACATTTAATGGCCTACCCACTCCCCCGTCCTCCCTCCCTCTATTTTTCATTCTATCCATCCCCGATACACCTGTAAACTGAAGCTAGCAATATTTACACCAATATAATTTTGTTATATACCTTATATAAATAAAATACTCAAACCATGATTCCCCAACTTCCACTATTCTTCACCCTCCCACTGCTTAGAGTACTGTTTTATTGTTAACGATTTGGTTCAGGACAGGTAGACAAGATCATATACAGTTCGCATACAGCCAATAACGCATCTAAATTACTGAGTACCAGTGAAAAGCGAGGGTGCAGTAGGCACAATAAGAGAATATTATATCCACGTTTGTGCTCCAGACTATTCGATCTACCAGAAAATGAAAAATACTGCCGAGACAAGTGTAGAGATCTTGAAGAGGAAACTTAACAGGTATTTCCTGCCAGATCAACTACGTAGTGATGGATATGTGGGCCAGTGGGCCGCCAGCAAAAACATGGTTGATCAGGCAAGCACCAGACAAGCCTGCCCCAGGGCCGGGTTGCAGGAGTAAGAAAACTCTCGAAACCCCTTACAGATATATCAAAATCAAAGGAAATCCCACCTCCCCAACTAATTGTATTCCCTCCTTCCCCACCAATATCCTACTGAGGGATAAAGGGTTGGTATAAGGACATTACGGTTGGTATAAGGACATTACGGTTGGTATAAGGACATTAAGGGAGAAAGGTAAGGGGGAGGGGAAGAAGGTAGGGTAGGGAAGCAGGGGATGGCGATTACTTAGTCACGGGTAATGACTAACTGCTAATGAGACATAAGCAGCCCAGCTAACACAGATTAATGATCACTTCTGAGTATACAGAATCACAAGAATGACTTGGGAACCATATTTTGATTGTTACTTGGCATCCATAACTTATTTCTGAGTCATGGTAATAATGATGGGACCAGGATGAAAAAGAAGACAGAGTAGGAGAAATGAGTTGGGGGGGGGGAGGAGGGAGTCGGAAGAGAGGGATAGAGAATTACCCACTAAAGAAAGATAACATACAATTTTCACTCTACCAAGTTTATCTGCTGGAAACTAGTCTGACATTGCTGTTACAAATGTTATACAAACATGACATTTAAAAAAGGAAAGTAGAGGATACCATCTCTCAGCGCACACAATGTTACACTGCTGACAGGTAGTCACTCTCCCTGTCTCACACTGCTGACAGGTAGTCACTCTCCCTGTCTCACACTGCTGACAGGTAGTCACTCTCCCTGTCTCACACTGCTGACAGGTAGTCACTCTCCCTGTCTCACACTGCTGACAGGTAGTCACTCTCCCTGTCTCACACTGCTGACAGGTAGTCACTCTCCCTGTCTCACACTGCTGACAGGGAGTCACTCTCCCTGTCTCACACTGCTGACAGGTAGTCACTCTCCCTGTCTCACACTGCTGACAGGTAGTCACTCTCCCTGTCTCACACTGCTGACAGGTAGTCACTCTCCCTGTCTCACACTGCTGACAGGTAGTCACTCTCCCTGTCTCACACTGCTGACAGGTAGTCACTCTCCCTGTCTCACACTGCTGACAGGTAGTCACTCTCCCTGTCTCACACTGCTGACAGGTAGTCACTCTCCCTGTCTCACACTGCTGACAGGTAGTCACTCTCCCTGTCTCACACTGCTGACAGGGAGTCACTCTCCCTGTCTCACACTGCTGACAGGGAGTCACTCTCCCTGTCTCACACTGCTGACAGGTAGTCACTCTCCCTGTCTCACACTGCTGACAGGTAGTCACTCTCCCTGTCTCACACTGCTGATAGGTAGTCACTCTCCCTGTCTCACACTGCTGACAGGTAGTCACTCTCCCTGTCTCACACTGCTGACAGGTAGTCACTCTCCCTGTCTCACACTGCTGACAGGAGTCACTCTCCCTGTCTCACACTGCTGACAGTGAGTCACTCTCCCTGTCTCACACTGCTGACAGTGAGTCTCTCTCCCTGTCTCACACTGCTGACAGGGAGTCACTCTCCCTGTCTCACACTGCTGACAGGTAGTCACTCTCCCTGTCTCACACTGCTGACAGGTAGTCACTCTCCCTGTCTCACACTGCTGACAGGTAGTCACTCTCCCTGTCTCACACTGCTGACAGGTAGTCACTCTCCCTGTCTCACACTGCTGACAGGTAGTCACTCTCCCTGTCTCACACTGCTGACAGGTAGTCACTCTCCCTGTCTCACACTGCTGACAGGGAGTCACTCTCCCTGTCTCACACTGATGACAGTGAGTCACTCTCCCTGTCTCACACTGCTGACAGTGAGTCTCTCTCCCTGTCTCACACTGCTGACAGTGAGTCTCTCTCCCTGTCTCACACTGCTGACAGGGAGTCACTCTCCCTGTCTCACACTGCTGACAGGTAGTCACTCTCCCTGTCTCACACTGCTGACAGGTAGTCACTCTCCCTGTCTCACACTGCTGACAGGTAGTCACTCTCCCTGTCTCACACTGCTGACAGGTAGTCACTCTCCCTGTCTCACACTGCTGACAGGTAGTCACTCTCCCTGTCTCACACTGCTGACAGGTAGTCACTCTCCCTGTCTCACACTGCGACAGGTAGTCACTCTCCCTGTCTCACACTGCTGACAGGTAGTCACTCTCCCTGTCTCACACTGCTGACAGGTAGTCACTCTCCCTGTCTCTCACTGCTGACAGGTACTCTCCCTGTCTCACACTGCTGACAGGGAGTCACTCTCCTTGTCTCACACTGCTGACAGGGAGTCACTCTCCCTGGCTCACACTGCTAACAGGTAGTCACGCTCCCTGGCTCACAGTGCTGACAGGGAGTCACTCTCCGTCTCACACTGCTGCTGCTGACAGGGAGTCACTCTCCGTCTCACACTGCTGACAGGGAGTCACTCTCCCTGTCTCACACTGCTGACAGGTAGTCACTCTCCCTGTCTCACACTGCTGACAGGTAGTCACTCTCCCTGTCTTACACAAGTATTCTATATGTCTTCCCTGGTCCTCCTGTCCTGTAGGATCGTTAGATTAAATTCTTTTAGACTCTCTTTGTAGCTCATACATCTTAGTTCTGGAGCTCAGTCTCGTTGCATACTCCTTAACTTTCACCAGGTTTCTTAACATGCTTCCTCTGATGTGGGACCCACACAGGTACTGCGTACTCCGCGATGGATCTGATGCATGTTATATAAAGCGTCTTAATGACTCTTTGTTGAGATTCCTGAAGGACACTCCAACTCTGCCAGGCGATCACTGGCTGTCGTTAAAATCAACCATGATAACAGCCTTGGTCCTATGCACACTCCTAGCTACTTCAGGTATGATATCAACCGTGGTTTTGTCTTTATTTTCCTGCTACGGTCTCCTCCTGTTAAGAGACCGGTTGTATACCACTGCAACTATTACTTTGGGCTCCCCAGGATTAATTGAGCCCACTATGAAGTTGTGTGCCTCTTGCTTGTTTATCCCTCTCACCTCTATAAAATTCCACTGATTTCTGATTAGGAGTGCCACTCCTTTCCTGTTTCCTCTGTTTTTCCTTATCACCTGATATCCAGCTGGAAAAATGGCATCTGATATCATGAGGGCTGCTCCCGCATATCTTCAGATGTGCCAGTAAATACACCCCATATACCCAATAACCTGTGTAGTAGTAGTTTCAAGGGTTTTCCTACTAGTATTTTCCTGCCCAACTAAGCTGTTGCTGTTGGCAACCCGCTGGCCCACATATACATCACACCCTGGGTGATTCGGCACCTGGCGGATATTTTTTTCGAATTTCCTCTTTAAGGCTTCAACAGTCCCCGGCAATGCTTCTGATATCTTCTGGTAGTGCTGAATAGTCTTGGCCCACGGATGTTGATACAGTGTTCTCGTAATGTGCCCATGGCACACCCTACTCTTCACTGAATTAATGTTACACGTCCTCTCACGTCCTCTTATGATGCTGTGTAAGGTTGGGAGCAGCGATCCGCTGAACAGTGTCCAGGAGCCATTTTTAGGCGACGCACTAACGCAGTGGATGAGCGCATCAACGTATTTGCGAAATCCAATACTTGGAAGTAAAAATGAATACACTAAGAGAATTTACGAGTCTGCAATAATTCATGATTTACAATGGCACGCTGAAGGCCTCTTGAAAGAGGTAGATTTACAGAGTGAGCATGAGGCAACCTTGGCCCGCCAATCACTATTGTTGTTGCTGGTAATACATGCAGGTACAGTGATACCTGGTCTCTACGTTAAGCCTCACACCAGGTCACTTGATGCTGGACCAGTATACTATATATCTGTGACCGTTTCAAATGTTATTCTATTCTCGAAACCCAGTCTGAAGCCAGACTTCATTGCATACTCCTGGTCAACGAAGTTGTTGCTGCTAGCGTCCCACAAGACTACATGCCCATTACAACGTGGCTAATCGCTTGGTTGAAGCAAGTATTTGTTACGATCAGTGCCATCCATCCATCCATGCACCTACCAGAGACGAAAATGATAATGTAACCAGAAAAATCGTAAACGAAATCGTGAGAATCTCTTATGCAACACTAGCTTGGTTCAAAAAGCGTTTAGATCTAATATATGAGTGGGGAAATAGCGTTTAGATATATGGGTGGGGAAATAGCGTTTAGATATATGGGTGGGGAAATGATGGAAAACTGTTCAAAATCAACACTGAACCTAAATTGGAATATGCAGCGGTGTTCTGATCTAAAAAAAAAAAAAAAAGTGTAATCAAGCTAGAAAAATTACGAAGACGAGCTACGAAATACAGTAGCTGCCAAAACTTAAAAAACCGAGTTACGAAAGACTGAAAGCATGGGATATGTTGATAGAGGGAAAAGAGAAGTCGTAAATTAACGAGGAAGACGTTCCATCATTATCAACAGGAAGAACAAGAGGCCACGTAAACTAATAGCTACTAAAAGTTTTTCTTAGCAGAGTTGCAGCTTACTGGAAGAGTTTACAAGAGGAATCTGGAGTCGCTTCCGGAGGTCATGGCCCCCACAGTCCGGTCCCAGACCAAACTTCATGGCTGCCTCGCCTGATCGACTAAGCGGTTAGTGCCCGTCGCCCGCAGTTCAACGTATGCACTACATCCCAGTTGATCAGGAACTGTTCTGAGAAATCAGTAGAGTTTCCCCTTGAAGACAACTAAGAGTTTGTTAGTGAGGCCCCTTGTACGCGAAGGGAGGGCGTTTAAGAGTCGTGGCTGCTTAACACTTAAGTGAAAACCACTGACACCTCATAAAATACTTTACAATAGACTAAATACTTTACACGGGACACCACGAGCCTGGCTCTGCTCTGTAGTTACAAACAGGTAATTACAAGTAGATAACAACGACGCTCCTCTCCCCAGCCTTGTAAGGGAAGTTGCGGAGGATGCTTGGGTAACGACAGCGCTTGGGAGAGTTAACACCACACATGAATTAACCAGAAGTCCACCAGTAGCACCGGTGATATACTCCTCCAGGGAGACCTTCCATCTCCCCGGCGCTCATTTGCATCCCAGGTAACTCGTTCCAGTCCCCGGTAAATGCTCGACGCGATACCCTAACTACATAACCACATCGTACACGCCTACACTAATTCACGAGCAAGTATTTTAATAACACCGACCGCGAACCCCATCCCCCTACCAAGGCAACAATAATGACTAGCGTCACGACCACCCTCCCTTACAGTCACCACCTCTCTTCTCAATAGTCACTACCACTCTTCCTCAACCTCTCCAGAACTACAGGGACAGCAGCGAGTCGTGTGACAAGAAACTTTTAGGAAAAAACCTACCGTGTTTACGGGACCCTGCTTTTCATTGCATATATTCTGTACATTCCATCTCTTCCTGGAGTTAGATATTTTAGCGGCAGATAAGAGGCATCACCTCGACTTTTCCATAATAGTGATTGTGATATCGCGTCTCCACCCACTGTAGAGCGCCCATTCAGTGCTTTGAGACGGTCTAAGATTACAAATTTTACAAATTATATAACAGCTGTAAATCATTTGTAAATGCTGTTGACCTTCGAAAACACGAGTGTGTAAACAAGTATTTTAAAGGGGAAAGTACAAGCATCTTCTATTTTTAATTATTATTATACGCTACTGTCAAATAGTTGGAGTTGGAAGGCAGCGTGTGGGACAGATGTGCAGTGAGAGGGATGCAGGTTTATGGCTCTGAGTAGGACAGCTGCAGCTGCTGCTGCTGCTGCTGCTGCTGCTGTGACCCCCACCCCAAGCTCCAGTGTGTGTCGAGTGTTGACTCAGATTATGACACTCTTCAGTCTTCCACTCCGTCACTCTTCCTTAACAGAGTACCCGCTTCCACCTTCCTTCCTCTCTCCCACACATATACACAGCAGTCTTTTCCACCTTCCCTACTCTTTTTCTACACACACAGCTTCGTCCTTCCTCTTGCTCCTATAAATTCTATAAAATCCTATAAAATCCTTTTGTTCCTACTCACTCGGCCGACTCTTACCACAAACAAAATAGCTACAAAGAAAGGCTTGCCACTTAAGAAGCGAGATAACAGTATACACAAGTGTTATCACGTCTTGACATGTGTAGGTGTACTTGTGTTCAATCTTACCCAAAGTGTCACCGACTTTACTGGGTTATCATGGCCTAAATCTACATAAAATAACATTGTTGTCTACCTTAATATCTATGTACTCTCACGACCATTGTACAAATTTATAAAATTTTACAATATTTTATAATTTTCCTGAATAAAACAAAACGTAAGAAGACAACGTTGTCAAACTAACCAGCCGTCCTAGAGTCCTAGACTCAGACGACGACCTTGCCAACAGAAGCACTAACCTCAGCCTAAAAATTACAACCTCTGCAACACACATCTTTGTTTCCTTCACAAACAGGCACACTGAGCTTTCTCTCTTGTTGTTGACCAAGTGTAAATGTCAGCCCTAACACACAGGAGCATGTGAGTGGTGACCCTACCACTCACTCACACACACACACACACACACACACACACACACACACACACAAAAGAGCATTTGCGTGGTGACCCCCACCACTCTCTCTCTCACACACACACAGGAGCATGTCATCAGTCTCTCTCCATATTTGCAAACACCTCAGACATAATGCAGACACAGTCGAATGTTCTGTTTGCTGTGATTTACGGTGTTTGAGTTAGCTACTGTCTGTTTCATTCGAGTTATTGGTCCTAGTTACTGTACCATTTGCGTTTACATCTGGTCAATAATGTTTTCCTCTGGTTTAAATTATAGTTAACCTGATGGTATCTCTTGTCTCTGAATACCTTGTGGTTGCGAGGGTTGCTCACTCAAGATCTTAGACTTACTTTCAGCTCTTCTTGAAGGAGAGCAAGACAAGAAAAAAAAGCTCCCTTGTTTAGCCTGGTGTTTCTTTTAAAGTTTGTGCTTTTCTTAGAAATAGTGTTATCATGGGCACAGATGCAGTAGATATTTTTCTCAAACCTTCTAGTTATTTGTATTTCCCCTTTTCAGAGCTATCAGTGATATATATATATATATATATATATATATATATATATATATATATATATATATATAATATATATATATATATATATATATATATATATATATATATATAATTACACACACACAACAAAAAAATAAGTGCATGGAGCGAAAACGTCATTACAACAAGCGAGCCAAAATACCTTCGTTGCGTCAGTAAAATTAAAATGTAAAATGTCAACGATTAAAAATCAATCAGAAGGTCAAGGCTATGTTTCAGGGTGTGCTGAGATAAGCAACATCAACATCACACCAGCATCATCTGTCCCCCGCCTACTGGCACACACAGGCTATGACGATAAGCCACACTGACAAACAAAAATTTTTTAACCCAGGTAGATTCTGGTTGCTTGGTTAATTGGGCTTTGAGCTCATCGACACAGGTGGACCATTAAGGCTGCATAACACCTGCTCACCATCAAAAATACTTTAATCTCAAATATATATTAGATATATCTTTCATCTATACCTGCACTGTTGCTCTCAGTGCACACGCATTAGTAGATATACGAGTATGCAAACTGTCACTGCTGCCTAACTGCAGCAATTCCTGTATATTTTGTAAAATTCTATTAACTCTAGTGACAACTCGCTACATAATTTATTCAAGCTGATGGTGTTAATTTTATATTCGTGTAGTCTGCTGTATTTTATGATACAGCAGCCGAAAGTTTAGAAAATGCACACATGTCAAACGTCAGCAAACATTTATTTAGACACGTTTCGCACATTAGAAGATTTACACACACACACACACACACACACACACACACACACACACAAATTAACAATTCAGTGAAAATGTCATTAATAATATATGAGAGTCAAACATCTTCGTTGCATAAGTAAACTTTACATACGCAGAATATAACATGTTCTGCATATATTTTAAGTATACCTGTGAATTTTTAGGTGTAAGATGTGCCTATCCTGGGCACATCTTACTTATCTTCAGCCCTATTCATACCTTTCTAACCATACCCAGGTTCTACTCACCTATTTTAAAAGCTAACCAAATAGTCGAAAGAAACTTATGACAACGCTTCAGTCCGACATGAACAATTAACTAGTCACACACTAACACACGAAGGTGTTATTTACACATGTATGGTTACATGTTATGTCTTGACAAGGTTTTAAAAGCAATCTTGGTGCTGGATTACTTAAATTTGCTTGACTTGTTCAGAATACATGCCTCAGAGCGGGTTTAGCCCTAGTAATGAAGATACTATCCACTGTAGCCCAAGTCAGATCTGAAGAGATTTGAATAAGGTTCTGGGGACGTCCCTCCAAGAAGGAACTTGAGAGCTGTGGTTCCACTCAACTGCCAAGACAATGCGCTCCTATACAATTTATAACTCGAGAATTAATGCGAGTTTAATTAATTACTACGTGTTATAAATTGAATTGATATTTTCAGAATTACTTTCATTTGTGCACTTCAGTTGTCACCTACAGGACCAATTCGATGCTCCTAAACAATCTTCCAAGAAAAGACTTGTGATATAGGGGATTAACTTTGTTATCCTTCTCTCTATACTTTCCAAAGACTTCCATGTCCACTCTAAAATAACGAGATCATAACTGCGCTACATAATCTTTTGTCATTTTTCTTGTCTGAAGAAAGAGAGAAACACAAGCTGTGGTGGTCGACCATCTGCCCCCCGCGGCCGCCTGACCTGGTTTAACATCTGTGTCTGGGTCACTTTCAAGTGCGCCCACAGATTCACACGCATCTGACCCACACAATTGGGTAGAGGGGCTGATGCGGGGTCTGGAGGTGGGGAGAAGGGGTTACCTGGAGGTTATTCCGGGGATCAACGCCCCCGCGGCCCGGTCCATGACCAGGCCTCCCGATGGATCAGGGCCTGATCAACTAGGCTGTTACTGCTGGCCGCACGCAGTCCAACGTACGAGCCACAGCCCGGCTGATCCGGCACTGACTTTAGGTATCTGTCCAGCTCTCTCTTGAAGGCAGCCAGGGGCTTATTGGCAATTCCCCTAATGCTTGATGGGAGGCTGTTGAACAGTCTTGGGCCCCGGACACTTATGGTGTTTTCCCTTAGTGTACGAATAGCGCCCCTACCTTTTATTGGGGGCATTTTGCATCGCCTGCCCAGTCTTTTACTTTCGTAGGGAGTGATTTGTGTGTGCAGATTTTGGACCATTCCTTCCAAGATTTTCAAAGTGTAGATTATGATATATCTCTCCCTCCTGCGTTCCAACGAGTACAAGTCAAGTGCTTCCAAGCGTTCCCAGTAGTTAAGGTGCTTGACAGAACTTATACGTGCAGTAAAGGATCTCTGTACACTCTCTAGATCTGCGATTTCACCTGCTTTGAATGGAGATGTTAATATACAGCAGTATTCCAGCCTAGAGAGAACAAGTGATTTGAAAAGGATCATCATGGGCTTGGCATCTCTCGTTTTGAAAGTTCTCATTATCCATCCTATCATTTTCTTTGCACATGCGATCGTGGCACTGTTGTGATCCTTGAAAGTGAGATCCTCAGACATTACTACTCCCAGGTCCCTTACATTATTTTTCCGCTCTATTGTATGGCCGGAGTCAGTAGTATACTCTGTTCTAGTTATTATCTCCTCCAGTTTTCCATAACGGAGTAGTTGGAATTTGTCCTCATTGAACATCATATTGTTTACCGTTGCCCACTGGAAAACTTTGTTTATATCTTCTTGGAGGTTAACCGCGTCCTCAGCAGATGACAGCCTCATGCAGATCCTAGTATCATCCGCAAAGGATGATACGGTGCTGTGGTGTATATCTCTGTCTATGTCTGATATGAGGATAAGGAATAAGATGGGGGCGAGTACTGTGCCTTGTGGAACAGAGCTCTTCACTATGGCAGCCTCCGATTTAACTCTGTTGACCACTACTCTTTGTGTTCGATTTGTTAGGAAGTTGAAGATCCATCTCCCCACTTTCCCAGTTATTCCTTTAGCACGTATTTTATGGGCTATTAAGCCATGATCGCATTTGTCAAATGCTTTTGCAAAGTCGAGGAAAAAATAATGAGACGGTGGAGGAAAATAAACAGATGAAGGAATAAAGGAGAGAAGGGGAAAAATAGGAAACTATAGGTAAAGGAAGATAAGAGGGATGACAAGAGAGAAACGGGACAAAAACAAAAAGTAAGTTTAGAAAAGAAGACATTAAAAATAATAGATAGGTGAGGAGGAGGAAGTAGAAAAAAAGTGACTGAAGAAGGAAATGGGGGATCATTAAGAGTTAAAACAATGACAAAAGAGCAGTAAACTAAACTATCTTCTTCGTCCTACTCATCATTAAAAAAGGGGAAACAAATCACTAGACTACCCACCAACTAGCCTATCAATCACAGGTAATTTTCTTGAAGCAACACAAGTTAGAAAATGGGAAATCTTCAAAACCAGTTTGACAGACAAGCACATTTTTAGAGGGGCTCCTTTGCTTTTCTAATTAATTCTCAACTCACGCAACTAGTACCGACAACTGTACAACCAAGACACATACAACGCACGAGGAAATTATGTTTAGAGAATAAAGTCACTCGCCAGGAGCTGCTTCAAGCCACTGTAATCCAAGAAACTATAGAGAGAAATAAACGAGTTCCCCCATACGTTACAGCTAAGTCTTCTTAATAAATTTATACTTCATTTAATTTAACATTTTCTGAAGCATGTGGATAGTGGTGAAGGTTGTGATATAACTGACCTTGACCTTAACACGGTTTCTCTTCCAGAACAGAGGTTGATCAGGAAAGTTGTTGCACACAACATACAAGACGAATGTTCAATAGGATTGTGCTATTAACGTCAGAGAATTAGCACACTTGCAATAAAAAATATGAATGGGGATACAGGAAACAATCTCACCCCAGTATGAAGTAACACACACAAACACACACACACGTGAGTCTGATGACAAGTAAACATGAAGACCAGCCACAGGGACGTTACACGGTGCTTTTTGTGTCTTAGGATTGTACGTGAAGAAAAAAACTATACACAGCTTCGAAACTAGATATGATCGTAGAGGTATTGACACAAACTATGAGATATCCCCCCCTTGCAAACACACACACACACAACCGAGGAAGAGGTGAAGAAACTGCTATGTGAACTTGATACCTCAAAGGCGGTGGGACCAGACAACATCTCATCGTGGGTTCTTATAAAAGGAGCAGAAATGCTGTGTGTGCCACTAACAAAAATCTTCAACACATCCAATGAAACTGGACAACGCCCCGAGGTATGGAAGATGGCAAATGTAGTCCCAATTTTTAAGAAAGTATTCGGACACGAGGCATTAAACTACAGACCTGTGTTACTGACATGTATAGTTTGCAAAGTCATGGAGCTCATCATCAGGAGGAGAGTGATAGAGCACCCAGAAAGACACAAGCTTATAAACGACAACCAGCACGGTTTCAGGGAAGGAAAATCCTGTGTCACAAACCTACTGGAGTTTTATGATAAGGTAACAGAAGCAAGACACGAGAAGGGTGGATAGACTGCATTTTCTTGGACTACAGGAAGGCAAAAGCTAGACGATCAGGCATGCATAACAGGAAAGGCACTGCAATGGATCAGAGAACATCTGACAGGGGGGCAACAACGAGTCATGGAACGTGACGAGGTGTCAGAGTGGGCGCCTGTGACGAGCGGGGTTCCACAGGGGTCAGTCCTAGGACCTGTGCTGTTTTTGGTACATGTGAATGACATAACGGAAGGGATAGACTCAGAAGTGTCCCTGTTTGCAGATGATGTGAAGTTAATGAGGAGAATTAAATTGGTCGAGGATCAGGCAAGACTACAAAGAGACCTGGACAGGCTACAAGCCTGGTCCAGCAACTGGCTCCTTGAATTTAACCGCGCCAAATGCAAAGTCATGAAGATCGAGGAAGGGCAAAGAAGACCGCAGACACAGTATAGTCTAGGTAGCCAAAGACTCCAAACCTCACTCAAGGAGAAAGATCTTGGGGAGAGTATAATACCGAACACATCTTCTGAGGCACAGCACACGTCAATCGAATAACTGCTGCAGCATACGGGCGTCTGGCAAACCTAACAATAGCGTTCCGATACCTCAGTAAGGAATCGTTCAAGACTCTGTACACCGTGTACGTCAGGCCCATACTGGGGTATGCAGCACCAGTTTGGAATCCATACCTGGTCAAGCACGTCAAGAAATTAGAGAAAGTGTAAAGGTTTGCAACAGGGCTAATTCCAAAGCTAAGGGGTTTGTTCTATGAAGAAAGGTTAAAGGAAATCGGCCTGACGACACTAGAGGACAGGAGGGTCAGGGGAGACATAACGACATATAAAATACTGCGAGGAATTGACAAGGGGGGGGGGGGCAAAGCCAGGATGTTTCAGAGATGGGACACAGAAACAAGGGGTCACAATTGGAAGCTGAAGACTCCTATGATTCAAAGGGATGTTAGGAAGTATTTCTTCAGTCACAGAGTTGTCAGGAAGTGGAAAACCCTAGAAAGTGACATAGTGGAGGCAGGAACCACACAGTTTTAAGACGAGGTGTGATAAAACTCATGGAGCAGGCGGAGTGAGGACCTAGTAGCAATCAGTGCAGAGGCGGGGACAGGAGCTATGAATCGACCCCTGCAACCACAAATAGGTGAGTACACACACACACAGGAAACAAACAATTAAGGTCAGGGAAGAGAGGGGTAAAGGGATCCGGGAATAAACAATTAAGGTGTTAATCCCCTATCTGTTAACGATCGTCATAAGCTTATAATTGATCCAACTGGGACTCTTAGCTTACACACACGCTATTCATCCTACTCTATCCATCCTACCTACCTGCCATCCTACTCTATCCATCCTACCCACCTGCCCCTCCAGCACTTAGCACTCTCCTCAGTGCCCGTCCATGTTTCTACTTCACCACCCCCACTCACCACTATTTGGATGTCCCCCACCATGCCACACCTATCAACTCTGAAAACAGGCAAGACTGGACACGTAGCAAGACAATTCTAATATTGCCAAACCAATGCCCTTACAGCAAGAGGCATGGTGCAGAATTTTAGCACTGCCTCGGCCTTCGGTCGACTCCAGCGCTTCTCCCGACTTTGGGTAGCTTTAGAAATAGGTTGGATAGGTTGCGAATGGGTGCGTGTTAGACCTGCCTAGTATGAGCCTGCGGACCTCCTCTATTATTATTATTATTATTTTAAAGATATCGCCATTCCAGTGCCGGATCTTCAGCATGAGTTCTCGAAGAGTATGTCTTGTGTGCGTGCGCCGCCGACACCTTCCTGCAAACTGATAATATCTACAACGAACAATAAAATGAATTACACGGTGACGTACGATTTCTTGGAAAGAGATACCTGGTACCACAACGTAACGATGAAGGGGATTTAGCAACACGTGAAGCATAAGATTGGTGATAAGATTAGATGCCATATCATTACACCCGATGATGACAGTAATTTATAAGCAAAACCAAGAAAAAGGGAAAATTATAAGGTGAAATCTGCCAAGTAGCAACAAGGAAGGAAGAACCGGCAACTACCATCTTGAACAGTAGATGCCGGCAACCAGCAACAGAGGCAACAACAATAGAAGTTCCAGCAAAGATAAACAGCTAATGTCAACGCCATATGATCGGCAGCCAACACCAGCAAACATCAACACCAGTAGTAACAGCCAACAGCAACAGAATCCAAAAGCAGCAGCAGCAAAAAGCTGAGGTTGAGAACGAAGACGGAGGGGAAGTAGAGAGGAATGGATATTGTGCATGAAGAGTAGAGGGAGAGAAGAGGAGCAGAGATTGAGGGTGTGATGAGAGCACGATGGAAGGGCTCGGGGAACCAACATACCTGGGTGCAGTATTTGTCAAACACTGGCTACCTACCCAAGACAAGGAAGCCGTTTATGATCTAGTTTACATTCCCACACGTCCACCAGCACCACACATACCCTTGACCCACGCACCCCATAACACCAGCAACACGTGTGTGTTGCTGGCCCACCACACCTCATAACACCAGCAACACACCCACCCTTGTCCACCACACCTCATAACACCCAGCAACACACACACACACACACACACACCCTTGTCCACCACACCTCATAACACCCTGCAACACACATACACCCTTGTCCACCACACCTCATAACACCTTGCACACACACACACCACACCCTGTCCACCACACTTCATAACACCAGCAACACACACACACACCCTTGTCCACCACACTTCAAAAACACCAGCAACACACACACACACCACAACCCTTGTCCACACCTCATAACACCAGCAACACACACACATACACCCTTGTCCACCACACTTCATAACACCAGCAACACACACACACACCCTTGTCCACCACACTTCATAACACCAGCAACACACACACACAACACACCCTTGTCCACACTCATAACACCAGCAACACACACACACACACACCCTTGTCCACCACACCTTTATAACACCACAACACACACACACACACACACATCCTTGACCACACACCCATAACACCCAGCAACACACACATCCTTATCCATCACACCTCATAACACCCAGCAACACACACACCCTTGTCCACCCCTACACCTCATACAACACCACACCACACACACACACACCCTTGTCCACCACACCTCATAACACCAGCAAACACACCACACAATCCTTGACCCCCACACCTCATAACACCCTGCAACACACACAACCCTTGTCCACCACACTTCATAACACCAGCAACACACACACACACACAACGACTGTCCACCACACCTCATAACACCAGCAACACACACACACATCCTTGACCCCCACACCCAAACACCAGCAACACACACCACACACACCCTTATCCATCACACCTCATAACACCCAGCAACACACACCCTTGTCCACCCCCACTTCATAACACCAGCAACACACACACACACACTACACACACACACACACACACACACACACACACCCTGTCCACCACATCTCTAAACACCAGCACACACACACACATCCTTGACCCCACACCTCATAACACCCTGCAACACACACACACCCTTGTCCACCACACTTCATAACACCAGCAACACACACACACACACACACCCTTGTCCACCACACCTCATAACACCAGCAACACACACACACACATCCTTGACCCCCACCACCTCATAACACCCTGCAACACACACACACCCTTGTCCACCACACCTCATAACACCCAGCAACACACACACACACCCTTATCCATCACACCTCATAACACCAGCAACACACATACCCTCGACCCCCACACCTCATAACACCCAGCAACACACACACACACCCTTGACCCCAACACCTCATAACACCAGCCACACACACACACACACACCCTTGTCCACCACACCTCACAACACAGCTTGCTGAAGTGTAGCAGGCTGGAGTCTTGTTCAATACAGAACAACAGATCTTCCTCCGCCTTAGCTCATCTCAAAGTCTGGCACTACTCTAAGCCAGTGGTTCCCAAACTTTTTCAACTTGTTACCCAATTTAACATGCCACATAAAGCATGTTACCCCTTTCACAAAATGTTATTATTGATATATATGGCTAAACGTGAACGTATACAGCCTCGCATACTCTGCTAATCCTAGCAAAACCATTGAAAACGTAAGAACCACACATACATTATATATAAAATTAATAATAGCTACAAATTCACAGTAACAGTGGGTAAATACTAACTATATACTGCACAGGGCAGTACACATACATACCAGCTTATGTCTACCTAGGGTGATGCTCACAGATAAACTGACAGTGTGAAATAGAGGCAGCCTCAGGAAGTGAGTGACGCATACTGGACAGGTCGATCTGGGCTACTGAGTGACTTTTGTCCTGAAGCATACTTGTCAAAATACTTTTGGGTTTCCACACACTTAGCTATATATTTCTTCTTTTCTAATACTGTATATTAGTTTTTGATGTTTATTGTTATTTGGTTTAACTTTATTACTTACTTATAATAGGTTTACTTTACAACTTTATATACTAAGACAAAGTTAACAATAATCCTCATACCGGGTACCGCATTGTTTTCTTGATTTTCAGAATTCATAACTTTTTTTCTGTCACCCCTCCATTACTCCCCAAAAATGGTTAAATTACCCCCAGGGGGTAATTTACCCCCAGTTTGGGAACCACTGCTCTAAGCGAAGAGAGTAAGAGCCTTTGCAGAGCAAACTTTCACTGGAAATACGTTTCGATCAGTTAAGATCTTTATCACTGATTCTGTTATGATCTTGATCAACCTTTCGTCCTTGAATTCCAGTATTATAAGGTATTCTGCCACTGTCCCCAGGATGCAACACCCAACATCTATTAACTATGTGCCTATTTACTTACAGATGACAAGGGGGCAACGTAAGACCTGTTCATACTTCTCGCCCTCTTTCCTATCCTGGGAACGAACTCGGGTCCCTTCAGTGAGAGCTACGTGACACCTATTATCATCATTACTCAGTAACGACAACCACAAATTGCTTACCTTGCACTAGAGTACTAGTCACTTACAACCGTTTACCTTGCACTATGGAACATAAAAATACCATATAAATGTACGGCAGTCCCTTCGTCAAATAAAAGTGATACCCGATTTTTGACGGTTTGGAGTCTCTAGCACCTACCTCTGGCAGGTTTCGAGAATTTTCCTGGGCCAGGATTGTTTGGTGCTTTCCTAGTCAATTAGCCTGTTGCTGCAGGCAGCCATCTGTCTTCGTATCCGCCATAGCCTAGTGGACCCGGCACTTCGAGTTCCGATATCTTCTGGGAAGATGTTAGGTTAAAAGTGCGAGACAGAGCATGTAGACAGTTTCTTACTGTGCACACGGCGCTTCTTCCTTTCACTAGATTCATTTTACACATTCTTCTAGATTTCACTCCAGTGTGTTATGGCAGAGTGCAGATTTGAGACTAGGCCCTCAAGCACCTTCCATATATATACTGTTTTGCATCTCCTCCGCTCCAGTGAATACATATGAGGCATTCCCAGTAATTTAAATGCTTTACTGGCTCTATGTCGGCCGTAAATGATTTTTGTTTTCCAACTCTAATATTTCTCCTGTCATGAATGGAGCGGTCAACTCTTAACAGTGCTCCAAGCGAGACAATACAAGCCACTTGAAGTGTTCGCCTTATTCCTTTGTTCTTTACCAAGCAGTTTCAACTAGTCACCGCTGAAAATCATTTTATTTTTCACTGCCACCTGATAGACTTTACTAACATCTTCCTGCATTTTTTCCGAGGTGATTTTCATGCTTATTTTGGTATCTCCAAATGATGATACGAAACTGTGGCAAGTGACTTTATCTAAAGTCCATTATGAGGATAAGAAACAGTAAAGGCTCCAGGACCGTACCGTGGGGTACTGTCTTACTTCGCTATTCTTGGATTTTAATCTGTTTACTAACACGTTTTGTGCTCTATTTGTCAGAAAGTTGAATATCCTCTTCCATACTTTCACAGTTATACCTATCGCCCTCACTGTGTGTGCAATCACCCCATGATTGCATTTGATCGTCTAGTTCACTAGGAGCACGAGCATGCGCACACGCGCACACACACTGCGACGCCAGGAATCACCTGATCAGTACGCCACGTACAGCCAGTCAAGGACTCACTCTATTGACCATGCATAAAAGGATTAATCCTCAAACATTTACACAAGGCAGAATGTTACTCATAATTCACTTTGTGTTAAGTCATGGCCACAACGGCTGGTCCAAATTCTCAAAATTAGCGAAACGTGGGAGCCGAGTTGGTGAGGAGGGAGGTAAAGAAGGGGGAAGGGAAAAGAATATAGGGGGAAGGGAGAAGGAGAGATGAGGGAGCAGAGGTAAGGATGTGAAAAGAATGGTGGAAATGAGGGAGAGGGACGAAAGTAAGAGAGGAGAGAAGAAAATGGGGCGAGGAAGTAGGAAAGAAATGGAGGTGAGGCGACAGGAAAACAAGATTTAGATTTATGACCTCCCCCCCCCCTTTTTTTTTTAATAAAAACACCTAAATTACTATATGTCTATCAGATACTTTTAATATTTTGTCTCACGATGTAAATTCTTCACGTGGCCTAGCGTCTCATTCTTCCATTTCGATTAAATAGACTTTATCTCAAATTATTCTTCGGAATTAAAAAATAATGGTAACTAGATGCAGGTCCAGCCACTAAGGCATCCATATTGACTAACAGTGAGAGTACTACAAGACTAACAGTTAACTAACAGAGCAGAGTACTAATGAAGTACCAATAAGAATAGTTACATATATACCCCAGAGATGCAACTCTCAAGTGTATATACAGTGAGGGTTTACCTTGATCCTTCTTTCTAAGGGGCTAATGTATTCTTGACTGGTGATGAACAGGTGATGATACGCAACTTTAATGACTCGTGTAGTCGATAGGCTTTAAACCCATAAACCATTAAGCAACGGTCAATTAGTAAATGTCTGTCAGTTCAGTACGCACAATGCAGGATACTTCTGCTGTATCCTCTGATGATTTACCATCGCCTAATTGAAAGAGAATCATGTAAAAAAATAATTAAGACATCTCATTCTCGACTTTACACGTGTACGATAAACGTTAAAATCCCTAATCAATATTAGCATAATAATCTGGACAAGTGGATTATAGCGCTCAAGAGTTCTGTGATCTGCCTGTCGCTGGGAGGCAAACAGCTGTGATGAGAGAATAAATCAACCTAGCCAGGAATATATCAATTCTCTCAACGTTAGCACAGTAGACCATTGGAGGGACGAGTGAAGCCAAGGACCACGTCATCTCAGACTAGAAGCAACCCTCCTCGCCACTCACAGGTCGAGTCCTAACATTACCTTACGTATTCCGTCCCCCTTTTCCAACAAACTTCCATACAAACCCTAATACCCACCGTCTCATCTTCCTATAATCCTCTTGGCTGCCTCTGCCCCCCCCCCCCGGGCCTCCCTCTCCCCAGAGAGCAGGTGGCCTGTTATCCCTAATAAGATCAACTTAAATGACTAATTCACAGGTTTAATATCATTTATATTACGGAAAAACAATTAGTAGACCATGTTGTGGACTCTACAATCACCGTCTGTCTGGTATAGCAGGGTAGGCCAGTGTCATCGCTCTCTCTCTGTCTCTCTCGCTCTCGCTCTCGCTCTCGCTCTCTCTCTCTCGCTCTCTCTCTCTCGCTCTCTCTCTCTCTCGCTCTCTCTCTCTCGCTCTCTCTCTCTCGCTCTCTCTCTCTCGCTCTCTCTCTCTCTCTCTCTCTCTCTCTCTCTCTCGAGAGAGAGAGAGAGAGAGAGAGAGAGAGAGAGGAGTGCTCATGACAGTGTCGTCAGGTTCATGACAAATAAAAACAAAAACAAAAAACAATGAAATAATTAGCTGATTTCCTAAGTTTCTGACAAAGCTTCCCACGCCAATTTATCTTCATCGGTTACCTCCATGTTCTGGTTAAAAATATTCATTCCAAAATCCCTTCTGCTGCCACAGCTACTAACCCTCTTCACATTGCTCTTCTAAACCTTTCGCTCCTGTCACTGCCAGAAACTTGGCCAGTCAATGAATCGTTACTTCGGATTTTGTGGAAAATGCGTGTGTAGAGCCCATACGACTGAGGAGGACTGGAAAATGCGTGTGTAGAGCCCATACGACTGAGGAGGACTGGAAAATGTGTGTGTAGGGCCCATACGACTGAGGAATGGAAAATGCGTGTAGGGCCCATACGACTGAGGAGGACTGGAAAATGCGTGTGTAGGGCCCATACGACTGAGGAATGGAAAATGCGTGTAGGGCCCATACGACTGAGGAGGACTGGAAAATGTGTGTGTAGAGCCCATACGACTGAGGAGGACTGGAAAATGGGTGTGTAGAGACCATACGACTGAGGAGGACTGAACGTCATGGGCGCGACTGCTCCAATTGCTAAAGCACCATCCTCAATGCATTATCTGCAGCTCTTGGGAGTGCTGAAAACCTTTGCAATGATCCAGATCCTACATGTGCTTTATATTACTGAACTGCTTTCGCTATGTTGAGACTGACACAGATGCGAGCAAGCTGTTCCGAGGATTTCTAGTCTAGCATATACCGCAACTTAACTGTTTATGTACACCTCAAGGGAAAGGGTTTAATTATATTTGAGTGTAAACCGTGATAACAACATCAGACTGTATCGGGAGGTCCTTGGAGCTGCTGGTTAGTGTGTCTAGGGCTAGTATGCTTGCTTCGCAAGCTGTTGTACAAATGTATGATTCGTGTATGATTCAATAGACCAATAGCCCGCACATAGCCGAAAGAAACTTATGACAACGCTTCGGTCCGATTTGAACCATTAACTAGCCACACACATCAGCGCACTCTTATTATTTGCATAGTTATTTTTTAAAAAGACAATATCTGCACAAAATTTCTTAATTTCCACTACACAAATAAACACTAATGATCCAAGACGGTACTTTGTCTGCTTATTCTTCCCTAATTTTCACTCATTACATACTTTGATACATTCCTCAGTAAGCAGAAAATGAAGCAGTACTCAAGAAATTGAGCCTAGCGTGCAGTGTGGGGACCTTAGATGACCTACAAGCACCCATGGATCAAGCCAGGCGAGGTCAACCACCCGACACGTGCTTCACACAGGATTACCAAGTCATCCAAAACACCTCACTCATCTGTTGGTAAAATGATTCCGCTAAATCCAGTATTTCGCACCACTACACCTCAGGTTAAGAACAGACTTAGATATCTTGTTTCTACTATCCCATAGCTTCTATCCTTCCATACCATACCACATCTTCCATACCATGCATCATCTTCCATACCATCTCTTATAACATCTCATCTTCTGCCCTTCCATATCATACCATCTCCTTTAAGAGGAGTACAAAAGATACCAACCAACAATAGACCATTGGATCCAAATAAGGAAGTGTGTTTTCTAAAGTATTATAGTCGCTCAGCTGCGTGAGTCTCAAGACGTGGAGAGATGACTGGGAGGTAGAGATGACTGGGAGGTAGAGATGGCTGGGAGGTAGAGATGGCTGGGAGGTAGAGATGGCTGGGAGGTAGAGATGACTGGGAGGTAGAGATGGCTGGGAGGTAGAGATGGCTGGGAGGTAGAGATGGCTGGGAGGTAGAGATGACTGGGAGGTAGAGATGACTGGGAGGTAGAGATGGCTGGGAGGTAGAGATGGCTGGGAGGTAGAGATGGCTGGGAGGTAGAGATGGCTGGGAGGTAGAGATGGCTGGGAGGTAGAGATGACTGGGAGGTAGAGATGGCTGGGAGGTAGAGATGGCTGGGAGGTAGAGATGGCTGGGAGGTAGAGATGGCTGGGAGGTAGAGATGGCTGGGAGGTAGAGATGGCTGGGAGGTAGAGATGGCTGGGAGGTAGAGATGGCTGGGAGGTAGAGATGGCTGGGAGGTAGAGATGGCTGGGAGGTAGAGATGGCTGGGAGGTAGAGATGGCTGGGAGGTAGAGATGGCTGGGAGGTAAAGATGGCCGTGAGGTAAAGATGGCCGTGAGGTAAAGATGGCAGTGAGGTAAAGATGGCAGTGAGGTAGAGATGGCCAGGAGGCAGAGATGGCCAGGAGGCAGAGATGGCTGGGAGGCAGAGATGGCTGCGAGGCAGAAATGGCTGGGAGGCAGAAATGGCTGGAAGGGTCTGTTCCTCCCCAACCTCTTCCCCTCAACAACCACCCATCCTCCTCATCACCTCTCCCTCCAAAACCCACCCCAAAGAAACATTTATACGTGGTTATCAGCGCGACGAATCATTGGAGTGCACCTTAAAATGTTTTAAACTGGGCCCAGCCACAAAGGAAGGCGCTAGCCGGTGCCTTATCTGTGGTCTTTGTGCTGGTATCTGGCTGTGATATTTATGAAGCACTCATTAAGCCCATATTCACACTTTCCACTTGTTGGTAAACACTTGATCAAGTGGTGGTCACGCCTTCACAAACACCACACACCTGCCACCACAATTTTTATATTCATTTAGCTAAATTGGATACAACAACAATGTACTGATGCGATGGAGGGAATGGGAGGGTGCAGGAGTGGAGGAAGATAAACAGGTGAGGAAGAGATGGAGGAGGTGGAAGGAGTGGAGGCAGCAGGAATGGACAGGGGAAGAGGGAATGGTAGGGAAAAGGAAATGGTAGGGAAATAGAGAGAGGAAGGAATGGGAAGGACTGAGAGGAGGGAATGGCCGACGGAGTGGCAAAGAGAATGGAAAAAAAGAGTGGTGGAAGGAGGGAAATAGTTGGGAAAAAAATAAGGAAGGAAGACGTCGGAGAGGAAGTAACGGAGGGGAAAATGAGCGTAGTTAGGAGGCATAGAGAGGAAGAGGTAGGGCGATGTAGGATGAGAGTGAAGCTTTTATATATATAAAATAAAAACTACATCAGTATTGTGCTGCTGCCCTACACACACTCGTAAACATAGCTATGCTAAGTCTAGGGAAGGGGACGCAAGGTAGAACAGTGCCAGTAAGGTATGTACTGCATGACAATCGAAGAGATGGGTGGGATAAGTAAGGAGATAGTCGTGATATTTTAAAAGCGGTTTCACAATGTAGGTCAAAGATAAAATCATGCATGTGTAAAACACGCAAACACAAGAAAAAAAAATAAAATTTACAAACAGTAACAAATACCACTCCCCGTCTGTGGAGAAATTTTCTCCAGGAGGGGGGTATCAGCCCCCTTCAGCCCCTTTCAGCCCTGAGGGGCCCAGCCCTCTCAGAAGGGGCAAGCGTCTTGTTTACTGCTACAGTGAGTAATTGATCACAGATGCCGTACGAGTATGCGACGTGGTCAAGTGACCGCTGCTCCTTGCTGAGTGTTGCAGTGTATATTTTAATAAGAGACAGTACATCTCTTACTTTAGCAGGACAATTAAGGAAAATCCTGCTCCCACTTTATTACCATAGTAAAGATAGTGGACATTGTTGTCTATGCTTAAGACAGCAAGAATCAAACATTCTGCTTTGCTTCATCGAGGAAGTGGCAAGGAAGCAAAAGTACTAGGTCAGCTTTTTCTTTGTGCTAGGGGAGTGACGGCATGGGGTGCTGTGGCATCCTCAGATTACTTTTGACTCTACTGAGAGTGACACTGACGCCAGGAGAACCAACAAAGAACGATCTGTGCGTTAGTGTGAACAAAGTGTCTCATAAAACACAATAAACACTTAAGAGAAGTGTGATCAGCTTCTTTAGTGATAAGATTGTGAACAATAAAGACAAATCTTGTGGAACATAGTGTACCAGTGTGTGTATTCCTAGACTATGGAAGACGTGGACATCCAAGGACACTTCAGCTTCTATCAAGTCACCGATATCTGTCGAAGGTGTGAAGAACACCATAGCTCACGCTACAAGAGCAAGGTAGGTTACGAATTTCTTGTAGTACGGGGGACTGCGCAGTTCTTGAGTCGCAAGGAGTTTGTAATCAACCTATAGTCGGCAGTTAGGTGCGGACTTTTGAGTCTACACAAGTAAGTTTGTCAGCCATCAGTGAATGAAATATGCTGACATAACACCCCCTAGGGGTAATTTATAATCTTACAAATTATAACTCTTTACAGCCCGTTGAGAGATGACTTCGACAGCTTCTCAAGACCTCCTCTGCAGGGGCGGCTGTGCAGGCGATGAGCTGTCTTTCTAAGTTACGTACAAACTCTTTAAACTTAGCTGGTAATGCCATTTCTCAACACCGTCCCTTAATATAAAGGAGAGTAGGATAAAGCAGTGCCAGCGAGGTAAAGGTGTATATAAGCTGACTAGCTACTGGGGCTAGTGCCTTGTGATAGCAAGGGCAGTAATACACTAAAGAGAGAGCTTAAGAAATGAACATCAACACTACAATTCAATCTAAACTCCCAAGTCCTTGATCAACCAAATTTGGAGCGGTATTAAATTATTAGCGATTCGTGTTGCCTCGATGTAGTTGTAACACGTTTATCACATAGTTAATTTTGCAGGTATCGCAATCAGAGAGAGAAGCCAGGTGATAACATCTGTGCTGGCAGGCGCTCATCTTGCCTGGTAAACAATGATTAATAAACTTTTCTCCTTATTCGTAAACACCCGCTACACGAGTTCTGACTAGTCTTAATAATGATGCAAAGATAAAAAACGAACTCGCAAGTAGAAGCACGCGACCCCCCCCCCCCCACACACACGCCCGCAGTAACATCAAGGTGTAAACAACGCAAAAACGGAATGCAGAAACGACAAAAAAACATTTCTTCATAAAAGGGGTCAAACAACTATACTGGTCTGAAAGACGCAGTGTATACTACAACTACTGATTAAATAACAAAAAAGGCACAATACCGTGACTGGAACGATACACAAATAACCCGGGTTATTTGTGTACTACTGATTAAATTTTGCCGCCGAAGGTGCTAGTTTATTGTGTGCCCCACATTCATCTTGTAGATGGTAGATCAAGAGCATATGCATACACAAAAGGTCTAGGCATCTATAGAGTTAACGGGAGTATATACGTATTTATATCTGCAATTTGTCTTATCTGTTACAAGTAAATTTACGAGATTTGTTGAATGTGTTTAAATGTTATTTTCATTAATAAAACATTTTGACGAAGAATAAAGTCATAATAACGTGGCCGGAACAACTGACCAAACACCCGCACCTACCAGACAAACCCTATGATGAAATTTCCTAAATGTGAGTGTTACACTTACACCCTGCGATGTGATCAAAAACTTTTCTGTTATTCTGGAGTTTTCATATTTCCGCAACTGTGCTTCTTAGCATCGCAGTTACGTACATTTTGCTTTCTCAGTCTTTTTGAGAGTACATCTTTTGGATTGTATTGTGTCAGTTTCTAGTGTTCTCTTGTCTCATTTTTTATCTCCTTACTAATTCCTTATTTGGTTTATTTCTGCCTGACTCACATTTGCAGGTTCTGGTATTGTATTATATCCTATTTGGGTATAACAAGCACTCGGCAAACTAGCATGTCATTCCCTTACACTCTCTTGCTCCCGCTTGACTCTGTTTTGTTATGTTCCTAAAACCAGACTGGTCATCCAAACTGCTGTACGTGTGGAGACATCTCTGTGAGGCTGGTGGTGCTGTTATCTTGGTTGTTTACCGTCCTGCAGTGTAAGTCTAAGGGAAAGACTTGTTTATATGAATGCCCACTTCTATTTCAATAATGTAAAAAACGACTCATTCTGGTCTGAGACTGGGAGTGAGTTTCATAATCCACGCGTGCGTGTGAGAGTAATTCTCCCGTCCACAACCCCAGCATGACCAATCAACTTGGCAAGTCTGGAAAAAGTCGAGAGGTGTACCACGGTACCGCGCTTGCAAGTCAAAATTATTACTACGTATTATTGTATATTTATATACAACTCTTGCAGCTAGGTTGATACTTTACAAGCATGATCTACGATGACAAGACTGTATTATACCACTGTTTTGACTAGAGGCCTAGAATGAGCGGGCACAGATAGAAGCTGAACACCTGTATTACACACGTAAAGACGTTAACATTCGTCTCTTCAAATATAGAGAAGTTTAACAACTTGATCAACACAAAACAAGCTGACCCCAGTCCATAACACTGAGAACACTTAAGTCAAAAGTAAAGAGGCGGCCGAAGACCTGGAGCTTAATTTTACAACAGGAAACACTTGTCCTGTTTCCTGACGAATACAATACCCCCCTCCACCACACTGACGCGTTGGCGAGCCAAGCACGTCACGTCTGTACCAGCGAATAAACTAATGTTATTTTCTTCAGCTCTTAAATAAGAAAAAAACGATAACGTAAGCATTGCATGCTTTTTATAAAAATTCACAAAAATCTGACTTAAATATGTACATAAACCTGTCTGCACATGAAACTTTCCACTGTATTTGTAAACTCACCTTTAAGCTTATAAAATAACAAACACAAGTAATAACTATACATCTCATATTATAATACCTCATATATATATATATATATATATATATATATATATATATATATATATATATATATATATATATATATATATATATTTGGAATAGGTAAAACTTACTATTTTGGCTTAAATAGTAACACTCTTCTTGCCGATTAAGACAAGAGAAAATCTGTGTATGCAACAATTTCGCAAAAATCATTCCGAACCTAACTAAAAAAATATATTTTGTTTATTATAAAATTATTGTAAACTTGTCTAAAATATATTTAGTTGTATTAGGCTAAATTAAATTGCGCTTGTTTTAATAAGGTTAGGTAAGTTTTCTAATGATCTTTTGATACAAAATTATTAATATTTACATTAACAAATACAAAAATATATCTTAAAACGTATAAGAGAAATTTTTATAAAGGACTTAATTTTAAACGAGTTCTTGGTGACTGACCAATTTTACCTATTCGGCACGACATATATATATATATATATATATATATATATATATATATATATATATATATATATATATATATATAATATATATATATATATATATATGGGTGTGAGGATTGGGTGGTAAATGCAGCAGCGAGGAGGCGGTTGGAGGCAGTGGAGATGTCCTGTCTAAGGGCAATGTGTGGTGTAAATACTATGCAGAAAATTCGGAGTGTGGAAATTAGGAGGTGTGGAGTTAATAAAAGTATTAGTCAGAGGGCTGAAGAGGGGTTGTTGAGGTGGTTTGGTCATTTAGAAAGAATGGATCAAAGTAGAATGACATGGAGAGCATTTAAATCTGTAGGAGAAGGAAGGCGGGGTAGGGGTCGTCCTCGAAAAGGTTGGAGGGAGGGGGTAAAGGAGGTTTTGTGGGCGAGGGGCTTGGACTTCCAGCAAGCGTGCGTGAGCGTGTTAGTGAATGGAGATGAATGGTATTTGGGACCTGACGAGCTGTTGGAGTGTGAGCAGAGTAATAGTCGGACTTGAGTCCTGGAAATGGGAAGTACAATGCCTGCACTCTAAAGGAGGGGTTTGAGATATTGGCAGTTTGGAGGGATATGTTGTGTATCTTCATACGTATATACTTCTAAACTGTTGTGTTCTGAGCACCTCTGCAAAAACAGTGATTATGTGTGAGTGAGGTGAAAGTGTTGAATGATGATGAAAGTATTTTCTTTTTGGGGATTTTCTTTCTTTTTGGGTCACCCTGCCTCGGTGGGAGACGGCCGACTTGTTAAAAAGAAAAATTATATTATTATATATATATATATTTATATATATATAATATATATATATATATATATATATATATATATATTATATATATATATATATGTCGTGCCGAATATGTAAAACTGGTCAATTAGCAAGAACTCATTTAAAATTAAGTCCTTTCTAAAAAATTCTCTTATACGTTTAAAGATATATTTTTTTCATTAATGTTAATGTAAACATTTTTAATTTTGCACTAAAAGAATCTTAGAAAACTTACCTAACCTTATTATAACAAGCTCAATTTATTTTAGCCTAATCCTACTAAATATATTTTAAATACGTTTACAATAATTTAATACTAAACAAACACAATGAAATATATTTTTTTTGTTAGGTTCAGAATGATTTTGGCGAAATTATTGCATACACAAATTTTCGCTTGTCCTATTTGGCAAGATGAGCGTTGCTATTTAAGCCAAGATGGCAAGTTCTGCCTATTCGGCACGATATAATATATATATATAATATATATATATATATATATATATATATATATATATATATATATATATATATATATATATATAATCATAAGAAACGAAAGTAAAATTGTTTTAGTGAAGTTTTATTTGTAGCAACATTCGCGATGTTACTTCCACTCCACATTATAGTTAACATCACGGTAAACATGACATAAAACCACATCCAAACTCGTGGAAAGAACCTTTCCACACGTCTTAAGTTCTCTAGCAACTTGCTTAAAACTTGTCTCCTCAAAATTCTAGGCAGCTTTTCTAGTGAAGGTTAGCATGCGGTGCTGGTAACTTTTCAAATGAAGAGGTTAACTCCGGCTACAACTGGCCAGAACTGAGCATGCGGCTCTGGCACAAACACTTGCACATCCGCTTCCTTACATGACTTTCACATCCCAACACCCAATAGTAATACTCGAACAAAGTCGCCGCCGCCGCCGCCAAGCTGGCAGCGGCGGCGACTAGGGGTCAAGTGCAAGGACGTTCCTGCCTTTACTGGATTCACACGTTAGACGCACAAGTAACACGAGGTAAACAAGTAACACTACCTAAACAAGTAACACGGGGTACCTAAGTAACGAAAGGTGTACACATAACATGATAAAAGGAAATTACGAAGATATACGAGTGACATGTTTAAATAACTGCACAAAATCCAGGGTGTGTAAATATTATATAAAAATAACATGGAACTGTAGAACAATGGAAGTAAGAAAAATGGAGAAGAAGAGTAGGAAAGGTGGCAGAAGAACAAGGACAGGTGAAAGAGTCAACAGGAGGAAGGATGAAGAAAGGTACAGAGAAGAGCAAGGAGAAACCACGGCCGTCAGCGCAAGTAAAAAAAAAAAATAAAACAAAAGCTCTAAACAACGACGGGCAAAAACAAGATGACAGCAAAACAAAGTCCACAGGCAACAGCAAAAAAGACTAAGAAGCAACAAAATCAAGACAACGAAGGGTGAAGGAAAGCGAAGGTGGTGCTGTACGGAGTTGTGAAATAAATCCACAGTATAATAATGTTTTAACGAGGAAACATTTCGGCACTCAGGTTTCTTCAGCTATTTAAGACCCAAGAAGCCATCCGTCAATATATCTTAATAACGCGCAGGTATCTTATTTCACATCTACTGATTTTATACCATATCTTACAGAGATGATGCGATGGGACAGCAAGATAATCAAGGTTAATAAGGAGAGCGAAGACGCTGTACGGCGGAGGAAGATGGTGAATCAGGGTAGGCGAGAACTAGGCCATTAACACCTGTCTGACGAAGTGTGGGAGGTTTACAGAGGCAGCGTCCAGGCCGGGATCACGTGTCACTAACATGTTGACACGATAAATACAAACGCCACACTGACCTTGGGCTTGGCTTACACAAACACTAGTCACCTCAAAGTCTCCCCAACTTTTCTCTCCTCGTTTCTCAAGACCAAAGTTTTTCTGGTGCATCCTACTCAGTATTCTACCTTATCTCCCACATCATTGAAATTATGCACAACAGTTTTGCTCTCCATATTACAGACTGGATGCAGATGCAAAGTATCGATGTTACAGAGATGTTTCCTGCAACGATGGCCTGCTAAAAACAGAGTGGCCTGCTCTAACTTTGATTACCCCTGGCAGTTAATCCATGTGTTCAGCAATCTTGCTTCTTAAAGCTTTCAGAAATTTTTATAAATGAGAGACGTCAATGATACTGGTCTACGGTTTAGGACGTCCCTAAATGTTATAATATCTGTCTATAGTCTTTTTGGTATTGCTTCAATGCTATCTTCGAGGAGCGGGGTTATAGCTGTGTTTTTTTAATGACAGATGACTCCCCTGTCCAGACTCCAACGCGAGAAGAATATAGAATTCCAGAAACCTGGGCCAGGAGAATTGTGCATGGCATACTATAAATGACATCTTCAAATATAGTGGCAGTCGAAAAATTAATTTGGATTGTCAAGCTTTCGTCTGTATAATGGCTTACTGAACGCAGAGTCGCCTCCTCATTGCAGCAATATCAGTACAGTACAAGTTTCATCTCCTTTAAGCAAGGCTTCTTTCAATTGCATTAATTAAAGGTTCTTTGCTCCCCCTGTCTGTCCTGGACTCTGGCGCATTTTAAATAAATGGTTTTTCTCTACTAGCACTTCTGGATTCTTGTCTTTGTTACAACAACACACCACTAAACAACACAAAAACCCCAACACCACAACACCGGAACAATAACTAAGACAAAATACAGGGGACTTTCCTGAAATAAAGGGGAGCAATGAGTGTTAGTCCTAGCCCCTGATGGGTATTCAGTCCGAGCCTTGAAAAGGCGAAATGGTCCCTTAGCCTGATCTTTCGGTTTGTTTCATGGCCAGCAAACGTTGTTGTTAAACTAGAGGGTCCACATTTTTTGGTAAAAAACCCTGATACCAGTCTTAATTTTCATTCCAACTTTTAATAAAAGACATTTGTGTGCTTATTTAATTTTTCTCGCAAAAAGTTTATACTTTTATCTTCAGACCAGGACGTAACATTTTCCTGTTGACACACAAGACTTCCACACTAAAAGTTTTAAGAATTTAGATGACCAGTGGAGGCTAGAAATTTAACCTAAGGGCATATTAACGTGTAAAGGCTGAGGTCGTTCTTGAACAACTAGGAATAGATCAGTACTTTATCAAGGTGCCCAGCAGGCCTAGTTAAAAAAAAATTAGCCAAGCGTGATTGCGGTTTAAAACCTTCTGAACTGTCCTGTCTCTTAAGCATGCCATATCACTTAACAGCATTTGGGTTTATAATTTTTTAACTTTAAAGCATTTTAATAAATTCTAAACCCCACCAGCCTTGTCTAGCAAATGAAAACGTTTTCACAAATTGGAGCAGATTAGGCATCCTTGTTTAATTGAGTAGTAGAACTAAAAAATAACAATTCTGGAAGGACATATTTGGGTAGAAATTTTGTAAAACAGGTAAAATTTCAGAATGTATTTGAACATGGCCGTATTGTAAAAGAAAAAATTTGTTCATTACTATGTACCCCTCCTTTCCTTTCTAGGACAACCCTTGGACCTGAAATTTTTCAGTTTTTAAAAAATTAAATGAAAAATAAAACGTCTTATAGCTGAACTTTACCTTCTTTCTAATTAACATAGAACTTCCTTGACAGTAATAATGTTGCGGGTTTAATCAACGGGGTCAACGGCAACCTGGGAACTTTCTGCCTACACATCCTGATCCAGAAGTTACAATTGACGTGTGCTGGGACCTTAAGTAGACAATCAGGGTTATCGTATTCGCCCCCGCAAAAACCCAGGTAATCTGAGGACCCTTTGGCTATTTATCCATTTAAAATTAAATGTTGTACCGTAAAAATCAACGTGACGACCCAGAGTTCTTGGTGAGGAAAATAGCAACGGTCCACCACCAAAGAAATTAGGAAGGTGGAAATTAAAGTTTATTTCGGTTTTAGATTGAAAAACAAGTGTGCGCTGACCTTACATTTTATTGGCATTGGTGGGGACATTAAAATATTAGCAACAAGAAACACCACTATTAAACCCAATTCAGAGACCTCGCATAAACGCCTTCCTGTCCAGTTTGTTTTTAAAAAGCAAAAATAGCAAAAGTAGTTTTTTAAAAACAGAATAAAAAGGAAAAGGAAAAAGAACAAATTTATATTTTAAAACACCAACACACAATAAAACCTCCGCAATCCCAAATACAATAACAACCCACTCCATAACCCAACAAAAACCAAGAACAGTACAAATAATTGATACGCCACCCAACCACAAAACCAAAAAATAAAACGTTTTCCTTTTTTACTCAATTTCCTAAAAATAAAAGACAGTGCCTTTAGCATGAGTGGGTTGGAGAAACATTAGGCCACCAGCCACACACCATAACCTAATTATTTTATAAATATTTGTATTATAAGCAGGGGATGGGCGACTAGGACCTTGCAAAACTTAAAAGGGCCACCCTTAAATTTAGCTATATGAACCCGTGAAAATGGTTATTTATTTAAATCACTGAACTCGAAAAAATAATTCCTGGAAGTATTGTTTTGAAAATTAAATATATTAGCTCTGAGTTAAGGAAAAGCCTCAATTCCTTAGTAACAAAGCCGAGGGCATAAGCTTTAGCTCTTTTGGCCCCCAAAACTTTACATTCATTTACTAATGTAACAAAAAATAGCTTATGCCTACAACCAAAAAGAGAAGGCTACCTTTCCCTTCTTGCTAATTTCCATTTACATACGGACCATAAGTTATGTTGTAAATAATTTAATATATATATATATATAATTATATATAATATATTAATATTATATATATTTCTTTAAAATTGAATATTTAATAGTAGTTTTTCTTATTACAAGTGAAATTGTGTTCAATATTTATGTTATAAATAAAAATATATATTTCCTTTTTATAATATAATTAATATATATTCTTAAAATAATTTTATCTTAGCTATAAAATAAATTTTCATATAAAATAATTTATAATTTTAATACTTTTGATAACAAAATAAAATTTTACTTTTATTTAATATAAAAAATTTATTATTTTAATATATAATTTTTATATATTATATAATTTTTTGGCCAAATTAAAAATTTACTTAAATTATATATATTTATAATAGTATAATAAAATTTAAAAAAATAATTATTTAATTAAATTTTTTAATTGTTTTATAATATTATATATATATATAATATTATATATATTATTACTATATAATATAAATTTTAATAAAATATATTATATTTATAATATTTTTATATATATATATTTTAATATAAATTATATATATAATATAAATATATATTATAATATATATATATAATATTTTATATATAATAATTTATAATAATTTATTTATATATATATATATAAAAAATATTATATTAATTTATATATATTATTTAAAATATATAAAAATATATATATTATATAATATATTTATATAATATTATATATATAATATTTATATATATAATTATATATTTTAAATATTTAATTTATAAAATTATATATATTATTAATATATAAAATTATTATAATATATAATATATATATAATATATTTTAAAAATATAAATTATATATATAATATATATTAT
>NC_069437.1:11590570-11593070 GCF_026875155.1 Cherax quadricarinatus | reverse complement strand
TGGTTGTCTAGGGCAATTGGTGTAAATTGCTGGTAGACAGATACTGCAAGGAACTTGAAATTTCCCATTCATTGACAACTGGAACACTTTTATGGCAACATGATATGTATGAAAGGGATGGGGTTCATCTCTCTGGGGCAGGGGGGGTGTAGCCTTGCAGACTCGTTGGAAGGCCATTGGTGAAATGCCTATAAATTTTAAACTGATGGAAGATAGAGGTATGGGTGTGTGTGGGAAACAAGCAGGTTGCAACACTAGGGTTGGAAACAGTAAATGTATAAAAGGCATTCCAGCTTTGAAGTTATAAATAAAGACAATAGAACAGGTCAGAAACAAAGGGGGACAGCAGGGGGCCCAGCAAGGGGAAACTAGCTCCCTTAAGGTTTACTATACTAATAGCAGTGTGTTAGAAATAAGATAGATGAGCTAATTAATTGCAAGTGCCCGGAAACGTAGATATTATTGCTATAACAGAGACCTGGCTCAATCTGAAGATAGAGAGATGCCATCTGAATGTCACATACAAGGCTATAAATTATTCCCACTGACAGGGTCAACAGGAAAGGTGGTGGAGTACGATGTTATGTCAGAGGACAATTTTAAATTGTTGTGTTAGACAAGATAATTAAATTAGAAGCGTCAGCCACTGAATCTGTTTGGGTTTACAGGGTTCTCGAGGGCCGAGAAAAACTATTTTGGGTGTGATTTTTCAGGGCCCCAAATCTTTATAGGAGTGCAGTAAACTTTCTATGGACGAAAATTCGTTAAGGCATCTACATACGAAAATGTTGTGCTAATGGGAGACTTAAACTAATAGACAGATTGATGGAGCAAGTTGACAGGAAATTTAGAGTCGGGTGACTTTCTTGATACGATCCAGGATTGTTTTTTAAAACCCGTTTTTTGACAGAGCCAACTAGGGGAAATAACCTCCTTGACTTGGTTCTTGCCAGTAGGGAAACATAATTAATAATCTTGAGGTTAATGATGAGCTTGGGGGAGAGTGATCACAAATCACTCAGTTTTAACATATCATGGAATTCCCCTAATTTAAAGGCAATCAAGTCTCCGTCCCTGACTTTCGCTTGGCTGATTTCATAGGACTGAAAAAATTACTTAGGGGGGCTGAGCTGGAATGACCTGACTAAAGGGGTCAGGTAGGTGGTGATGGTTACCGATATGATGCTTTCCAGGGCATAGTTCTAGCTGCTCAGTCAAATTATGTTCCAAATAGGGAAATCAGATCAAACAAAAATGATCCTAAATGGAAAGAACAATAGATTAAAATATCTGATTGGTCAAAAAAAGAGGCATATATAGGCAAACAAAAGAGGAGAGGGGCAATTAAGAAATCGATATATTCAGTTAAAGAGAGAAATAAAAAAGGGAATTGAAAAGCAAAAAGAGATTATGAGGTTAAAGTTGCAAGAGAATCGAAGACTAACCCAAAAGGATTCTTTCAGGTATACAGAAGTAAGATCAGGGACAAGATAGGCCCACTCAAAAGTTCCTCGGGTCAGCTCACTGACAGTGATAAGGAAATGTGTAGAATTTTTAACACATACTTTTCCCCCTCAGTTTTTACACAGGAGGATACAGTGATATTCCAGTAATGATAAATTATGTAGAACAGGACGATAATAAACTGTGCACTATTTTGGGTCACAAGTGACATGGTCCCTTTGGCAAATAGTATAAATTAAAACCTAACAAACCCAGGCCCTGATGAACTGTATGAAGGGTTCTAAAGGAATGTAAAGAGGAGCTTAGCACACCTTTGGCTAATCTTTTCAACATATCACTACAAACTGGCATGGTGCCAGATAAGTGGAAAAAGGCAAATGTGATACTATTTTCAAAACAGGTGACAAGGTCCTTAGCTTCGAACTATAGACCAATAAGCCTAACCTCCATAGTGGGAAAAAAATTTATGGAATCAATAATTGCCCAGGCAGTTCGTTAGCACCTTGAAAAGCATAATTAATCAACGAATCTCAGCATGGTTTTACAAAGGGACCGTTCCTGCCTTACGAATTTATTAACTTTTTTCACTAAGGTATTTGAGGAGGTAGATCATGGTAACGAATATGATATTGTGTATTGGACTTCAGTAAGGCTTTTGACAGGGTCCCACATCAGAGACTATTGAGGAAATTAAAGCACATGGAATAGGAGGAGAAATTTTTTCCTGGATAGAGGCATGGTTGACAAATAGGCACAGCGGAGTTTTCATAAATGGGGAGAAATCGAGTGGGGAAAGCGTCACGAGCGGTGTTCCACAGGGGTCCGTGTTGGGCCCCTGCTGTTCACAATCTACATAAACGACTAGATGAGGGCATAAAGAGCGACATCGGCAAGTTTGCCGATGACACCAAAATAGGCCGTCGAATTCATTCTGACGAGGAATTCGAGCACTCCAGGAAGATTTGAATAGACTGATGCAGTGGTCGGAGAAGTGGCAGATGCAGTTTAATATAGACAAATGCAAAGTTCTAAATGT
>NC_069437.1:11540570-11585570 GCF_026875155.1 Cherax quadricarinatus | reverse complement strand
GGACCTGTCTAGTTGGCCGGCGGGCCTGCTGCAGTGTTCCCTTTCTTATGAATCGCGCGTCAGGTGTTTCTTTGTTGTGGGATCTGATAGTGAAGTGTGGGCTAGACCCTTTATATACCTTCCTTTGAGTTTACTTTCATTGTTCCTTGATAATGTGAGTGTCACGAAGCGCTTGGAATTTCTCTATTCTTTCACAGTGGTTGTTTTGCACACACACACACACACACACACATTTTATATATAAAATTATATATATATATTATATATATATATTTATAATATATATATATATATATATATATATTTTTATATATATATATATAATTTATTAACAAGTACTGCGACTAGCCTTAGTTCACCATGATGGACCAAGGCGTTGAGAAATTCACCTAGCGTCCCGTGAGGTTGGTTACATATCTTGGGTTCGATCCCCAGCTAGTCGCAGCATTGTTATTTGCTTTAAAACAATGAGGTAAGAAGAATGGGAGAGAAGGAGAAAGAGAATATGGGAAAGAGGGAGCAAGATAGTTGGAGAGATAAAACTGAAACAATAAGAGGAATGGTGAAAGGAAAACAGAAATAAGAAAGGAAGCAAAGGAGAGACAGAGAAGGGAAGGAGAGGTAAAGGGAGGGTGGAAAGGAGAGGCACTGAAGGGAAGGGACCAAGAAGGCCGTCAGGCTGGAGAAGTCAACGGTGATAGGATTACATTTTCAGGTTGGCTGAGCTGCCCTCTGGTTCTTATCCTCTATAATAAAGGAGTCATATTAACCTCTTCCTCCCTCGCCTCTAACCATCGTCAAGGTCACTTCTCCTCCAAAGGCAGCCTTTATGAACCAAAGTTACCTTTTGACACAGGCCAAAAAAAAATTTTACTTTGAACTACTAATAAACAGCGTAAAGCAACTTAACCTAACTTTGAAGAAATTCAACTCTTGGAACGTGTTATTTCTGAACGAACACAAACATTCAACGTTATGGTAATACGCTGAATGCTAGAATGAGAGAGAAGGAGAGATGAGAGAGAGAGAGAGAGGAGAGAGAGAGAGAGATGAAACATGCAGAATTGTACCGACAACAAAAAAGTCATGTATGGCAATTTGATTTCCAGCAGAGGGAATTTAATGCTTTCTTTTCGTGTCTTCTGTGTACCTTTTACTTTCTTCACTCGCCACTCCCCACCGCCAAGATGCTCATGACCCGAAATTTAAGTATTTCCCCGTATATTTAATTAATAATTTCTAGGCATTGCAAATTCCTCAAAAGCAAACAGGAGTAAACTACCATATAAACATGCAGCTAAAATTTCTCAAGAGAAAAAGACCCTTGTGATTGGAGGCCCTGAAATTGCCTCACTGCTAAAACCATTCACATCAAAGCTGATTAGTAAGTTATTATTTATATAGCGTTGAGGTGTGCTACATCAACCTGGCATATAACCCCCGAACCCAAACCACCCTACCAACCTACCCCCCTATTTACCTACCACCTCCACAATATTTTTGTTACGTACCTACCTCCTCCGTCCCTCTCCCACTCTCCCAGACACGCACGATGAATAAAAAAAAATATAATTTCTTTACCTTGCAAATCTTATTTGCCTTATTTATGGAAGGAAATAATGAAGCTAAGTGACACACGACCCCCTCATTCTCACCCTCTCACCTTGTCCTTCCCACACTCTCTGCTCCTCTCATTCTCCTTGTCCTCCCACACTCTTCTGCCTCCTCTCTTTCAACCATGTCCCTCCCACACTGAGGAACACATGCCTCCTCTCTTTCTCCTTGTCCTATCCCACCCTGCTCTGCCTGGCCTCTCTTTCTTCCTTGTCCTACCCACCTCTCTGCCTCCCTCTTTCTCCTTGTCCTTCCCACACTCCCCTCCTTCCTCTCTTATCTCCTAAGTCTCCCCAAAATCTCTGCCTCTCTATTCCCTTCTTCCCCAGCCTTGCCCCCATCCTCCTTCTCTTCTTACCCCCCCTCACCCCCTTCCAACTGATCTCCGTATTTCTCTCCGTACTTCCTATTCTTTCTCTTCATTTCATCATGCATAAATTGAGGAAATATCGTGTATAAGTGCATGAAGACTCAGTGTGTCTCATTAATTCATTATACTTCGGAGGAACTTAATCTAGCATTAAAGTAAATATAATTGACTGGTTAATGCGTTTGATGCCTAAATCTCTTGGCCAAATAAAAAAAAACGTCACTCCACGACATATTGAAGTGTGTATGAAGAAATATATGTATTTTAAAAGTATATATATATATTATATATAAAATAAATATATATAATATATAAATATATAAATATAAGAAGAATATATATATATATATATATTGAAGATATATATATATATATTACAAAACACACATAAATGAGAGTTGTGTACTCACCTATTGTACTCACCCTATTTGTGGTTGCAGGGGTCGAACCTACTCCTGCCCCGCCTCCTTCACCGGTTGCTAACTGGAGCCCTTCCCTCTCCCCTCACCATGAGCTTTATCAAACCTCGTCTTAAAACGTAGTATGGTTCCCTGCCTCCCACTACGTCATTTTTCTAGGAGCTATTCCACTGCCTTACAACTCTATGTACTGAGAAGAAAAACTTCCTACTATCTCTCTGATTCATTGTGTCTTCACTTCCAATTGTGGCCTCATGTTTCTGTGTCCCCTCCCTGAACATCCTGTCCTTGTCCCACCTTGTCTATTCCCACGCAGTATTTTATATTCGTTAATCATGTCACCCCCTGACCCCCTGTCCTCCAGTGTCCGTCAGGCCGAGATCTCCCTTAATCTTTCTTCATAGGACATTCCCCTTAAGCTTCTGGTACTAACCTTTGTTGCAAACCTTTGGGAACTTTTTCTCTATATTTCTGACGTGCGCCTTTATCAAGTGCGGGTATCCAAACAGTAGCAGCATACTCCCATTTAAGTGTGCCTGGACATACACGGAGTACAGGTCTTGAATGAGATTCCTTACTACGGTGTCCGGAATGCTTGTTCTAAGGTTGCCAGGCGCCCATAAGACTGCAAGTCAGTAAATCTATTAGATAGTGTGCATCGCGGAGACATGCTCGGATTATACCCCCCAAGGATCTTTCTCCTGAGTGAGTTAAGTCAGTCTATTGGGTGCCACCAGCCTAAACTCATGTATGTGTTCTACTGTGCACCTTATCCCCTATCTTCATGACATTTGCATTGGCAGGATTAAATTCGAGAAGCCATTTTGCTGGATCCAGGTTTCCAGTCCGTGTCCGGGTCTCCTTTGAAGTCCCTGCTGGTCCCATCAGATTAATTCTCCTCATAAACAACACCTCAGCTGGCAACGGACAGCATCTTATTCAAACCCTTACGTCAATCGTTCACATATACACAAAAATAGCACTGGTCCTAGGACCGACCCTGTTGGCCCCGCTCGACACCGGTGCCCGCTGTGTGTGGTGTGTGTGTGTGTGTGTTGTGTAGTGGCTCGCATAGTAAAATTGGTCAAATAGCAGGAACACAGTTAAAAGAAACCTTTTCAAAAATTCTCTAATATATTTAAAGATAAATATTTTAAATGTCTATGTAGAATATAAAACTTAACGATATTGTACAAGAGAACCTAATGGAAACTTACCTAACCTTATTATAACAAGCGTAAATTAATTGACCTAATCAAACTAAATATATTTTAATATAAGTTTACAATAATTTTAATAATCTACTACTATTGAATTATACAAGTTAAAGGGTGCGTCATCTAATGAATACAGAACGTCCACTGTGTCACCTCCATAGTAAACACGATCTATTTAGTTGAAATTCTCCTCAAAGAGCACGATAACTAGACATGTCCACTCTTTCCTTGGATCGAACATGAATCAACCCACTTCATTAGCGTTTTTTCTCCTTTTAAAGTAAAAAGAGAATGCCTAACGTTGTTATGGCTTCAAAATGTAGACGTATTGTATGGTGTTCAGGTATGACATGAAAAAACTATTCTTTCTTGAGGATGAAAAGGATAGGTGTAGAGGAGAGAATAATGGAGTGAGTATTTGGGTGGAGTGGGGGTGGGGGGGTGGGGGGGATATGAAGATTGGAAAGGAAGGGTGGAGAGGGTGGAAGGGAGAGGTTTCCATGGTCTAGGGGCAGGGCGGAGATAGCAGGCGGAACACCACAGAAAACAAAATATGCTAAATACGTAGAAATTACGAATTGTGAACGGTGAGGGGTCATGGAAGGGAGAAGCGAAAGATGATAAAGTGATAAACGGATTATAACGTGAATAAGTATATATATTAATATATATTATATATATATATCTATATATCAATAAAATATAATAAATATATATATAATATATAAAAATAGTATTATATATATATAATATAATATATATAAATTATAAATCATACTATATATAGTAAATATATATAATAATGTTGTATGTATTCGTGCGAATAGTCATAATCATGCGATCTTGGCTCATCATTTCACCGTTTCATCTTGCCAATATAGGACAAGTGAAAATTTGATTAAGCAATAATTACGTCCAAATCATCTGAACCTAACGAAAAAAAAAAATATTCACTGTTTTTTGTTTATGTATATAAATTACTGTAAACAAAATCTAAAATATATTAGTTGGGTTAGGCCTAAAATAATTTTACTTGATAAAAGTAAGTTAGGTAAGTATTCTAATTTCCTTTTGGAGCAATTAAATTTTTTTTACATCAACATTAATGAAAAAAATATATCTTTAAACGAATAAGAGAAAATTATAAATACGTTATTTTTAAATGAGTTCTTGCTAATTGAACCAGTTATTCAATTATTCGGCACGACATATAAATAAATATATATATATATATATAATATATAATATATATAACTATATAAAAATATATATATATAATATATATATATAATTTGTGTGGTGTGCAGCAGCTGAGAGACTGTTGGAGGCAGTGGAGATGTCCTGTCCTAAGGCAATGTGGTGTAGTTAAATATTATGCATAAAATTCGGGATTGTGGAAATTATGAGAAGGTGTGGAGCTTAATAAAAATATTAGTCAGAGGGCTGAAAGAGGTTTTTGAGGTGGTGTGGGTCATGTAGAAAGATGGATCAAAGTATAAATGTTGTGAGAAAAAAAAAAAACATGGAGATCATTTAAATCTGTGAAATAAGGCGGGGTAGGGGACGTCCACGTAAAGGTTTGAAGGAAGGGTAAGTGAGGTTTTTGTGGTCGAGGGCTTTGGACTTCCCAGCGGGCGTGCATGAGCGATGTTTTCGATAGGAAGTTAATGAGAAACGAAATGGTATATTGGACCTGACGATCTGTTGGAGTGTGAGCAGGGTAATATTTAAGTGAAGGGATACAGGAAAACCGGTTATTTTTTTATATCGTGCCGTACACGATCCTGGAAATGCGTAAGTGAAATGCCTGCAACTCTAAAGGAGGAGTTTGGGATATTAGCAGTTATGGAGGGATATGTTATGTGTACTTAATACGTATATGCTCTAACTGCTGTATACTGAGCACCACTGCCAAAACAGTGGGGATAATTTTGGTAGATGTTTTGAAAGAGTTGAATGATGATAAAGTATTTTATTTTGGGGGATTATACTTTCAATGTTTGTGATCACCCAACCTCGTGTGTGTAGCCGGCCGGACCTGTTGAAAAAAAAAATGTATATAAGTCCACTTCAATAAAACCAAGAGGTAATAGCGAATGAGGGAAATACAGGAGGATTGAAATTAGCCAGGTGGTGAGGCAGAAGAGCAGTAGCATAGATCGGGAGTCTGGAAGAAACGGAAGTGAAAGCATTGAAACAAAAGTCGAAAAGCGAATAGATAGGGAAAGGTCGGTAGGGTAAGACAATCGAAAGGGTAAAGGAGGTAACAGGGAGCTGCAGAAGCACGGGTAGAAGGCGCAAATAAGAAAGCTGGAGTAATGAGACTTGTAAATAAGAATGAAGGTGAAGGGAGTTGAATGGTCAACAGATATTAATCAAAAGGCGAGTTGCATGTTATAGAAGTTCCCGGGTCCCAGCAGGGACCCACGACTCAGCCTCCACACTAGCCATCACTAACCAGGGGCACAGTAAAGAGAAAGAGAAAGAAAAGAGATAGGGTGGGTGAGGGGTGGAGAATGAGACTCAACACACTTATAAGATAAGACTGTGATATCGCTCGACTGTGTACTGTTTATCACACGAAACCTCGCATAATCACCAGAGACGAAGTGAATGTCCAATTGTTCAACTCAGAAAAAGCCAGACGCAATAGAACTACACACCAGTTACAGTTTTGGGGGGGTTTGCACTGACTAGCAGGCGACTTAAGTAAAAGAATTTTAAGAATAGAAAAAGAGAGAATACTAAGAGATCCAGAGAGAACAACAGAAGAATCAGCACGGATATAAAAAAATCTCTTACTTGGCTGAACGGGAACGGGCGTAGTGGGCGGGTGTAGGATGGTAGTGGGCGAGTCCACCAGGGTTGTGGGCTACCTGGAGGTTACCTGGAGGTTATTCCGGGGATCAACGCCCCCGCGGCCCGGTCCATGACCAGGCCTCCCGATGGATCAGGGCCTGATCAACTAGGCTGTTACTGCTGGCCGCACGCAGTCCAACGTACGAGCCACAGCCCGGCTGATCCGGCACTGACTGGTGTAGGGGCGTAGTGGGCGGGTGTAGGATGGTAGTGGGCGAGTCCACAAGGGTTGTGGGCTGGTGTAGGGACGTAGTGGGCGGGTGTAGGATGGTAGTGGGCGAGTCCACGAGGGTTGTGGGCTGGTGTAGGGACGTAGTGGGCGGGTGTAGGAAGGCAGTGAGCGGGTGTAAGTGCGGGGCCGGCTACACAGACAGTAACCTTCACTTACACTGTGAAGATACAGTGACAACAGATGATCCTTGTGATGGTTAAGGTGGAGACATGGGCCACTCCTGCAGATGTGGTGGAAAAAATGAGCAGTCAACAGTCTTTGTGGTTGTGGTGTATGTGGTAAAGGTAATTATGGGTAGCGACCGTGAATACTGATTACGTAAGGTGGGAGGTGACAGTGATAGTAGTAGTAGTAATTAGGTAGACGATACTGAATCTGTATGTGACCTGCATCCACTGAAGACAGTAAACCTTCAAGATATAAACAAAGTCTTCCAGTGGGCCGACAACAATATGATGTTCAATGAGAGCAATTTTCAGATACTTCTTTATGGAAAGTTAGCGGAAATGAAGAATGAAACAGAGTATAAAACAAACCTGAATCACTCAACAGAACATAAGACTAATGTGAGAGACCTCTGAGTGATCATGTCAAACCATCTCACCTTTAAGGATAGCAAGTGTCATTATCACAACCGCAAGAAGAATGATAGGCTAGATAACTAGAACCTTCAAAACAAGGGATGCCAGACCATACCACGGGCGGGGTTAGAACCCGCGATCAGTCTCAAAACTCCAGACCGTTGCGTTAGCCACTGAGACTCTGATCGCGGGTTCTAACCCCGCCCGTGGTATTGTTTGTTTGCAATCGTGTCATTACGATAAGGGATACCAAGTCAATGATGATGCTCTTCAAGTCACTTGTTCTCTGCAAGTTGGAATACTACTATACTCCAACATCTCCGATACAGACAGGTGATCACCCTCAGAACACTTCCAGGTAGACCACTTTACTGCTACAAACAGTACCACTGCTGCCACCAACACTACCTTCGGTAATCCATATCATGGCTCCAGTGGCTACAACACTTAAACTAATCAATCACTACAGTTAATACTAGTAATAACACTAAAACTAACACTATCATATTACCACTAATATTATCTCCTGGGTGATCCACAGTTGTGGTCGCCCTCAAGTAGTCCCTTCAAGTAGTCCCTTAAGTGTTTCAGTGGCCATAACACTGTAATCAACTACCACACTGTACGTGGGCAGCCCCTGTACTCTATTTAGTTAACTCCTATATTTGCAAAATCGTTTGTCCAAGCGGTTTTCAAGACCTGAACAATTTTAGCACTTACACCTTCATGGGATGCCTGTCCGGGTCCTCTATAACTCGCTCCTTTTAATGGTTAAGGGCTCTTCATCTAGGGTATATGCACTACCTTTTCCTTCTTTAAATCCAACTTCATTATTTCCTATTACTCTATAGGTTTAGTGTTTCCCCGTTAACATATTTACTACATGTCAGTAACTTCATTACAAAATACCACTATTTATAATTATGCTGCACCTCTTGCCTCTGAGTTTCATGTTGTGATACAAGTCATGATGGTGGTAGATTTGGAAGACGGTGGTAATAAAGGTTGTGATAGTGTGGGCAACTCTTGGTTAAAGTGATGGGGGGGGGGGGGGAGAAAGAGTTGTAGCACAAGTGGAGACGTTGTAGTGGATGCTGTAGCTAAGCCAGTAGTTGTTGAAGGTAATATGTTGGCAGTTAGGTGAAGTGGGCGATCACCCACAGTTGTGGTGGTGGTTGGAGCTATGTTAGTAGTCTGGTGTGGGCGACCACCCACACGTCTGACAGCCAGGGGCAGAGGGGGGGGGGGGAGGGACCACACAGGAACCTGAGTGAATAGTTTTACGAGTGGTCTAACTCAGGTGTTGTATTCCTCTCTACCAACCCTCCCCCTCACCCCTACCCTACATCACAATCGCTTTTTCACGTCTTTTATCCCCTCACTTTCTCCTTGTCTCCCATTTCTTCCCGTCTCCTCCTCTCCTGTTCCTCCCTCTTCCCATCTTCTATTTCTCACTCTTCCCTCCTTTTCGTCTTCCATCACCTCCCTCCTCCGTCCTTATCCTCCTACTTCCTTCTTTTCCTTCCCGCCGCCTATTCCTCCTTCCTCTGCCTACTGTTCCTGTATTCCTTCTTGGCTCGCCAACCTCCCTGCTTCCCAGTCCTTCCCGACTTTCACCGTTCACTCCTGCCCATCCCACTCCCCCAGACATCCATCTATCGCCACACACTCAATCCACGGGTAAGTAATCGTTAAACTAACAAACATAAGACACGATGTATATTACAAGGATGTATAGTTTTTAATGTTCTGTGAACACACACACGATGTGCTGTTTGATAAGCACTCGGGCCTGTGACTTTATTCGGTACTCTCGGCAGCAAAAGAAAAAAAATGAACCTACATAAAAACTCTCAAGCTAATTATAACAAAAAGAACTAGCTAGCAGAAACAAAGACAACAACAACAACAACCACCGTGGTTATCGGAACTAAGATACCACCAGAGAATCTAAGGACAACACGTGGAGAGAAACAGTAGTCGACACCATACCCAAAATTCAATGGAAACCAAAGGGTGTTCCTGATCAGCCGCGCTTTGGTGCATACGTTGGACTGCAAGCGGCCAGCACTAGCAGCCTGGTCGATCAGGCCAGTAAACGGGCAGTCTGGTATGGGACCAGGCCAGGGGGGGAGGGGAATAATGCCCCCAGGAATCGCCTAAAGGTAAACTCGACGGAGCCGACAATGGTAGGACGTCAGCGGCGGCAGCAGAGGGGACGAGGGAGTATACCTAGACGGGGGTTCGGGTGTCAACGCCCCAGCGACCCGGTAGAGAGAGAACTGTGATAACATCACAAGCATCAACAGAGGCAGGCGGCGGCTTAACTAAAACGCAAGTCCATGTGCTATAATCTAAGTTATATCTGAGTCAGTGCAAGCGAAGAGAATGTAAATAGTAAGTTTATTCAGGTATAGGTACATATAAAGACAGTTACATAAATTATCATACATAGCAGTATATGCAGATTACCTAGGATAATCCCCCCCCCCCCGAAAAACAAGTCAAAGTGATTTGACGGCGTCGTCACGTCATTAACTGGAGGCCATACCATACCCATAAGTTGTTCCAAATATTCCTTAAAAAAAAATCCCTACATATGACACAAAATCCCACACTAGCTCGACACAAGATTACCTTATAACTCTCCCAGGGGTCACTGCCTCAGCAGCCCGGTCCCAAGCCATACCTGGCTGCTTTCCTGATCTATTACTGTCGATCAACACAGGTTGCGCACAAGATCACGTGGTCTACCTGCCCCTTACCTCACCTGCACCGCCGCGCCGCGCCTCGTCTCGCTTACCTGCAATAAAAAGGAAAAACAGACATATAAACATCATAGCTTATTTACTGGTACAAAAAAGGAGATGATTTATTTACATATGTAAGTACTTTTTATGCCCTCCAGACGCCACATACATTAAACCTTTATTACATAATACATATTTGCGGTATTATAATCTAGTAGTTACGTAGGCAGAAATTATTGTAAAACTATAATCATAATTAAAAAATCGAAATAAAATTCAATATTAAACATTACCAATCGTCTGCAAGAGAAATTTAAAAGGAAAGAAACATTAAAACAGGTTTAACCAGACGAATCGCAAGTTCTAAATAGCGTGAATTACCTTCAATTTTGGCACGCCTACATTTATTACGTAACTCTGGGGAGGGAAGGAAGGGGGAGGTGAGGGGAGGGGGGAAAAAGGTAATTCGCTGCGAGCTTCTGGAGAAACATTAACTTCCTTTTTAAGAGGGGCGCTGCCAGCAGTAGCACCGCCTACTGCTTATGCTTACACGACACAGTAATAGCAGTGGTATATGTTTTATATGAGTGGCCAATTATGGAGTAGGATTTATGAAATGGGAATTATGGAATGGAAATTATGGAACGAGAATTGTGGTGATGCTGACAGCAACCAATCTCAAAAGGTCAGCTCTGACTGCTTGTGCTGACGCAGCATCCAAATAGTAGTGCTGTTTCTATATAATCAAGAATTGTGTAAGAAAAGCAATGAAATGATAATTGCAGAAGCGGCAGCCTCTTAAGACCAGCTGGTACTGCTTGTGATTTCGTGAAGGAAACTAATATAACCACACCGCCAGTTTATTTGGGCTCAATCAAAAAAACAGTTTGAGCCATGTAGGGTGTAGCACTAGTAGCGTGTGTCCGAGTACTTTTACATGTCCTGCCATTTACCAGATAATATCATTTTATTTGATGAAACCCGCGTAGGTCAGGCAAGAGCTGTGTAGTGTTCCGCTGCCTTATGAGTAAGTTAACACGCACTCCCATACCCTCTTATGCTCACATTATATCACAAATTAAACACTGGAGATGGGACACTGTGCATAGCTCTTCTCCTCCAACTACAATACGTTACACACAAATTATATATATATATATATATATATATATATATATATATATATATATATATCGTACCGAATAGGTAAAACTTGTGATTTTGGCTTAAATGGCAATGCTCTTCTTACCGAATAAGGAAAGTGAAAATTTGTGTATGCAATAATAAATGTATTTCATTGTGTTTTCATTTATTAAATTGTAAACTTATTTAAGATATATTTAGTTGGATTAGGCTAAATTAACTTGCGCTTGCTATAAGGTCAGGTAAGTTTTCTAAGGTTCTTTTGGTACAAAATTATTAATTTTTACATTAACATAATTGAAAAAATATATATCTTTAAACGTACAAGATAAAATTTTAGAAAGAACTTAATTTTAAACGAGTTCTTTTTAAATGACCAATTTTACCTATTCGGCACACACATACACTAATGTGTGTGTGTATAATATATATATATATATATATATTATATATATATATATATATATATATATATATATATATATATATATGCAAAACAACCACTGTGAAAGAATAGAGAAGTTCCAAGCGCTTTCGTGACTACTCACATTATCAAGGAACATTCCTTGATAATGTGAGCAGTCACGAAAGCGCTTGGAACTTCTCTATTCTTTCACAGTGGTTGTTTTGCATATTCTGAAATCACCTGTTCACTGTGATCTTATTGCATATATATATATATATATATATATATATATATATATATATATATATATATATATATATATATATATATATATATATATATATATATATAATATATATTATATATATATATATACACACGCGCGCGCGCGAACGTGTTATGTAGAAGAGCCAACCAAAGGAACACACTAGTAACAGACTCGCTAATGCAATAAATAAATCATGATTAATGATAAAGACAACATTTTCACAGTATGTGTAGTGGTGTGAAAAGATCAGCAGAAGTTTATGATAGATATTTTATCTAACGACGCTGGGTAAACACGTAGTTTGCACTCTATTTTATAAGATAGTCACACTGTGGGAATACCCGCAGTGTGCGGCTACTCTATTTAATATGACTGTTGTGGAGAGAAAAGCAAGGTAGGTTGTCCCCTGTTACAGTCCATCACACACGAACGACCTTCCACATCAAGTAATGAAATCTGCTAGCCTGAGTTTTGGAGTCAGTACGGCTATGAGGATATCGTCCAGTATTCCACTATGGGAACTTTGAGAAAAACCTGGTCAAGTGGATGGGTGGGAATGGTTGCTTTAGAGAAAGCCCTGCCTAGTTTGGGGCCAGTAGGCTTGCTGCAGTTTTCCTCCATTCTTATGTTCTCATGGGTTCAGCAGTTGCGGCAATTTCAAAGATTTTCTTCCCCAAGGAGGAGAGGTGGGAAAGGGGAGACTAGTTTTCCATTTCCGCAACACAACTCACCAGCAAAGGCCATCTCTTGCTTATTTACCACAGCATTCTCGCCCGTGTTGAGAATCCATGATGGGGGTGATAAGCATCTAGTAGAGCAGAACAGACAGCCACGGGGAGACGGGAATGGAGGAGTCGAGGCGAATCTTCCTCTAAGTTACTATCATTACTATGATCAAGATGGAGATTGCGGCCACGATCACCAGCGAGATAACGGCCCTAATCTCTAGCAAGATACCTGTCATCACTACCAACAGCACGATAACACGCTGTTATTACCAGTAGCGGAATACTCACCAACACAGAGATAAGAATCTATCACAATCAACGCCACAACATGCAGAACCAAGTTACCCACCACTTAAAGACACCAGCAACTGCAAGATGATCACCACCACCGCCAACACCATGACTCAATACCAACACAATCACCACCAATAGGAGGAATTTTACCAGCATCGCTACAACCAAGAGAGCAGCCATCACCACCACCGCTACAACCAACAAGGCAGGCATCACCACCACCGCTACAACCAACAAAGCAGCCATCACCAACAACAAGATAACAAGCACCAAGCATTAAGCAAAGGATGTAATTATCATATTGGACGGGGTCAATTAGAGACCAATTTGAGTGTAGGTGGGAGGCGAGGCGGCTGCCCCTGTTTGGCCCAGACTCTCCCAATTTACGAGACAAACTAACAAGATACTATAGGGAAAAGTTAATTAATGCTTGAAAAATTATACTCATTACGTTTATTGCCGGCAGCCGCTCGTAACTCCTGTGTAAGATACGCAGGGGTTACTCTTAAGAGGTCACCTGGGAAATGACAAGTTTGGTAGTTACATATAAACAAGGCCTGTGTAACCACATAATCCTGTGTATATATGTATGCATGTGTACATGTATTCATTTCACTGCCAAAGCAGACCTCAGAGGTTAAAATACATACTTAAACAGCCGTTCTGTTCTGCTGAAGACGAATCCATCACAATTCACAAATAACTCGTGATAGGGAAACTTATAACGACGTTTCGGTCTGTCCTTAACCATTGTCAAGTCACAGCTAAGTGAGAAAAAGGCAGAAAAGACCAGAGAAAGGTCAAGGCGGCGGCGGCGGTCGCAGTTGTAGCGGTTTGGATTACACAGACTAAATTTTTATGATACTCCAGCGATATCTGAATCGAAGCCTGGCAGGCACGAGGATTCATAGCTGTATTATTATTGCGCGTTCGTGGCATTTATGTAAGTTCACCCAGGAAAACACTGACGGAACAATAATAGAAGTTTTCAAGAGGAAACTAGACTACGGCCTACGACAAGCAACACATTAGCCAGGCTGCTATGGCTAGAGACACTTGCGGGCCGATGGCGGAGAGAGCCTGGTTGAGCCTCAAGAACAAAATGACCCTCGAGTCTCGAGTTACGTCACGGCGTGTTCTTATCAATGCTCTTCTTGCGTCCTAGATGATGGAGCACCGAATGTTATTGTCCAAAGTTTAGTCTCAGTGATGGTCGGCATGTCTGGCTATTATGTCTGTTTCTGTGAACTCTGTGCTCATACCTGACAGTCAATTCAAGTTTGTGGACAATACACAGACATTTGTTGCTGAATTCCTTTAAGCAAGGCTACTGTGACATGTCTGCGTCAGAGGTTACCAACTCTGGGTCAGCGGGTGACCAGTAGCAACAGCTTGGTTGACTAGATAAGGTATTCGGATGGCGGGAACAGGAGGTTACCTGGAGGTTATTCCGGGGATCAACGTCCCCGCGGCCCGGTCCATGACCAGGCCTCCCGATGGATCAGGGCCTGATCAACCAGGCTGTTACTGCTGGCCGCACGCAGTCCGACGTACGAGCCACAGCCCGGCTGATCCGGCACTGACTTTAGGTATCTGTCCAGCTCTCTCTTGAAGGCAGCCAGGGGTTTATTGGCAATTCCCCTAATGCTTGATGGGAGAAAAAGAGGAAAGGGGCATAGATGGGCAGAGAGGAAAAAGGGGCACAAAAAATAAACAGGAATGACTTAGAAAAAAAAAACAAAAATTTGGGAGAAAAGACTTAAGGGCAGTTTTTTTTATCAAAACGTACAGGGATACCTTTTAATCAGCATTTAACACACAATTCCACAAAGTACTGGACTTCCTTACACACAGGAGTGAAGTGCTCTCTTACACATGACATCCAAACAAGATTCCTGGGGCTTCCGGCGCATTTTTCCAATGGATGTAACCCACAAGAGTCGACTAACACAAACACACAATCTATTTTACTACTAGGAGGCCAGGGAATCAAACATGGGACTCTGTAAGAGAAGGGGAGAGAGGGGGAGAAAGGGAAGGGGAGAGAGGGGGAGAAAGGGAAGGGGAGAGAGGGGGAGAAAGGGAAGGGGAGAGAGGGGGAGAAAGGGAAGGGGAGAGAGGGGGAGAAAGGGAAGGGGAGAGAGGGGGAGAAAGGAAGGGGAGAGAGGGGGAGAAAGGGAAGGGGAGAGAGGGGGAGAAAGGGAAGGTGAGAGGGGACGACGCATGAACTTGAGCTATTTTTTTTTAAAGTGCACCAACATTAATAGTTCTTTTAAAAAGTCCACTAATAGTAGCAAATTCTCAGTAACGATTTACATTTCCAGCGAAAACACAAAACCCATCCAGCATAATTCTATCTGTTAGCTGATGCCAATTCCAGTGGTAAATCTTCGCTGTGAGGAAGAGGAACTAGTACTCAAGTGCTCGTTATAACAACTGTGTGTGGTCAATAAGGCAACCTGTCCTCTGGTTACTATGCTAGTTATTAAACCTCGTTTCCTTCAGTAAGATTCCAACACAAGCGCAAGACAAAATACTAGCATGTGTGACGTCACGTGATGCTGTTGTGAGCCCTTCGCGCCTGGGATCCTTCTCAGTTCCCGTCAGACCCACCAAGCAGCTACAGGCAGGCTGGGCCTCCCTCTTCCACACATTGCAATATATGTGTTACCATCCAACAAGTGTGTTTAACTCTAACCATCATATCTCCTGCGAACCCCCACGACAATACAACATACTAGCGTTGCCACAAGTAGTAAACAAACGTAACCTACATCTGCTAGATTATTAAAGATAAGCATCATGCAGTAGATATATTGAAAAATCGTACTTATGACGCTACAAGTACGTAAGGTACATGCATCTGCATGCAAGGCCAGTATATTTATTTTTTATTTATCTCGTATATGTTGAAACTGCTACAAATAAGGACATTCTAATTTATTATTCTGAAGGCGGATCAATCAAGGAAACATCAAAATGTCTTGTTAATCTTTTTTTTTTTGTTCTTTTACGTCAATTTGTGGTGTTATCTCAACTGTTGATAGTAGCATGTACATCAGGTGCGTGAACTTAACACCACTGAAATAAAACTTCCCCGGATAAACATTCTCCGTGTCAGTCCACACCTTATCGCCGCAGTTTTAAAACCATGCATTTCAAAGTTAACAACCCAACCTCACTAAAGCATTAAAGATACCCGTGTTGCACATACGTCTAATTTATCAAGTTGTCAGTTCTCTGAACCATTTATCTACATTCCTGTCAGACACAGCAACATCTTGGGATCTTAATACGGGGAATTCTTCACTTGCCTAACTTACAGGCATGACCTACTTCCATATTTGGATTTGTCAAATGTGATATCACCTAGGACTGCTGCACCTCACCCACCTACAGTATATAAGCCATTTCTTTGTACATATGCTGAATTCTTTTCAAGATTGATGGACAGATTAAATCGACTCAAGGCTGAGGGACTGACTACCTAAGACTCCTCCTGTTCTTCACCATTCTCCTCTGTATGAACTGATGAAGCCACTGTGCGGCGAAACGTTTCCTCACTAAAGATACCCAAGTGTTGCACATGTGTCTAATTTATCAAGCTGTCGGTTCTGTGAACCACTTACACAAATAACCCGCACATAAAAGAGAGAAGCTTACGACGACGTTTCGGTCCGACTTGGACCATTGACAAAGTCACAGTGTGACTTTGTCAATGGTCCAAGTCGGACCGAAACGTCGTCGTAAGCTTCTCTCTTTTATGTGCGGGTTATTTGTGTATTGTTCCAGTCACGGTATTGTGCCTTTTTGTTATTTCTGTGAACCACTTATCTACACTCACGAAAGCAATTAACACCGGCCTCACTGTTTGTAGATCTGTTATCTCTGTTATCTATCTGAATCGTTACTATCCAAGCAAAGGCTATATACACTAAGAGACGTGCATCCCTTACTGTATATACACAAGAGAAGTTTGTACCTCTCAGTGTATACATGTCGTGCTTTTAAAGCAGAGGCTGCGATCTTGGCTTATGAAGCAACGACTGTTTTGCCAAACAAGCCGAATGTAAATTCAATGTTGCATTAACTCCACGGTCAGTCTGAAATTTCACTTCATATTAAATGATAATTAAATTTAAAGTTTGCTAAGTTGGTTTTTTGTATTAAATTTAAAATTTACACAAGTTAATTTACAATATAATATATATATAATCGCTTATTTCATATCATCTCCTATCCTAACACTAATCGGCTTATCTTCCTCCTCCTGTTCTTCCTTCCTTCGCCCACTTCATCGTCTTACCTTCTCCTAATATAAGCATCACCACAAGAAACAGTCTGGTCCCTGGCGGCGGTGAACAGCCTGTGATAAATGCTTGTTCAAGTGCGCCAACGGATGTTAAAGTACTGCTATCAACCCTGAGCAAACCTCTTATTATCCCATTATGCTTCTGGAGCAGTTAAGCGTCTTGCATTATGCCGCCTTCCTCCCTCTTCCACAAAAGGCATTTACACAAACATAATCAAACAAAAACAGGAATCACCTAGCCTGTGTTTTACAGTGATAGTGGCCACGTGTGTTTCGTGTTTCTGGGTAACCTTCATACCAGTACTTCGCCACATTTGCTTAACACATACTATTGGGGAAATTGATTCCCTTCTCCCTTACGTAGTAGATTCTTTATCTACTACGTCATTCTTTCTAGCCACCCTCTTTAACTTTACAAAACTGGCGAAGCTCCGATAGTACAACGTTTCACCACAAATTCGTTTTATCAAGTACTTGAAGATTCTTCTGCAGTGTCCCACACAGCTCCTTCAGTCCTCCCCACATGGTTCTCGCCGACACCGCCCTCAAGCAGGCAACAGCCTTCTTACCCTCCGCCAGAGAGTGGGAAAGACGGGCCTAAGGGATGGGTTCTTCCCCACATCTCGCTGGCTGCCAAGTTTTACTCTTCCTCTCCACTTTACCCTGCTTGAATTTGCGGCTGTTGAGGTCTAGCTGTTGGGTTCGCCTTAGTAGACATTATCTAGCGTTCTTTTATTTTGAAACCGTAAAGAGATTTTGATATCATGGTGTTGCTCAGTCTAACAGGTTTAAGAGTCATCAAGGCAGCAGCCACCTACACACTAACATCAAGGAAACTATTTCCTAAACTAGAGAAGAGGGTAAACTCTCTATATGTATACAAATTACGTATATACACTTATACAAACAACAATGATAGTGTATATACTTCTTGTATACCTGTCCAATGCACTTTGAATTTTTAACTTTGTTTATATGTACAACTAGAACAATGACATTTATTTCTTTTGAATTTTAATTCTCACAGATTCTGTTTTCCTTAATATTATTGCTCCACCTTCCTCTGTCATTCTCTTATCTACACACACACACACACACACACACACACACACACACACACACACAGTTCCCTCACATACTATACCTCAGAATATACTTCTCCAGTTAAGCTTCAGGAAGATTAGCTACATTAAGTTTCTTATGGTTAATGTCTCCTATCTGTAGTCCTTTTGAAATTACCACATCAGTGTTTGTGTTGAACAAATTTACTAATGGGTTCGTCTCTGTTTTGCATATTTTACTATTTGTCTTTCTATTCACTGTTCGTTTACCTTGCGTTTATGTCATAACATTTCTTGTTTTCTTTTTATTAGCCATTTGTTAGTAATGGTTTCGTCTTGTTACTCTGGAAAATATCTTCCATACTTCCCGTTATTGTATTCTTCCTCTCCTCTTATTTCCCTAGCATTCTTAACACATTTCTTATGCTTCCCCCCTCTCCATCATCCCCCCCTCCCTCAGCCTGCCTGCCTGCCTGCCTCTCTCTCTCTCTCTCTCTCTCTCTCTGAACGTATGTTTGGGAGGGTACGGTGGGCCTGGCCTCCACATAGCTCATCTACACACTACTCTCTCCAGCTGGCCAACACTTACAGCCTTGACACAAGTTTAGCTTGCCAAAGATGGGTAGCAGGATGGGGGGGGGGGGTTAAATCTGACAGGGTAAGATGGGTGCGTGGCAGGGTGAGGTAGTGAGTGGGTGGTAGGGTGAAGCTGGTGGATGGGTTGACTTGGTTGGCAGTGTGAGGTTGGTAGATGAATGGCCGAGGATGGTAGGACGAGTGAGATGTGTGGGTGGGTGGACAGGCGAGGGCGTGAGCGACAGCCACCCCGCCCAAGCGTGGCCCTGGCCGCCCACGTCGGGGTCAGGTCACGCCCACGCAACCCTGGGTCATCGTGGGTCACAAAAAGCATCATAAACTCAAGACAACCAACACAGCCTTACACCCATCACAGATAGTCTGTAATTAGTTTGTCACGCGCGTTACTCCCTCACCTTGACACACACACACACACACACACACACACACACACACACACACACACACACACACACACACACACACACACACACACACACACACACACACGAGGAAATCTGTGAAATATTTAATAGAAAGCTTTCTTAGTGTGTATTCACGAAGTAAAGATATTTAAATGTAGTGAATTTTAATCCCAAATAAATAGGCTAAAATGGAGGATACTGAAATAAGAAAGAAAATGGTGCTGGAGGTTACCTGGAGGTTATTCCGGGGATCAACGCCCCCGCGGCCCGGTCCATGACCAGGCCTCCCGATGGATCAGGGCCTGATCAACTAGGCTGTTACTGCTGGCCGCACGCAGTCCAACGTACGAGCCACAGCCCGGCTGATCCGGCACTGACTTTAGGTATCTGTCCAGCTCTCTCTTGAAGGCAGCCAGGGGTTTACTGGCAATTCCCCTAATGCTTGATGGGAGGCTGTTGAACAGTTTTGGGCCCCGGACACTTATGGTGTTTTCCCTTAGTGTACCAATGGCGCCCCTACTTTTTATTGGGGGCATTTTGCATCGCCTGCCCAGTCTTTTACTTTCGTAGGGAGTGATTTCTGTGTGCAGATTTGGGACCATTCCTTCCAAGATTTTCCAAGTGTAGATTATGATATATCTCTCCCTCCTGCGTTCCAACGAGTACAAGTCAAGTGCTTCCAAGCGTTCCCAGTAGTTAAGGTGCTTGACATAACTTATACGTGCAGTAAAGGATCTCTGTACACACTCTAGATCTGCGATTTCACCTGCTTTGAAAGGATGCTAACTGCTGGATGCTAACTGAAGAAAAAAAATCAGCAGGACCAGACGGGATTAGCATCATGGTGTTTCAGAAGTGTTTGTTGTATTGTGTTAAGTGGCGCCTGGGTTTCCCTGTCTCCTAATATCGTGTTTATTTTTTCCCTATAATCCACCATGTCCATAATTACTATCGCATTTGATTTGTCTGCTTTCCGAAGGTGAAGTCTATGATCTTTCCTTAATTCATTATATCCTATTTTGATTATACAGCATTTTCTAATTTTGTCCATATTAGTAATTTTCATAACAGGGAATCAGCCAAGTGTACAACTAGGACGCAGACACACATGCTACATCTCGCACTCTTTGTGGGCAATATATGGCCCATGCAAAAACACACAGTCGATAGTGATTAAAATGTGGCAGCAGGAGCTGTGAATCGACCCCTTCAAACACAACTAGGCTATCACACACTTGCAGTGAGGAAGGTGAGAAGGATGAGGATGGTGTGGGAGGGACAATAGGTTCATCAGGCCAGGCCGCCCCACCCTGTAATTCAGCACTGTCCACGGCGCGGGCCCAGCTACACTAAATGACTGGGTACTTGTTTCTACACACTCGTAAATAACTCATTTTTCACCCACCCTGCTCCCGGTGTGCCCCTTCCCAACCTCCTACCACTCTCCTTCCTAACACTTCAACCCCAGCTTACCTTCCTTTTTTCATCCTCGTTGTAGGGTCCCTCGAGTCTTCTGTGTGGGCTTCATTATAACTGCTTCTGAAACACTTCCCTCATCATCCTGGTCACTGATAACTTAGCACACTATCTGGGAGCAACATAAATATTAAATGGCCTTCCTCGCACCCGTCTTGAAAAGCTCTGAACTCGGCCATTTTTGTCGAGGGGAGTGTGGAAGGCTGTAATTATCGGACTACAAATGACGATCATCAGGCCGCTGCAGAAATAGTTGTGGCTTAGGGAACCCTCTGAATGCCTCACTCTCACCACCCCCTCAAACCCTCCCCAGTCACTGATCCTGAAATTTCTTTACTTGCTGCAGTTCACATGAATGAAATAATGGTCACCTTCCTCATCACCTGTGCGTGTAGTCTTTGCATGAAGGTGCAGTATCTGATGTCTAGGTCCAAGTAGTGTGGAGAGCGTTACAGAATGACGCTCACACAAGCACGAGGACCACTTTAAAACAAGACTTGGCCATTGTGGCTTTAGGGTGTAGATTACATTTGGCTCACATGTATATAGAACATTTTCCAAGAAGCTGTTTCCAGTTTTATTACTAGGTGAAAGATTAATAGCGTTCACATATAAATAAAAATAATTTGACGAACGAACGAGAGAGAAATTATACAGAATCTGACATTCATTTTTTATTCGGGTTATGTGATTGTGAAGATCCCGACTCTTCACAAACTTTAAAAAAAAAAAAATGCCGGTAAACGAAACCAATGAGTATTATACCCGGGGCTAATAAACTGATCAATCTATCTACTGTACCTACCTTCCTGCCCATCTTCAACTCCATCGATCTGTGTGCGCCGGTTACCCCATCGCTCTTCCCATCCCTCCCCCCTCAATCCCTCACTTCCCTGTCACTTCAAGTTACCTGCCGCAGCTGACACAAAGCAATTACGAATTGTGAACCACACAGCCAACAGCAGCAGAAGCAGCACTCCTTTAATTACTTGCACCAACACCCTACTTTTTCCTTTTTCTAGGCAGCTTCTCTGTACTCGTATTAGTCCTTCCTCTGATTATTTCCCTGCACCGTATTACAGCCTTCACTATGATTACAAATTACACACTCTTGTTTAAATGCGAAGTGATTTTTAAGGAACATTTTAATGAGGAATATATTCATAACTACAATCGAGTAGATAATTTTGCTTTTCCCATTGCGATCTTTATCTTTTCAAATTTTGTTCCATAGCTTTCCGAATGCAAACTTCTAGAGAAACTTAGTGTTCCTGTGACCCTTAGTACATCATCACAATAGCACTCCTTACGTGCTGAAAATAAAACCTCTTTCTTGGGCATGCATATTTCTGATTTGGTTTCCTGGTATGAGGGTGCATCTTGCTTCCCTGTTCCTCGTACCGCCACTCAAAACTGAACTCCCTGCACAGTAATCTTATAATATACATCACAAAATATTTATGAGTGGAATTAATACAGTGGGAGTTTTTTCAGTGGTGATGGTGGTGTGATAGTGAGCGGCTGTTGCGATAAAGTGGGTTGTACTGTATAATGAGAGAGGTTACAACACTGGGGTTTCTAGGCATTTACAGAGGTTGTACTGACTACTAAGGACGCTGGGGATCTAGGCACTGTACAGGTTGTACTGACCACTGAGGGTCCTCCTACAAAGACATGAAACCGTGAAAACGGGTGCCGCCCTCACCTGTTGGGTAATGAGTGGTGTCGTACCTCTACGTTGGTGGCCCGGGTGTCAATCACCCCACCCTATCTTTGACACCCCTCCCATCCCACACTCATTCTGAACACCCTCTCTCGTTTCTCCCATCATTAACTAACCTTTCCCAGTTACGCTAAGGGAAACCAATCACTAAATTGAGCTAAATGGCCACAGGAGTCTAGCTCAATTTTCATTCAAAATCATATAGTATTTTTTGTTAAATATATAATTGTTTAGTCGAGGTTTTTAACAAGATGCAGACGAACCAGCAAGACCAGCGACCATTTCTGTACTTCACGTAAACTAATCAAATAAATAATTCGCCCACATATAAAATTCTACGAAATGTTATTAGCAGAAAAGTTAGGTCACCGAAAGGAACAGCCGTGAGAAGAGTAAAAAAAAAACAACAGTAGTAGTAGTAGGAGCATCATCAAGAAACCAATGTGACGACGCTGACAAGAGCAGCAACACCAGCATTCAAACATTATCAGCAAAATCAAAACAAGGAGCACAGCGTGCCACGTGAGAGCCACCACTGAGGGCAGGCACACTGAAACTTCCTGTCCAACATTGACAACAGCGCTCACCGAAAACAAGTCAATCGCTTGAAAAAGCTTACCTGCGGGAGAAATACTGTGCTTAAAAATTATATATAACAATGGTTATAAATGACCATAATTTTTAAAGGGGTGGACCGGTAAGCCAGCGGAAGGCCTCGGTCAGATGACCAAAAGCTCCAAAGGCGAGTCATCATCTGACTAAGACCCGCGTCAGGAAACATTTGTCCTGTTTCCTGACGAACCTTACCTAACCTAACTGTGCTTAATAAACCCTTAATATGCTATGTACCCTTGTCCTACCATGCCTGCCAGCATCTTTCACAACATTATTCTCCTCACCATCGTAAACGACGTCAATACTTTCCTAATGCAGGCCACCTCACACCCCACCCCCATTAAAGCTGTGTATCTCCACATATATGCACAGGTTTGAGCAAAGCTCTGACCTGTGCAGCACAACTGTCCTTAAAGATTTAAGTTATACCATGAATTAAGGAAAGATCCTAGACTTCACCTTGCTAAAGGAGATAAAGCAAATGCGATAGTAATTATGGGCAAGGTAGATTATAGGGGAAAAATAAACATATTAGGAGACAGGGAAACTCACGCGCCTCTTAACACTGCCACAATGCTGCCATAAATGATCACTGTAGATTACACCTCACAGAATACCACACCGCCTCGCTCCTTCCCCTCAACACAACTAACTTTTAAATCAGTAACTACATCACAATATTCCTTCATTTCTCGCATGCAACACCCTTCCATACATTGCCCTTATCTCGTTACAAAACATGACTCTACATCTACTGGCACTAATTTGTGCCTCACAAACACCTCTGATCTCGCCACAATCAGGGAAATTCCAGGCACCTCGCTCTCTCAATCAAAAGCGTCACCAAACTTTCAGTGAAAAGTTTAAGCCATTCCCTTCCCTCCGACACCTTTCCTTCGTTCTCACACTTCCCTCTTTCTATCCTCTCTTCCCAATCATCTACTTTCCTTTACTAATCACCCTCCTTTCCCTGCCCCCTCTCATGCTAATATCACTTCCAATCCACACTTTCCCTCTGGCTGCCTGTCCTCACCCGGATGTGCTAAAAGCTCGGAGTCTTCCGCATCTCATCGCCGGATTAAGAGGGACACCAGAGAGGACACCCGGGCGACGGCAGACGAAGGAGCAGGAAGATAAGCCATGATGGAATGTTGTGAACTGACATGGAGACATTGTGATACCCCAATACACTTTCCCTCCCTCCCCCTCCCCTCTACCTTCCTCATCCTCCCTTTCCCATCAACATCCGTCCCTCTCACCTGTCCTTAACGACCCTCTTTCCTCCCCCATGAGAAGCTAAGCAGTACATTCGCTTCTCTCAGTTAATCCTGATAATGTATCAACAATTGTACAAAGCGTCATAATCCACACGGCACACTCTTGAAAACCTGCATACCATCAATGAAGGCACACCACACTTTTTATTAACAATTTTGTACGAAGTCATACTGCAAGACTAACTTCCCCAGTCAAGGAAGCCTCAGCGTCGTTTCCCATAAGGTAGCATCTGCAGCCTCCAGACATTAACTTCCAGCAAGAAGACTACTTCAAAAACAAACTAAATAAATTAAAACAGCTTCATTAAATGTATAGGAAACTAAATGTATAAATAGTTGCCTAATGATCCAGAATGAATCAACCAACCAGGACACATGTGACAAAAGCCGTAGAATAACTCCTTCCCCGAGGCTCGTGAACTACCAAAGAAATAAACTCGTTTAAGTTACTTAATCTACTGAAGGAACAGCGTAACTCAGGCGAATTAAATCAGCAAAAAATGGAAACCTTACCAAATCGTTGGCCATTCAGGTCAAGGAAGTTCGACCCTCCGTCTCTAATCAAGACAAACCAACAGACAAGACACACTGTATTCGTGGTAGAAAGACCTTACCACAGACAGGAGAGTAAATTTATCCGTTGATCATAAAGTACACGTTTGCAGCTCTCGGTCGTCATTGTTTCCCCACAAGTAGAGTTCCTTCCCGCCTGCCCCTACACACTTCGTACCTGCCTGTTCAACACAGGTACTGACATCATAGTATATTCTAACAATCCTCCACTTATAACATGAATTCCTACCCGTCACTGTCTTACATATCACATTTCAATTCGTCCTCATCTTTAACGATATATAATTACGTTTTGTCTACAAACATATGACATTTTCCACACATTACAAGCCTTGTGTATATGATCAAGTGACTGAGCTCTCCACCACCACCTTCGCTCCCTTATTCTGCCAGAAAAAAGGCTCACAAGACCAAACACGAGGAAAGCGCAAAACAATTAGGGCACTGGAGCAAATCATGAGGCGAGACATACACGAAAAAATCACACAAGAAACACTGAGCTTAAAGACAACAGAGAGCGAAGGTAACAGTATTTGTTAGTGAAATACAGTAATCTGTACAAAATAAATGCCTACTCGGTCTATAGTGACACCAGCAGGTCCATAGTGACACCAGCAGGTAAATAGTGACACCAACAGGTCCATAGTGACACCAGCAGGTCCATAGTGACACCAGCAGGTCCATAGTGACACCAGCAGGTCCATAGTGACACCAGCAGGTCCATAGTGACACCAGCAGGTCCATAGTGACACCAGCAGGTCCATAGTGACACCAGTAGGTCCATATTGACACCAACAGATCCACAGTGAAGGTGAGGGAGGGTGACATTTACCGGCCCAGCAGGTGTCTGCGTTATCCATCAAAAATGTGACTTAATATTAGAGTACCGGGCGCGACCTTTGACCTTACACTACGCGTGTAGTACAAGGCCATCATCAGAGATATCTGGCCTTATTTCTCTTGAGTTTTCACCATCTGCGCCAGGTTATCTAGTCCCTGACATAAGTGATGACAAGTGGAATTAGATTTCAGGTATCATAAATAGTGACGGGACAATACCATGTTTTTTGTACAGATACCTACATCATCATTAGCCGATACCCCCCCCCCCACCCACCCACACACACCCTTATTGTAAATTATCTACCCTTTCTTGTACGAATTAAGCTTTCCTCTGTAGACGTGACTTACTGTTCTAACACTTAGCACTGTCCGTGTACCTTACAACTGTGTATCAACTATTTTTTTTCCTCTTCAGTCATCAAGTATTTCCCTCGTCTGCTGTACTGGATTCATCGTTCTTCACTATGGGAAGTCTTCCTTATCAAGTACCTTCTTTTCCTTCAGTTCCTCCTCTACTTTCCATATTTAGTATCATACCTTCCTTCCTTGAGTTCTCTGCACATTCTCTTCGTTACGTTTTGCAGGACTGAATGATTCATAAGGATTTAGCAGTTTTATTTAATATAATAATTAAAATTTTCTTCTACCTCTCCCTTTTACTTTCACCTATCCATTTCTGACATGTGGTCCTTTGCTGTGAGCGGGTGACAAGGGTGGGCGGCTGGGCCTAGAGTTTCCACAGGTACAACATAAACTACGCCCACCAACAACCACGTACACAGGTGAACCACCTCCCTCCCCTCGAGGTAAATACCTCTCACTCTATAATAAAAAGAATGCCAATTTGGACACCATATAATAAGAGTTCAGTGATAGGCACACATAATGCCCCGTCATTGTTAGGTTAAGTAGTGATTTCATCACTTCTTCCCCGAACACCGTATCTAGATCCACACGCGCTGCTACACGCACTTACACCACTGTTACATGCACTTACACCACTGTTACATGCACTTACACCACTGCTACACGCACTTACACCACTGTTACATGCACTTACGCCACTGTTACATGCACTTACGCCACCACTGCTACACGCACCTACACCACTACAACCGCTACTACATGCACTTACACCACTGCTACATGCGCCTACACCACTGCTACACGCACCTACACCACTACAGCCGCTGCTACATGCACCTACACCACTGCTACATGCACTAATTCACATGCTCACACATTACTCCCCACTAATATTAAGAAAGCCACAAATTAAATTTATCTGGTAGATATAAATTACAACTCTTTTCAGATTCAATTTGTAGTGTTTGGCTGGGCAGACCAAGACTACACATGCAGGGGGCAACAAATCACAGTATATGCCCACTTATATACATGCAGAGAAAACACAAATCATGTAGATGCTGACGTCAACCATCTACCAAAAGAGGGTGGAACTTTAACACGAAACACTCCAACACAAAAAAGGCTGAAGCAAAACACAATACAAGTAATCACACACAAGGCAAGCAACACATTCACAGAGAAGACAAGCAATACGCCTTAAGTCTTAAATACGTGCTCACTGGAGCGGAGGAGAGATACGAAAGTACTCGAAGGCCTGGTCCCCAAATCTGCACACTGCCATAACATACTGGAGCAAGAGAGATGGAAGCAGTGCAAAATAAACCCAGTGAAAAACAGGGGTGTAGTGGGCACAATAAGGGAACACTGCATCAACATCCATGGCCCCAAGATTCAACATCTTACCAGATATCAGAAACACCGTTCGAACAAGTGTAGAAGTCTTCAAGAGGAAACTGGACAAGTATCTTCACCAGGTACCAGATCAATCAGGCTGTGATGGAAATGTGGGGCAGCGGGCCACCAGCCGCAACAGCCTAGTTAACAAGGCTAGCACCAGACGAGCCCTGACCTATGGCCGGGCTCCGAGAGTAGAAAGATTCTAAACTCGTCAAAGGTATATCAAACGTAAAGGTATATCCTCTCAAGACATGCAACATACTCTCACAAGACAGACAACACTCTCAACACAGAATGGAGCAACACATACAAGTAATCCAGAGACAAGCTGCGGAGTTTAATCGACATTCCGCGGTTGCTGGTCGAGCAGAAAAAACTCGTCTTGATCCGAGCGAATCAGCCGGTGCGGTGATCTACGATGATGCTATATGATCCGTGATTCTTTTAAAAGATACCTAATTATTCTCTCAAGACCCATGATCGTTTTTTTACAACACCCATGATCTCCCTTTTGTAAAATAAGTGACCCTTTCGTAAGCTTTCTTAACAATTTTCTTCCCAGTGATGAGCAGCGTACCCTTGGGCAGCAAAAAAAAAAAAAAAAAAAAAAAAAATCACATGACAACTGGCCATCAAGTGCATATACCCGCTCAGTCGTATAATCACGTAACTAGTAAACTAACCTGGCAAACTCTAGACGTCTTCCCTCGGCCCTTAGCCAACCTGTCAGTGCCAAAAATAAAGTTTACTAAAGCTTTATTGTGATGTACAAGCTGAACTAGGCGGAGTACAATTATTGCATGAAGGTGTTTTAAGCGGCTTGAACGGTATTAATACGAGGAAAGGGACGATACCAGAATTTTTTGCCGATACTATCATTAAAATAGACACCAATACCGATACCTAGATACACCCCTCGTTAATGCAAAACCAGCTGCCAAGTACCGCAACGTAAATAAAGCTAATACAATGAGTAGGTTTATTAACAAGTTAGACGATATACGAGGATCCCACCAGCAGTGACCACGAGGCCCAGTGCTCTTCTGCGAGGCATGCATAACGCCCCTCATCCAGGGTGAGGGGCGTTATGAATCCAATACTGAGAATATAACCAGGGGGCTTTCTATGTACAGCATTAAATATCATTCATTTTTTTGTAAAAACTATGTGGAAATTATTATTATTATTATTAATCTTACATATTTTTCGATCTTGCGTATCTGCCGGCGATATTTACCAGTTGTAACCTTTGCTGTGTTCCTATATTCTTATGTTAACATGGGATGAACTTAATACATTTTCACATTTACAATTATATTAAATAAACCAAAGGATTCACGAAGGTTAATGCTACAGGCATCGGTCCTAGCCTTTCCCCGTATATCAGTCCGACTGATTCCCACAACTTACTGGATAAAACCATCCTTGCCGAATAAGTCAAGTTGGCAAGTTGTGGCCAAACCGACCTGAAATAAGCACCTAGGTAGAGAACCCACCCACGCCTTTCAAGTTCTAATTATCTACAACATTCATACGTTACCAAGGAATTGACCAACGCCAGTATATTCTCCACTCCCATACATCATCCTTCACTTTAATTTCATTAACGGTTAACAAAGTTAATTTCGGATAATTCAGATGAAATTATTTTAAATGTTCAGAAACAGAAGTAAAAAAAGTGTATTTTGAAGACGTAGCCTCACGGGTCGAATTGGAGGTCACAGGTCACCTAGGCGGAGACGGGAGAGGGAGAGGGAAGAAATAATGGAGTGCGGAGTGGAGAACTTTGGGTCACATGAGATATGTGATCATCGTATCCTCCCCGCCCTCCTCTTTCTCAACTGTCGTAACCAAGATTCGAAAACCCATAATCAGTGAGACAACATTATGCTCATATTAAGCTAAACAATAAATATAAATAATTACATTACACACACACACACACACACTTTATTATTATTATTATGTATTTTGTCTTTAAATAAAGTATATATAAAATACACGGGTGGTAGGAGAAAATTTTCAAACAGCTTCAGGGAGAACCTTGAGTTTTCCCTGAAGCAAGTTTATTTTTTCTCTTAGGATGAGGATCCCCAGGACAGTTCTAGATGTGGTACCTCCATTATATATATATAGTTCCTTGATAATGTGAGTAGTCACGAAAGCGCTTGGAATTTCTCTATTTTTTCAGAGTGGTTGTTTTGCATATTCCGAAATCACCTGTTTACTGTGATCTTATTGCATATATATATATATATATATATATATATATATATATATATATATATATATATATATATATATATATATATATATATATATATATATATATACACATACACACACACACACAATAACCACAGGGAGAGTTGAAGTTGAGTTATAATAAACAAGTGTCAATGAATAAACAGAAGCATGGATGGGAGGCTCAAACCGCAGTCTGTAAACTGACAGTCCGTCGCGCTACCGTCTCAGCTACTGAGCTTCTACTAGAGAAATCTGAGTTGCAGTACAAACTGTACATGCTACCATCAGACGCACTGACTGTAATCCATCTGGCGATTTCTTCACAGCCCAAGAGCTGGGAAGAAGTCCCTCAAAGTTCACTAAAAAATAATCTCCCTTAAGTAACACACACTAACATTCAAAGTTTGAAACCGACCACAAGAGGCATTCTTCACTTAACGCACAAAATCCAACAATTCAAGGTATATTAACTATATTAGTAAATCGACAAACTTGCATCTACTGAGACTACGATCATCGGAATCGTCCTCTATTATACATATCAGCACTAAAAAAACTTAACCCGAGCAACAGCAGCATTCTCCAGTTACTGAATGAAAATCAGCATCAATTTGTTAAATAAAAATGGAATTAAGCATCGCAAAAACATCGGGAGCCTTCCACTGAGTAAAACTCTCTAGTCCTAAAAGTTTGTAGACCAAAATGACATTATCTTGCATTCGCACGAAAACCAAAACTTCTTATATTCTACATATAACACTAACTAGAGGGCAGCTACGCCTGCAAACAGTTGCAGGAACCTTTCCCTAGTTACATTATACCAGTGTTCAAAATCTGAAGCGGATCAAATGACGTATTTTCAAGTTATAAATGAAAAAACCCTAGAGAAAAAAAAATCAAGCAAGGACTATAAGGTACCTCTTTGGGGATACCTAATTAGTTGGAGAGAATAAAATGAAAGAAGCGACTGAGTTTATGAAATGAAAAAAGATCTACTTAGAAGCGATGCTCTCAGGTTTGTTCTGCACACTGTCTGCGCGTCCATAATTCTTTACAAATAACAGACAAGTCATGTAACAGAAACACTTACAATGTAACAACGCACTTCAAGAAAGATGGGGGTATTCAGGTTTGATGTTAAGAAAGTACTAAATTGGCTCCAATTCCTCAGATTAAGAGCTCTTCACCAACGACAAGGGCCCCCACTTGAAGTGCTAAGAGGATAACGTTCCTTGACCGTGTCGACAAAATCAAAATATGCCAGTCCACCATGGATAAGAAGTGAGGGTCAGTGCTTCACTTCTTTACTTCACCCTACACACAAACATTACCACGTTCCTTCATCTCAAAACTGAAGATGACAATACCAGCCAGTTCTCACATTATGCCAGCCATGGCCCAATTACACTCGCCTCTCGGCCCAAATGGTACCAGTACCTAATTAGCACCCTAGCAAATGGTACCGGTACCTAATGAGCACCCCAGCGAAAACTATCGTTACCTAATTAGCAGCACAACAAACAGTACTCGTATCAAGTAACAACCTAGAATCGCCATAGATTTATAGTAAAATATAAAAAAAAATACCAAAAATTAGTCACAATTGCTCAGTTTCTCCCAAGTGAAGTGGCCAGGATGAAATGGGTGGAGGGTTTAATCACAGGTCACATAAGCCTTTGATATACCTTTGAAGAATTTCAAGACTTTCGCTACTCTCGGAGCCCGGCCATTGGCCATGCTCGTCTAACTCATTCATAGTGTTCTAGGGTAATAAGATTAACCCAAGATTCTGAGAAAGACTCCTCACGAAGTCCCTCCCGCCTGCTGTAATAAAAGTCTTACTAAACCGTTCTAGTGTCACACTATTATTATCTTATAGACGAGAATCAATCCCCTCATTCTCACTCTCTCTCTCTCCACTTTCCTATCTTTCTACATTTCCTGTTATTATCCCCACTATTCTCTTCATTTCTGCTTCACCTCTTTCATCCTGCCTTCCTTTACTTTCTCATATTTATCCTCTCCTCCTTCTTCTTCCCCCTGGTCGTCCTCCCATGCCAACGTCTGGTGTCAACGTCACCAGGGAGAAAATCTGATAAGAGGCGGCGAACATTAACATCCATTACGGAACCCTGTTAAATAATAATTATATAGGCTGGTAAGAACTAATTCTGAAAACACGCCTCCCACACTTGGGGGTCCCTGGCCACGGAGAAGTGGGTAGGTACGATACAACAGAACGAGAGGGAGGACGACGGACAGGAGGATACAAGGGAAAGAACGGACGGAAGAAGTGAGATGGGAGAAGACCCTCGTGGAACAAGATGCAGAAGGAACGTTGAGGGAATGGTAGGTAGGGGTGGTGATATAGAGGTATATATTAAAGAGCAAAAGGGACAGGGTATAGAGTGAGAAAGATGAATTAAGTTGGAATATGTAAAGAAGGAAAGGGGAATAATGATAAAGAGATAACAGTGGCCCAACGTAGTGGGATGTGGTAAGAATGGGGCAAGGTGGATGGGGGATGGGGTGAAAACAAGGTAAGGGAGAGGTGCCGAGAAAAAGGTAAAGAGAAGAATATACAGCATTGTTGTTATACCATTGCTTAGAGTGCGTCCCTACCTACCTACCTACTTGCCTGCCGCTGTGCTATAGAGGAATTGAAAGGGAAGATAATGCTACAAACACACACACACACACACACACACACACACGCACGCACGCACGCACACACACACACACACACACACACACACACACACACACACACACACACACACACACACAAACGCTTCTCTATAATACGCTTCCTAGGCGAAGACAATATGCTATTTGTGGCCTTTATTGAGAAGGCTTTAGATAACTCCACCAGGGACTGATAGATCCTCGTGTCATCAGTCACTAGTGGGCCAAACGTCTTTTCAATAAACGTAGTAAATCGCATACTGCGTCTTGTTAACATACTTGTCGGCATGTTATACCACTGACATACTCATGCTTGCCAGAAGAGAAACAGGAAAAACGGGAGGGAAATTCAAAACCGGTATATCGGATAATGAATTTTGGTAATTATTGTCGATGGCCTCAGATACCAGCTCAGTTTCGAGTGTAGTTCTTTGTGTTATAAATGCACCTCGGGCAGAGCCGGACAATAACAGCTTATAGGGCAACGATCGTTTCGTCTAAACAAAGGTGATCGTAAATTCGTGTTTGCAATAACACCACGAAATTTAGTGGTGACCTCACGAAATTATTTTAGTTGTAGTGAAAAATTTAAAAATACATAAATTTTTGTATATACCGTGATCACACACACACACACACACACACACACACACACGCACACCGTGTATGTTAGGCCCATATTGGAGTATGCGGCACCAGTTTGGAACCCACACCTAGCCAAGCACGTGAAGAAACTAGAGAAAGTGCAAAGGTTTGCAACAAGACTAGTCCCAGAGCTAAGAGGTATGTCCTACGAGGAGAGGTTAAGGGAAATCAACCTGACGACACTGGAGGACAGGAGAGATAGGGGGGACATGATAACGACATACAAAATACTGAGAGGAATTGACAAGGTGGACAAAGACAGGATGTTCCAGAGATTGGACACAGTAACAAGGGGACACAGTTGGAAGCTGAAGACACAGATGAATCACAGGGATGTTAGGAAGTATTTCTTCAGCCACAGAGTAGTCAGTAAGTGGAATAGTTTGGGAAGCGATGTAGTGGAGGCAGGATCCATACATAGCTTTAAGCAGAGGTATGATAAAGCTCACGGCTCAGGGAGAGTGACCTAGTAGCGATCAGTGAAGAGGCGGGGCCAGGAGCTCGGACTCGACCCCCGCAACCTCAACTAGGTGAGTACACACAGTCGTCAGGAAGTGGAATAGCCTAGCAAGTGATGTAGTGGAGGCAGGAACCATACATAGCTTTAAGACGAGGTATGACAAAGCTCAGGAAGCAGAGAGAGGACCTAGTACCGATCAGTGAAGAGGCGGGGCCAGGAGCTGAGTCTCGACCCCTGCAACCACAATTAGGTGAGTACAATTAGGCGAGTACGGATGTTAGGAAACATTTCTTCAGCACTAGAGTTGTCAGGAAGTGGAACAACTTGGAGAGCGATGTAGTGGAGGCAGGATCCATACATAGCTTTAAGAAGTATAACAGAATTTTTAGAGCAGTGTGTGCACTAGCGAAGAGGCGGGGTCAGGAGCTGCGAATCGACCCCTGCAACCGCAAACAGGTGAGCACACATACATAGTATCAATACAGTTTTTAAGAAGCTCACAGGATGACCAACTCTGTGGCTCATGATTAAACCCTCGCCAGGGGATTTTAACTGACAAATAAATTAACAGCAAGGATAAGCAGGGAAAGCTGGAGAGGTACTGAGGGACGGACGGATGGACAGAACAGGGTGAACAGACGCAGAAATTAAAAAAAAAACAGGAGGTGCGAGGGTGAGCAGCTAGGGTGAAGAGAGGATACTGTGAGGGTGGGAAGCCAGGGTGATGGATAGTGAGTGGGTAGCCAGGGTGAAGAATAGTGAGAGTGGGTAGCCAGGATGAAGGATAGTGAGAGTGGGCAGCCAGGGTGAAGGATAGAGTGCGTAGCCAGGGTGAAGGATAGTGAGAGTGGGTAGCCAGGGTGAAGGATAGTGAGAGTGGGCAGCCAGGGTGATGGATAGTGAGAGTGGGCAGCCAGGGTGATGGATAGTGAGAGTGGGCAGCCAGGGTGATGGATAGTATGAGTGGGCAGCCAGGGTGAAGGATAGTGAGAGTGGGCAGCCAGGGTGAAGGATAGTGAGAGTGCGTAGCCAGGGTGAAGGATAGTGAGAGTGAGTAGCCAGGGTGAAGGATAGTGAGTTGGGTAGCCAGGGTGAAGGATAGTGAGAGTGGGCAGCCAGGGTGAAGGATAGTGAGTGGGCAGCCAGGGTGATGGATAGTGAGAGTGGGCAGCCAGGGTGATGGATAGTATGAGTGGGTAGCCAGGGTGAAGGATAGTGAGAGTGGGCAGCCAGGGTGAAGGATAGTGAGAGTGGGTAGCCAAGGTGAAGGATAGTGAGAGTGGGCAGCCAGGGTGAAGAATAGTGAGAGTGGGTAGCCAGGGTGAAGGATAGTGAGAGTGGGCAGCCAGGGTGAAGGATAGTGAGAATGGGCAGCCAGGGTGAAGGATAGTGAGAGTGGGCAGCCAGGGTGAAGGATAGTGAGAGTGGGCAGCCAGGGTGAAGGATAGTGAGAGTGGGCAGCCAGGGTGAAGGATAGTGAGAGTGGGCAGCCAGGGTAAAGGATAGTGAGAGTGGGCAGCCAGGGTGAAGGATAGTGAGAATGGACAGCCAGGGTGAAGGAGTGAGAATGGGCAGCCAGGGTGAAGGATAGCGAGAGTGGGCAGCCAGGGTGAAGGATAGCGAGAGTGGGCAGCCAGGGTGAAGGATAGTGAGAGTGGGCAGCCAGGGTGAAGGATAGTGAGAGTGGGCAGCCAGGGTGATGGATAGTGAGAGTGGGCAGCCAGGGTGAAGGATAGTGAGTGGGCAGCCAGGGTGAAGGATAGTGAGAGTGGGCAGCCAGGGTGAAGGATAGTGAGAGTGGGCAGCCAGGGTGAAGGATAGTGAGAGTGGGGCACCAGGGTGAAGGATAGTGAGAGTGGGCAGCCAGGGTGAAGGATAGTGAGAGTGGGCAGCCAGGGTGAAGGATAGTGAGAGTGGGTAGCCAGGGTGAAGGATAGTGAGAGTGGGCAGCCAGGGTGAAGGATAGTGAGAGTGGGCAGCCAGGGTGAAGGATAGTGAGAGTGGGCAGCCAGGGTGAAGGATAGTGAGAGTGGGCAGCCAGGGTGAAGGATAGTGAGAGTGGGCAGCCAGGGTGAAGGATAGTGAGAGTGGGCAGCCAGGGTGAAGGATAGTGAGAGGGGGCAGCCAGGTGAAGGATAGTGAGAGTGGGCCGCCAGGGTGAAGGATAGTGAGAGTGGGCAGCCAGGGTGAAGGATAGTGAGAGTGGGCAGCCAGGGTGAAGGATAGTGAGAGTGGGCAGCCAGGGTGAAGGATAGTGAGAGTGGGCAGCCAGGGTGAAGGATAGTGAGAGTGGGCAGCCAGGGTGAAGGATAGTGAGAGTGGGCAGCCAGGGTGAAGGATAGTGAGAGTGGGCAGCCAGGTGAAGGATAGTGAGAGTGGGCAGCCAGGGTGAAGGATAGTGAGAGTGGGCAGCCAGGGTGAAGGATAGTGAGAGTGGGCAGCCAGGGTGAAGGATAGTGAGAGTGGGCAGCCAGGGTGAAGGATAGTGAGAGTGGGCAGCCAGGGTGAAGGATAGTGAGAGTGGGCAGCCAGGGTGAAGGATAGTGAGAGTGGGCAGCCAGGGTGAAGGATAGTGAGAGTGGGCAGCCAGGGTGAAGGATAGTGAGAATGGACAGCCAGGGTGAAGGAGTGAGAATGGGCAGCCAGGGTGAAGGATAGTGAGAGTGGGCAGCCAGGGTGAAGGATAGTGAGAGTGGGCAGCCAGGGTGAAGGATAGTGAGAGTGGGTAGCCAGGGTGAAGGATAGTGAGAGTGGGTAGCCAGGGTGAAGGATAGTGAGAGTGGGCAGCCAGGGTGAAGGATAGTGAGAGTGGGCAGCCAGGGTGAAGGATAGTGAGAGTGGGCAGCCAGGGTGAAGGATAGTGAGAGTGGGCAGCCAGGGTGAAGGATAGTGAGAGTGGGCAGCCAGGGTGAAGGATAGTGAGAGTGGGCAGCCAGGGTGAAGGATAGTGAGAGTGGGTAGCCAGGGTGAAGGATAGTGAGAGTGGGTAGCCAGGGTGAAGGATAGTGAGAGTGGGTAGCCAGGGTGAAGGATAGTGAGAGTGGGTAGCCAGGGTGAAGGATAGTGAGAGTGGGTAGCCAGGGTGAAGGATAGTGAGAGTGGGTAGCCAGGGTGAAGGATAGTGAGAGTGGGCAGCCAGGGTTGAAGGATAGTGAGAGTGGGCAGCCAGGGTGATGGATAGTGAGAGTGGGCAGCCAGGGTGAAGGATAGTGAGAGTGGGCAGCCAGGGTGAAGGATAGTGAGAGTGGGTAGCCAGGGTGAAGGATAGTGAGAGTGGGTAGCCAGGGTGAAGGATAGTGAGAGTGGGCAGCCAGGGTGAAGGATAGTGAGAGTGGGCAGCCAGGGTGAAGGATAGTGAGAGTGGGTAGCCAGGGTGAAGGATAGTGAGAGTGGGTAGCCAGGGTGATGGATAGTGAGAGTGGGCAGCCAGGGTGAAGGATAGTGAGAGTGGGCAGCCAGGGTGAAGGATAGTGAGAGTGGGTAGCCAGGGTGAAGGATAGTGAGAGTGGGTAGCCAGGGTGAAGGATAGTGAGAGTGGGCAGCCAGGGTGAAGGATAGTGAGAGTGGGCAGCCAGGGTGAAGGATAGTGAGTGGGCAGCCAGGGTGAAGGATAGTGAGAGTGGGCAGCCAGGGTGAAGGATAGTGAGAGTGGGTAGCCAGGGTGAAGGATAGTGAGAGTGGGTAGCCAGGGTGATGGATAGTGAGAGTGGGCAGCCAGGGTGAAGGATAGTGAGAGTGGGCAGCCAGGGTGAAGGATAGTGAGAGTGGGTAGCCAGGGTGAAGGATAGTGAGAGTGGGTAGCCAGGGTGAAGGATAGTGAGAGTGGGCAGCCAGGGTGAAGGATAGTGAGAGTGGGCAGCCAGGGTGAAGGATAGTGAGTGGGCAGCCAGGGTGAAGGATAGTGAGAGTGGGCAGCCAGGGTGAAGGATAGTGAGAGTGGGCAGCCAGGGTGAAGGATAGTGAGAGTGGGTAGCCAGGGTGAAGGATAGTGAGAGTGGGTAGCCAGGGTGAAGGTAGTGAGAGTGGGCAGCCAGGGTGAAGGATAGTGAGAGTGGGCAGCCAGGGTGAAGGATAGTGAGAGTGGGCAGCCAGGGTGAAGGATAGTGAGAGTGGGCAGCCAGGGTGAAGGATAGTGAGAGTGGGTAGCCAGGGTGAAGGATAGTGAGAGTGGGTAGCCAGGGTAAAGGATAGTGAGAGTGGGCAGCCAGGGTGAAGGATAGTGAGAGTGGGCAGCCAGGGTGAAGGATAGTGAGAGTGGGCAGCCAGGGTAAAGGATAGTGAGAGTGGGCAGCCAGGGTGAAGGATAGTGAGAGTGGGCAGCCAGGGTGAAGGATAGTGAGAGTGGGCAGCCAGGGTGAAGGATAGTGAGAGTGGGTAGCCAGGGTGAAGGATAGTGAGAGTGGGCAGCCAGGGTGAAGGATAGTGAGTGGGCAGCCAGGGTGAAGGATAGTGAGAGTGGGCAGCCAGGGTGAAGGATAGTGAGAGTGGGCAGCCAGGGTGAAGGATAGTGAGAGTGGGTAGCCAGGGTGAAGGATAGTGAGTGGGTAGCCAGGGTGAAGGATAGTGAGAGTGGGCAGCCAGGGTGAAGGATAGTGAGAGTGGGCAGCCAGGGTGAAGGATAGTGAGAGTGGGCAGCCAGGGTGAAGGATAGTGAGAGTGGGCAGCCAGGGTGAAGGATAGTGGGGAGTGGGCAGCCAGGGTGAAGGATAGTGAGAGTGGGTTAGCCAGGGTGAAGGATAGTGAGAGTGGGCAGCCAGGGTGAAGGATAGTGAGAGTGGGCAGCCAGGGTGAAGGATAGTGAGAGTGGGCAGCCAGGGTGAAGGATAGTGAGAGTGGGCAGCCAGGGTGAAGGATAGTGAGAGTGGGCAGCCAGGGTGAAGGATAGTGAGAGTGGGCAGCCAGGGTGAAGGATAGTGAGAGTGGGTAGCCAGGGTGAAGGATAGTGAGTGGGCAGCCAGGGTGAAGGGAGGAGTGTGGGAGATGAACGCTGAGGGAATACTAATTGTCAGGTTAAGTTGGACTGTGGGAAGCCGCACTCCCTCACCCTTCATCACGCCCTACCCACGCTCACACCCGCCCCTACCCACACTACCCTCACACCACCCTACCCACGCTCACACCCGCCCCTACCCACGCTCCCACCCGCCCCTACCCACGCTTCCCACCGCCCTTTACCACGCTCCCACCCGCCCTACCCACGCTCCCACCGCCCCTACCCAACACCTCCCTACCCACGCTCACACCCGCCCCTACCCACACACCTCCTACCACGCTCACACCCGCCCTACCTCACACCTCCCTACCCACGCTCCCACCGCCCCTACCCGCTCACACCCGCCCCTACCCACGCTCACACCCGCCCCTACCCACGCTCCACCCGCCCCTACCCACGCTCCCACCGCCCCTTCCCACGCTCCACCCGCCCCTACCCACACACCTCCCTACCCACGCTCACACCCGCCCCTACCCACACACCATCCCTACCCACGCTCACACCCGCCCCTACCCTCACACCCTCCTACCCACGCTCCCACCCGCCCCTACCCACGCTCCACCCGCCCCTACCCACGCTCACACCGCCCCTACCCACGCTCCCACCCGCCCTACCCACGCTCCCACCCGCCCCTACCCATGCTCACACCCGCCCCTACCCACGCTCCCACCCGCCCCTACCCACGCTCACACCCCGCCCTACCCAACGCTCCCACCCGCCCTACCCACGCTCACACCCGCCCCTACCCACGCTCCCACCCGCCCCTACCCACGCTCACACCCGCCCCTACCCACGCTCCCACCCGCCCCTACCCACGCTCACCACCCGCCCCTACCCACGCTCCCACCCGCCCCTACCCACGCTCACACCCGCCCTACCCACGCTCCCACCCGCCCCTACCCACGCTCACACCCGCCCTACCCACGCTCCCACCCGCCCCTACCCACGCTCCCACCCGCCCTACCCACGCTCACACCCGCCCTACCCACGCTCACACCGCCCCTACCCACGCTCCCCCCCGCCCCTACCCACACAAAACCTTACCCATGCTAACACCACCCCCTACCCACACTACCCTAACACATCCCTTCCCACGCTCCAACCGCCCATACCCACACAGCCCTCACACTACCTTACCCACGCTCCCCACCCGCCCCTACCCACACAACCCTCACACCTCCCTGTCCACGCTCACACCTCCCTACCCACACTCCCATCCGTCCATACCCACACTCCCCTCACACCTCCCTACCCACGCATCACCGCCCCTACCCCCACTACCTCACACCTCCCTGCCCACCCTCACACCCGCCCCTACCCACACTACCCTCACACCTCCCTACCCACGCTCCCACCGCCCTACCCACACTACCCTCACACCCCCCTACCCAGCTCCACCCGCCCTACCCTCACACCTCCCTACCCGCGCTCACACCCGCCCTACCCACACTACCCTCACACTTCCCTACCCACGCTCACACCCGCCCCTCCCCACGCTACCCTCACACCTCCCTATCCACGCTCACACCCGCCCCTACCCACGCTCACACCCGCCCTTACCCACACTACCCTCACACCTCCCTACCCACGCTCACACCCGCCCCTACCCTCACACCTTCCTACCCACGCTCACACCCGCCCCTACCCACACTACCTCACACCTCCTACCCACGCTCACACCCCGCCCCTACCCTCACACCTCCCTACCCACGCTCACACCCGCCCTACCCTTACACCTCCTTACCCACGCTCACACCCGCCCCTACCACACTACCTCACACCTCCTAGCCACGCTCACACACGCCCCTACCCTCACACCTCCCTACCCACGCTCACACCCGCCCTACCCTCACACCTCCCTACCCACGCTTACACCCGCCCCTACCCTCACACCTCCCTACCCACGCTCACACCCGCCCCTACCCTCACACCTCCCTACCCACGCTCACACCCGCCCCTACCCTCACACCTCCCTACCCACGCTCACACCCGCCCCTACCCTCACCCCTCCCTACCCACGCTTACACCGCCCCTACCCTCACACCTCCCTACCCACGCTTACACCCGCCCCTACCTCACCTCCCTACCCACGCTTACACCCGCCCCTACCCTCACACCTCCCTGCCCACGCTCACACCCGCTCCTACCCACACTACCCTCACACCTCCCTACCCACGCTCACACCCGCCCCTACCCACACTACCCTCACACCTCCCTACCCACGCTCACAACCAAGCCCACACCTCCACCTTCCTCTACCACCATCTACATACAATACACATTCATTTTTCTTAACCACCTCGTCTTAAAGACACAATATTCATAAAATTTTATTGGTACAACGTTTCTTTCAGAGTAGAGCTTTAGCAGGAGCGAAACGTCGTCTTCATAAAAGATTCTTCTGAATATTGTCTTCAGATCTAGACTTGTCTGCTATACGCCACTATATCCACTTTTCACACCATCTCAATATATATATATATATATATATATATATATATATATATATATATATATATATATTATATATATATATATATATATTTCAACAAGTCGGCCGCCTCCCACCGAGGCAGGGTGACCAAAAAAGAAAGAAAATCCCAAAAAGAAAATACTTTCATCATTCAACACTTTCACCACACTCAACATAATCACTGTTTTTGCAGAGGTGCTCAGAATACAACAGTTTAGAAGCATATACGTATAAAGATACACAACATATCCCTCCAAACTGCCAATTATCCCAAAACCCCTCCTTTAAAGTGCAGGCATTGTACTTCCCATTTCCAGGACTCAAGTCCGACTATATGAAAAATAACGGTTTCCCTGAATCCCTTCACTAAATATTACCCTGCTCCCCACTCCAACAGATCGTCAGGTCCCCAAATACCATTCGTCTCCATTCACTCCTATCTAACACGCTCACGCACGCTTGCTGGAAGTCCAAGCCCTTGCCCACAAAACCTCCTTTACCCCCTCTCTCCAACCCTTTCGAGGACGACCCCTACCCCGCCTTCCTTCCCCTATAGATTTATATGCTTTCCATGTCATTCTACTTTGATCCATTCTCTCTAAATGACCAAACCACCTCAACAACCCCTCTTCTGCCCTCTGATTAATACTTTTATTAACTCCACACCTTTTCCTAATTTCCACACTCCGAATTTTCTGCATAATATTTACACCACACATTGCCCTTAGACAGGACATCTCCACTGCCTCCAACCGTCTCCTCGCTGCTGCATTTACCACCCAAGCTTCACACCCATATAAGAGTGTTGGTACTACTATACTTTCATACATATCCTTCTTTGCCTCCATAGATAACGTTTTTTGACTCCACATATACCTCAACGCACCACTCACCTTTTTTCCCTCATCAATTCTATGATTAACCTCATCCTTCATAAATCCATCCGCCGACACGTTAACTCCCAAGTATCTGAAACATTCACTTCTTCATTCTCCTCCTCCCCAATTTGATATCCAATTTTTCTTTATCTAAATCATTTGATACCCCATCACCTTACTCTTTTCTATGTTCACTTTCAACTTTCTACCCTTTACACACATTCCCAAACTCATCCACTAACCTTTGCATTTTTTCTTTAGAATCTCCCCTAAACACAGTATCATCAGCAAAAAGTAACTGTGTCAAATTTCCCCTTTTGAATTTGATTCCCCAAAATTTAATCCCACTCCTCTCCCGAACACCCTAGCATTTCTTCCTTTACAACCCCATCTATAAATATATTAAACAACCATGGTGACATTACACATCCCCGTCTAAGACCTACTTTTACCGGGAAGTATTCTCCCTTCTTTCTACACACCCTAACCTGAGCCTCACTATCCTCATAAAAGCTCTTTACAGCATTTAGTAACTTACCACCTATTCCATATACTTGCAACATCTGCCACATTGCTCCTCTATCCACTCTATCATATGCCTTTTCTAAATCCATAAATGCAATAAAACTTCCCTACCTTTTTCTAAATACTGTTCACATATATCTTCAATGTAAACACTTGATCTACACATCCCCTACCCACTCTGAAACCTCCTTGCTCATCCGCAATCCTACATTCTGTCTTACCTCTAATTCTTTTAATTATAACCCTACCGTACACTTTTCCTGTATACTCGGTAAACTTATTCCTCTATAGTTTTTACAGTCTCTTTTGTCCCCTTTCCCTTTATATAAAGGGACTATACATGCTCTCCGCCAATCCCTAGGTACCTTCCCCTTTTTTCATATTTATTAAACAAAAGTACCAACCACTCCAACACTATATCCCCCCCTGCTTTTAACATTTCTGTCATGATCCCATCAGTTCCAGCTGCTTTACCCCCTTTCATTCTACGTAATGCCTCACGTACCTCCACCACACTTACATTCTGCTCTTCTTCACTCCTAAAAGATGGTATACCTCCCTGGCCAGTGCATGAAATTACTGCCTCTGTTTCTTCCTTAACATTTAGAAGTTCCTCAAAATATTCTCGCCATCTATATATATATATTTTTTTTTTTATTATCACACCGGCCGATTCCCACCAAGGCAGGGTGGCCCGAAAAAGAAAAACTTTCACCATCATTCACTCCATCACTGTCTTGCCAGAAGGGTGCTTTACACTACAGTTTTTAAACTGCAACATTAACACCCATCCTTCAGAGTGCAGGCACTGTACTTCCCATCTCCAGGACTCAAGTCCGGCCTGCCGGTTTCCCTGAATCCCTTCATAAATGTTACTTTGCTATATGTTACTTTGCTATATATATATATATATATATATATATATATATATATATATATATATATATTATATATATATATATTATATATATAAAATATATATATATATTTTTATATATTATATATTGTAACTAATAACAATATTAAGATAAATTATAAAACAATTGTCATAAAAATGACCATTAAAACAATATAATTCAATAACCACTATAACAATCACTGAAGCAACAAGTAAAATTACTAAAACAATCACAATCACTAAATCACAATCACTAAAACCACAATTATTAAAACAACAACCACAAATAATAACCGCTAAAACAATAGCTGAGATATCCACTGTTAAAGAAGAGGAAATTACCAAAATTCCTGACAAGAGAATTAAACAGCTGAGGACAATAAGGAACGACCAATAAAATCCGCGTGAACACCCAAATGAAAGTGTTCGGCAGACCTGGGAGACTTGAACGGTGTAGTAGATAGTGATGTAACACTGGCAGAGTACTGCTGGTCTAGTGGTGTTGATAACACTGGTAGTGCTGGTCTAGTGGTGTTGATAACACTGGTAGTGCTGGTCTAGTGGTGTTGATAACATTGGTAGAGCTGGTCTAGTGGTGTTGATAACATTGGTAGAGCTGGTCTAGTGGTGTTGATAACATTGGTAGAGCTGGTCTAGTGGTGTTGATAACATGGTAGAGCTGGTTGTGGTGTTGATAACATTGGTAGAGCTGGTCTAGTGGTGTTGATAACATTGGTAGAGCTGGTCTAGTGGTGTTGACAACATTGGTAGAGCTGGTCTAGTGGTGTTGACAACATTGGTAGAGTACTGCAGGTAGCAATGACAGAGTATTGCTGCTGTAGTTGTGGTGCGTTGCTTACCCTGGTAAAGTACTGCTGGTACTCAACATCAGTCTTTTATTCACATTCTACAATCCGTACCCAAAAATCATTCCGTGGCATAGCCCGTCAACAAATTTAGACGAAAGAGGAAATATCTCAACTAGTTATGCTTAAAATTAAGATTATCGGGTGTACAAGCACCCAGTGGAGAGTGGGGCACTCCTTCCAGAAAATGGGGGTCCTAACCCCGAGGCTGAAACCACTCAGACCCCATCAGTGCATTAAGTAAAGCCGATTTTATGTTATTTAGCAAAATTGGATACATCATCAATGTGCTGCTATAGCGTCAAGGACGAGGGTATAAGAGTTAAGCAGTATCTCTAAGTTTATCCGGTGATTGTTTGGGAGAGGTAGGAAGGACAGAATGGAGAGCTAACAAAGATGTGAGGGAAAGGTAAAGAGGACAGGAGGATAAGACAGGAGAGGTAGAGAGAATAGGAGAGGTAGAGAGGATAGGAGAGGTAGAGAGGGCAGGAGAGGTAGAGAAGGCAGGAGAGGTAGAGAGGGCAGGATAAGAGAGGAGAGGTAGAGAGGACAGGAGATAAGAGAGGAGAGGTAGAGAGGACAGGAGGATAAGAGAGGAGAGGTAGAGAGACAGGAGGATAAGAGAGGAGAGGTAGAGAGGACAGGAGGATAAGAGAGGAGAGGTAGAGAGGACAGGAGGATAAGAGAGGAGAGGTAGAGAGGACAGAAGGTAAACAGGAGAGGTAGAGAACAGGGGGGGGAGGGAGGCGAAGAGGTAAGGGGTTTAGAGGGTAATTTTTTGACAAGGGACATGGGGGGGGA
>NC_069437.1:11507688-11540070 GCF_026875155.1 Cherax quadricarinatus | reverse complement strand
GGCTGCTCCAGTTGTGGGGGGTCAGAGGGAGGGTAGTAGGGACTTGCAGTGGTGGAGGCAGTGGTATTTAATAATATACATGTTGTTAAGGCATAACGTATGTATTTAGTACAATTTACGACGTTTTCATGTATTTTACGATTGTTCATGGTTCAACAAGTTAAGGAAGCAGTATTGTATTATATTTCCCTACAATATATTGGGGCACCAAACATTCACGTTTTTTCAACATTCGCGAGGCTCTTGATCCCCTAACACTCGTGAATGTTGAGGGAGACCTGTATATTAAGAACTGATTTCTTCTATTCTGTTTATTACAATATACAGTACACTGCTGTATAAACATTTAAAAATATACAAGAAATGTTATAAATAGTGCAAACGTGACATTACAACATCAAAGATGGTTGACACAAATCCACTACCATCACAGTATGCTCCTCACCTAGCGACAAATTCGTTTATGAACGTGGTCTCTGATCGCGGGTTCTATCCCCCGCCCGTGGTATGGTTTGTTTGCAATCGTGTCATTATGATTTCAGGAGTCATGGTCTTAAGAACGGAGCTACAGTGGTCCCTCAATAATCGTTCATAATCCATTCCTGGAAGTGGGACTATTATCGAAATGGACGATTTTCGAATCAATTTTCCCCATAAGAAATAATGTAAATCCAATTAATTCGTTCCAGACACCCAGAAGTATCAACAACAATTTTTTTTTACCTAAAAGATAGATTTACATGCACAAAAGAATGAACATTCAACATGACAGTTACCTTTATTGAAGGCTGTTGTTGATGAATGGAAGACAGGGAGGAGGAGAGAGGGAAGAGAGGTTATTTGGAAGGGGAATCCCCCTCCATAGGGGTAGCTGAGTGGAACGGTCTGCCTAGTAGGGTGATCGAAGCTAAAACATTGGGTAGTTTCCAATTTAGGTTGGATAAATACATGAGTAAGAGGGGTTGGATTTGAGTCAGATTTGCACCTGAGTTTATTGCTTGGGTAGCATTTGTTCTGTTAGTGGGTTGGATTTGTGAAAGACTGGCCTAGTATGGGCCGGCAGGCCTGTTCCAGTGTTCCTACTTTTTTAAGATCTTATTTAACATCACACTTACCAGTAGGGTGATCGAGGCCAGGACCTTGGGTAGCTTTTAGAAGAGATTGGACAAATATAAGAGTTGGAGGAGCTGAGTTTGATTTGTGTCATTGGGTACGGGAGTAAATTCTTGGGTAGCTTTGGGTAGAGGTCATTTTGATAAGGACCTGCCTTGTATGGGCCAGTAAACCTGCAGTGTTCTTCCATTGTTATGTTCTTATTGGCTATTTGTTTGTGTGAGGGAGGGATGGCAAGTTTATTGTTGGGGAATATGACACTAATATCAACTCTATGGCTTATTTATCTATCACAATTCAGCTAATAATGACATAAAAACAATATTAATAACATAGAAACACGGAATATACTCTAGAATGAATAAAATAAGTCATTACGTATGTCAAGAGAGGTGTTGTCGACTACTAGGAACATCACGACAGACGTCGCCAAGGAAGGTAAAAACATTGTTGTTGGGGATAGCCAGATTAAGTACATGGATAGGGCATTCTGCTTGAAGGATAGGAGTAGGAGGCAGAGTGTGTGTTTTCCTGGGGCTGGGATGAACGATATTGTTAGCCGTCTGGATGACATCATGAGAGGTAATGGGAGCAATCCTATTATCTGTCTCAGTGCTGGTGGCAACGATGTTGGCAGACTTAGGAGTGAGGACCTGATTAGCAGGTATAGGTCAGCAATAAGAGATAATTAGGAGGAAGGGTGGGAACCCTGTCATATGTGGTATTTTGCCAAGGAGAGGAGTTGGAAATGAATGGTTGTCCAGAGCAATTGGAGTCAATTGCTGGTTGGACAAATACTGTAAGGAAAATGCGGTAACATTCATTGACAACTGGGATCTCTTCTATGGCAGAAATGACATGTATGCCAGGGATGGGGTTCACTTATCTAGGTCTGGGGTGGGAGCACTGACCAACGCAGTGGAGGGAGCTGTTAGGTCTTTAACCCCTTCAGGGTCCAAGGCTCAAATCTGAAGTGGTGCCCCAGTGTCCAAGAATTTTCAAAAAAAAAATTTGTTATTTTTTCTTATGAAACGGTAGAGAATCTTTTTGTGAAGGTAATAAAACAAAAAGTACGAAATTTGATGGAAAACTGACGAAATTATGCTCTCGCGAATTTTGATGTGTCAGCGATATTTACGAATCGGCGATTTTGCCGACTTTGACTCCCATTTTAGGCTAATTACATTATTCCAGTCAACCAAATTCTTAGCTATTTCACTAGTATTACTTCTATTCTATCTATTGAGCACAAGAAATCGCCAAGTCAACTGTTTCAACTACAAATTAAAGTGATCGGAAATTGTTAATTTGGCCAATTTAACACAAAGCTCAAAATATTCCAATTTCAAAATAGGGTCCAGAATAAACAATGTAGGCATTCCTGGAATTAAACTAACATTTCCTCTGTTCATTAGTTACGTTTTGAGGCTTTACAAATAAATTCCATTTTGATTTTTTATTCACATAATGAATTTTTATTCACACCAAAAAATAGGAGATTTACTCTTATGCAATACTGTAATAATTGTATAAATATCATCACCATATTTGTGAATGCATATTAGACCCACCAGCTGGCGTGTATTAGACGTGTGAGGTCGTTTGTTTACTCTTGAATATCGGCAAAAATTTAACATTTCTGCTACTTTGAACTCAGTTTCAAGCCATTTCCAGTGCTAAAACCAATCAAAATCATCTCTATTTCTGTAATATATCTTCCATTCTATCAAATGAGACCAAGAAATCACAAATAGAACTACAAAAAACATATGAAAAAACACTGCAAAGTCGCTGTTTTAATCGAAAAATCAGGATTTCATTTTTTTTCTCTCATTATACACAGCGTGCTGCAGGATCTGTTTTATGTGGTGCACACATACCACATAGATGTATTCTCTCATATCTAGGCCCAAATGTACCACTCACAGTTTATCAGAGTGAGCTGAGCTCATGACGTAGATCTACGGTTTGGACCCTGAACGTAAAGCCGTAGATCTACGGGACAGACCCTCAAAGGGTTAAACTAGGAATAGTTAGTGGTATGGGTTTTGGCGGGAAAACAGTGAAGTCCCAGTGTAGTAATATGTGTACATACTAGGAAAACTAGTAATAGGCAAAATGAGGTGGATATTGGAAAGCCAGTGGCACTAATTGACAAGGACATTAATAGGTTTAGTGGAATAACAGAAAGTAGCAGGAAGGTTAAAGAGAAAGGAGGGTCCTTAAATATATATTACACAAATAGTCGTAGTGCTAGGAATAAGATGGACGAGTTGAGACTAGTTGCTAGTGCAGGTAACATTGATGTATTTGCCATAACCGAGATGTGGTTTAATTCAAAAAGTCGGGACATGCCTGCGGAATGTCACATTCAAGGTTTTAAATTGTTCCAAGTAGATAGAAGTATCGGTAAGGGGGGGTGGGGTGGCATTGTATGTCCGAGATCGCTTGAACTGTTGCATAAAAACGGGTATTAAGTCTGAAGTAACACATACAGAGTCTGTTTGGATAGAATTTTCAGAGGGGCATGAAAAATTGATTTTAAGAGTGATATACCAGGTCCCAACCCAGTCCTCAATGCTACCCAAGAAATAAGCTCTGATAACTCTATCCACTCATTTGCAAGTCCCAAATGAATGGATAGAGTTATCAGAGCTTATTTCTTGGGTAGCATTGAGGACTGGGTTGGGAAAATGTTTCGTTAGTGGGATGAATTGTAAAGGACCTGCCGAGCATGGGTCAACAGGCCTGCTGCAGTGATCCTCCTTTATGTTCTTATGTTCATCAACCACTATCACAACTGCTTCCACTCTACCACCACCATCTTTGTATTTTTCTACAAACTTTTTCATAAATTATGTGTTTCTCACATTCTTTACCAAAGGGCTGGCACTAGAAGCTTTCTTTGGAGCCATGGTAGCTTATTTAGCACTTGCAAGCACTAAAATCAATGGAATATTATGAAATATTTCGTAGGAGCATGCGAGGGGACCGTCACTCACTGGTAAACAATGGCACACTTGCTGGGAAGGCAGGCCCAGGCGGCTCAGAGCATGAGTACCCGTCCCGGACGAAGGACGATTAGCAAGTCAACGGACCATTTGCGAGCCAATATTTAGACGAAAAAACAGGACTATTTCCGAAATGGACGACTTTCAGGCCGGACGATTATTGAGGGACCACTGTACATCATTAAGTGAGGAGAGGCTGTAGTAAAATTTTAAGTATTAATACACACTTAAAATTGTACTGCTGCAAATTATGCTAATTATAATATTTTGCTATCTCTCCATTGTAAATTGTACTAATTGTAGTATTTCTGCTACCTCTCTTTTAATAAAATTGCATAATTAAATTTTACATCTCAATAATCTATGTCTAATCTTAAGTAATCTGTAAGGACAGGATGTCTGCCTGAAATAAACATCTATACTAGTGACTTTCTTTATGCTTAACTATTTTAACATCTAAACTTCACAAAGAAATAAAGTTGTTTGTTTGTTAAAATTCCTCAAAAGTACTGTATACAGCATTTATATTGAGGTCTCTGCTGTGTATCCAATTTCAATATGTGCTCTAATCTTCAACATCCTCAGGTAATTTTCTGAGAATCCTTATAAGTTACAAAAATAGCTAATACAAATCTTCCTGCATACATTACCACATTTCATTCTGAAATCACAAGTAGAATGTAGGAAACAGTCTCTTATGTAAGTCACGAGTAGTCAGTATAAAACAAATGTGTACATTATAAAATCACTGATTAGAGAGCCTCAAATAAGTTGTACATGTGAAAAGATCACATATCCACATTGCTTACTTATGCTGTAGTACTCTATTAATAAAACATTACTCTTATTCCTTTCTGCACCTTCACCTGCAATGCCAATTTTGACAGGTATACATAATTTTAGTTGCATAAAATGAATAAACAGCCTCTCCTCACTAAACAACCGAGTTCTGTCCCTAAGACCACATCGGTAAACGAATTCATCGCTAAGCAAGGAGCATACTACAATGGTAGTGGGTTTGTGTTGGCCATCTTTGATATTGTTTTAGTGTCACCTCTGCACCATTTATAACATTTTTAATATATTTTTAAGTGTTTATACAGTAGTATACTGTAATAAACAGAACAGAGGAAATCAGCTCTAATATACATAATTTAGGTACATCTGAGTCGTCAGTAAACGAGTACGTCGCTAAGTGAGGAAAGGCTGTGCTACATATTAAAAAAAAATTCTCACTTTTCGAACAGTATTTTGATTTCAAAGTTTAATGCAAGGTAGTCTGGAAAAGGCAATCAGAAATCCCCTGAACTAAAAAAAAACGAAACTCCACAAACTCTTTATAGACAGTATCCAGTGAAGTTGCCTAATTTAAAAATCACCAATATGTATTAGAAGGTTGGTTCAGTCACTTTATTAAAACAACCAAAGCTCAGCCAACAACATAATTTAAGTTTGCATCTGGTTAGGTTAGTTTAGGCCTAGTATCTGTAGATAATGTTATTTAAGTACAGTACATGTATGGGTGAACTCTTCAGTTGTCAGAAAACATCATATATTTCTCACGACTGACCTCTGACCTGGGAACATGAGATCAGTGATATCCTTACAGACATCTCATTACTGATGGTACACACTACGAACAGGTTCATGAATAAGACATATGCATGACAGTCATCTTCATTGCTGAAACCTTTTGGTTGCAGAGCAGGTGCCTGCAGTTGAATACAGGTGAATATAACACAGGAGACACTTTAAAATATGAGTAATTTTGAAGTGACCAGCTCCTCAGCCTGGGAGGAGAGACTTAACACCCCCTTTCAAGTCTGAAAGACTGATTACCTCGACATTACTTCTACCATCTCATTTTATATTCACCTGTATTCGACTGAGGCAGCCTGCTATATGGGTGAAACAATTCAACAGCATGCTACTCAAGTGTTGCACATGTCTTATCTCATGAGCTTCCTGGTAACTTTACTACTCTTTCTTCCCCCACTAAGGATGATGGCCCATGATGTAACTGGTCACTTTATGAGCAGCCTACCCCAGGCCTACACAAATTATTAAAAAGTATATTGCATCATTGAGTTGATTAGAAATTATTTAATTTGGTGAAAAACAAAATCATTGTAAATTAAAGTAAAATATGGCATTACACCACTTTTACACAGCAAGTTGTAAGCTGACTTCGTATACCCGTTTCAGATCACAGGATAAGTTGTACTAATATTTCCACCTTCAGTGACAACCTAAAAATAACCTAATAATTAAAGCAGCACTTAAACATCACCTAGTATTACTTCTGCCGGGTCACTGCATGGAGAAGACCCAGGCAAGGACCCATCCTGGCAAACCTTCCTGTACCTAATACCTGCCTGAGACTTCAACATATAAAATCACACAAGCTGAAGGTGTGTTCTGAGGTGGTTTACCACTGATGCAGCCGACTGGCCGTATTCTCTTTCTACTCAGTCTCAATGCATGCCAGTGGACGTGTCTATAGCTAAGACTGCATATTGATTTGAGATGGCTTTTTCCAAGCGTTTTAAAAATATTTCACATTTATGTTTTTAAGTTTACCGATTTTATTATTTAATATTTCAGTAACTATCAGCTTGTTGCTAGTGGTGTTCGAGTCTCTTTTAACAGATGCCAAAATATGGGCAGTGTTAAAAATGTTATCAGATGAACAGTAGAGCATTCCTACCAATAACAGGGCGGTGTCTAAAACAATGAAAAACACACACCATCATAGCATGTTAGTGCTGCTGAGTGAATATAAAATGTTTCATCAGGATCATTTGAGAGTAAAAAATATTACCACGAGGTTTAATAGTAAACAGGAAAAGTAGCCTACTGGTGCTAAGTGCCAACGAGTTTTCATAATTATTTTTCGTTAATTATTCTTTTTTATGCAAAATAGCTTACGTGATTCATTACTGGGTCATATACAGGAGATTAGATTACTGTCTAGTATCAAAATGCTTCTGTAGGCTTAGGTTAAGGCCCATTAGCAATGTAACCTTCGGCCTCCAAGATCTGGGTAAATTTTTGACTTATTTGAGGAAAAAAATAGTCTTCAACATTGTAAAATATGGTAACTATAAAAAACAACGCAGATCAAGATTAATAACAAAAGAACAGACTAAAAGCTATACACCAATACTTACCACTCTAATAAGGAAGCATAAAAATTATATATTATATTAACAGGCTTAATTAAATAAATGGGGCCAGAAAAAAGATCTGAAAAACTCTCATCCAAACCCTGGGCTTCAAAAACTGATCAAAACCTGGAATATTGTCCTAACTAAACCAAATGACCCTAACATCCATCCTGTTCAAAAATCAGTATACTAAATGATTAGTATTTGAACATGTGTAATTACCATCAGAAACGTTATAGATTAAAAAAAAAAAAACTCAAAAAAATGACATAATCAAAAACTAAAGTATATGAATTAATATTAAAGTTTACAAAACTGATCATTCTCATAAAGCAGCTTAATTATCCAGTAGTTATTAAGTAATTTTATTCAGGTACACAAATAGTTACATAAATTATCATACATAGCAGTATATATGTAGATTACCCAGAATAAACCAAAATAGTCAAATTGACTTATTTCCATTGGGTGGACCAATAATGTTACCTAACTCGTGTAACTTTATTTAGGTACAGATACACCTAAGTACAATTATTATACATAATAACACATGATGCAATAAAATCACAGTAAACAGGTGATATCACAATATGCAAAACAACCAGTGAAAAAAATAAGTGAACTTCCAAGCGCTTTCGTGATTTCTTACATTATCAAGGACCTCTAAAAATAATAAAGCAGTAATAAATACGTAAATTACCCACCATTATAACAAAAAAAAGGTCAATAAATGACTCATTTCCATGAGGGTATATTAAGTGAATGACGTAGCATGTAGAAATAATTATTTATTATTAAATAGATAAAGAAACACGTGGACCAACGAACATCTGGTCGACTCTAACATCTCGACACTAAATATTAATCATTAAACCACTGTAAAACAGTATAAACCTTTACCTCTCTGGGATACTGTTGTTTGAAAAGCCACCCCTAAAATACTTCGACATGATGGTATAGAAAGCTGTGATCTTGTTCCTTGTTCTTCTCGAGACTGTAGTTTGATCCGAGGTTCCTCCTCCTCCTGGTCACTTCTGCAATAATCTTGAATACAGCCCACATATAAACATAAACCCACCTACAAATATCATTAGAAATAATTTGCAATATTTACCTCCCTCAATAATAAACTCACCACTTTACTAACTTCCGCTAAGAAGCCGACGGCTTTTCTGATTTTATCGAGCTGTTTTAAGTGAATAAATCAATTCGCCAGCTTCTGGTTTTTAGCGGAAAGTGGGTTATACTTTGAGAAATGTTTGTCGAGGAGGTAACAATTTTGTCCTGGTGCTGCCATCTGTCGAGAACAATAGGAAATTTAACTGGTTTAAAAGATAATTGTTGAACCTGTTGCACACGTGTATATATACGTTATAAATATATGTATTTACGTAATAATCGCGAACAAACGATTATTACGTATATTTATGATTATTGCGTATATTTACGCGCTATTAAGGCACATTGTATACATATTTACTTACACATACATAATTACTTATATATACATGTGACCCCGTGGCCTGACTGGCAAAGCTCTCGATTCACACAAGGAGTACCCGGGTTCGATTCCCGGCGGGGTAGAAACATTTCGAAGCGTTTCCTTACACCTGTTGTCCTGTTCACCTAGCAGCAAGTAAGTTTATTCAGGTATATAGTTACATAGAATTATCATACATAGCAGCATATGTGTAGAGAACCTAGCATAACCCAAAAAAGTCAGACTGACTTATTTCCATTGGGGTCCTATGTGCTAGTAGACTGGTGTGGGTCGCATCCTGGGGGACAAGATTGAGGATCCCAATGGAAATAAGACAGTTTCCATGACTATGACTCATCCTTGTCGTAGGACGATCATGAAACAAAGGCAGTAATTCGAAACTATTAACAACATAAGAAAGAAGGAACACTGCAGCAGGCCTACTGGCCCATGCGAGGTAGGTCCACGTCTCCTACTGGCTTAACCTAATGACCCAACCTAGTCAGGTCAGGTCACATTCACTTAAGGAAGAAGGCATCAAGACCTAGTGGCACAAGCTGCAGAACAACCTTTTTCAGGTCTTGTATCGATAAAATTGGGATCTGATTCAAGATTATAACCTGAAACTACTGATTTCCAAAATTTTCGAAGCCTCTTATATTGATTTAAGTCTGAAATTTAGCGGTTTGGTGACGATTTATCAAACAGGAACATTAATATAAACAAGGTATACAATAGCAACATATATACTAAAAACACGTAATGCAACTATTGTGGAAACGTTTCGCTCACCAGGAGATTTCTTAATCTAATATTTAAAAATATAAAAAATGGACTATATAAGGAGAGTGAATGTCAGGTGTAGTTTAGATTAGTACACAAAATTTCTCAAAATCACCTGACACTTACATTGTTATGGTGACCCGTGGCTTACCTGGAGTTTACCTGGAGAGAGTTCCGGGGGTCAACACCCCCGCGGCCCGGTCTGTGACCAGGCCTCCTGGTGGATCAGAGCCTGATCAACCAGGCTGTTGCTGCTGGCTGCACGCAAACCAAAGTACGAGCCACAGCCCGGCTGGTCAGGAACCGACTTTAGATGCTTGTCCAGTGCCAGCTTGAAGACTGCCAGGGGTCTGTTGGTAATCCCCCTTATGTATGCTGGGAGGCAGTTGAACAGTCTCGGGCCCCTGACACTTATTGTATGGTCTCTTAACGTGCTAGTGACACCCCTGTTTTTCATTGGGGGATGTTGCATCGTCTGCCAAGTCTTTTGCTTTCGTAGTGAGTGATTTTCGTGTGCAAGTTCGGTACTAGTCCCTCTAGGATTTTCCAGGTGTATATAATCATGTATCTCTCCCGCCTGCGTTCCAGGGAATACAGGTTTAGGAACCTCAAGTGCTCCCAGTAATTGAGGTGTTTTATCTCCGTTATGCGCTCCGTGAAGGTTCTCTGTACATTTTCTAGGTCAGCAATTTCACCTGCCTTGAAAGGTGCTGTTAGTGTGCAGCAATATTCCAGCCTAGATAGAACAAGTGACCTGAAGAGTGTCATCATGGGCTTGGCCTCCCTAGTTTTGAAGGTTCTCATTATCCATCCTGTCATTTTTCTAGCAGCTGCAATTGATACAATGTTATGGTCCTTGAAGGTGAGATCCTCCGACATGATCACTCCCAGGTCTTTGACGTTGGTGTTTCGCTCTATTTTGTGGCCAGAATTTGTTTTGTACTCTGATGAAGATTTAATTTCCTCGTGTTTACCATATCTGAGTAATTGAAATTTCTCATCGTTGAACTTCATATTGTTTTCTGCAGCCCACTGAAAGATTTGGTTGATGTCCGCCTGGAGCCTTACAGTGTCTGCAATGGAAGACACTGTCATGCAGATTCGGGTGTCATCTGCAAAGGAAGACACGGTGCTGTGGCTGACATCCTTGTCTATGTCGGATATGAGGATGAGGAACAAGATGGGAGCGAGTACTGTGCCTTGTGGAACAGAGCTTTTCACCGTAGCTGCCTCGGACTTTACTCTGTTGACGACTACTCTCTGTGTTCTGTTAGTGAGGAAATTATAGATCCATCGACCGACTTTTCCTGTTATTCCTTTAGCACACATTTTGTGCGCTATTACGCCATGGTCACACTTGTCGAAGGCTTTTGCAAAGTCTGTATATATTACATCTGCATTATTTTTGTCTTTAGTGCATTTAGGACCTTTGTCCAATAGTTGAGACAGACAGGAGCGACCTGTTCTAAACCCATGTTGCCCTGGGTTGTGTAACTGATGGGTTTCTAGATGGGTGGTGATCTTGCTTCTTAGGACCCTTTCAAAGATTTTTATGATATGGGATGTTAGTGCTATCGGTCTGTAGTTCTTTGCTGTTGCTTTACTGCCCCCTTTGTGGAGTGGGGCTGTCTGTTGTCTGGCTTGGTGTCAAAAGCTTTCGCTTCACAAGGTGATGTCCGGGTTCGATTCCCGGCGAGGGTAGAAGCATTGGGCACGTTTCTTTACACCGGTTGTCTATGTTCTCCATCAATAAAATGGGTACCTGGGTGTTAGTCGACTGGTGTGGGTCGCATCCCGGGACAAAACTGACCTAATTTGCGGGAAATGTTCAGTATAACAAGCGGCATTCTATATAGTAGTATGTCATTGATGTCAGCTATGGTCTGTATACCTTGTACATGTACCTGTAGAAATAAAGATTATATTATTACGATCAGTGAAGAGGCGGGGCCAGGAGCTGAGTATCGACCCCTGCAACCACAAATAGATCAGTAGAAATAGGCGAGTACATTAATACAGATTGCCATAGATGTTATATATAGCGGCGTTCAATTAAATTTCCATTGGTTGGTGGACTAATTGAGGTTTTAAACCTATCGACCACACTAGGGTCAGATACATGTGCAGCATCTAGTTATTATTGTAGAAGTATCGCCATCCAGTGGCTTCATCAATACAAATTCTAGGACATAACTAGAAGGCAGTAGAACTATTTACAAAAGATGGAGTAATCAGTCCCTCAGCCTTGGAGTTGGTGTGAAGAGCACCGTAGTTGTAGAGATTCTGGAGCACAGAATCTCTTATCTTTCATCTTGTCGGTACTGTATACCTTTCTTGCACACACTGGGGTCATTACGACTGCACTTAACGTCTTCAACACCAGATAAAAATATTTTACGATGGGAGAAATAGTGTATACATCTCTTCATTAATAAGAACGTAAGAACGAGGATAGACTGAGGACACTGAATTTCCACTCTCTGAAGAGTAGAATTAGGGGAGAATATAAGTAATGTTTACAAATGGTAGACGGAAATAAAGGTAATTCATATGTGGTGCAGAATAGGTAAATTATAAAAGGGGGAGCGCTAAACCCGCAGGATTATGCAGCGCCTGTGGGGATGGGGGATGTGAAAGGTATTCGGGTTTAATTCAGGGAACCGGAGCACAGATCCAATTCCCTAGATCAAGGACAGGACTCACAGCAATGGGTTCAGGCTGCAAAAAAAAAAAAAAATGGGTTTAGAAAGGATATAGGAACGCACTGGTTCATCAACAGCTGTGGGCGAGTGGATCAAACTCTCAGTCATGTATTTGTCTAAACAATTTACAAAGCTCTGTTCCACAAGGCACAGTACTCGCTCCCATCTTGTTCCTCATGTGGAAAAAGACACTTATGTACAGTTCAGGACATTTATTAAAGGAAACGTTTCGCAACGAGTGGCTTCTTCAGTCCTAATACAGAGAAAACTAAGAAAACATTTATATATATAGTGGCAGGAGTCAGGTGAGGTGACGCGTGGGTAGAGGTCGTAGTAGTAGTAGTAGTAGTAGTAGTAGTAGTAGTAGTAGTAGTAGTAGTAGTAGTAGTAGTAGTAGTAGTAGTAATGGAACTAAGGAGGTGAGGCAAGAGAGGGACCTGCTGGCATCAAGTAACACCAGTTCCCAGGATGGGTAATATCCTCTTGCTTAGTAATTTTGAAATACTGTAACTACCGGATTTTTGCTTTATAGTGTTACTGGCAGAAATTAGTGCAGCTTCAATGCATTTTCTCCGTCTTAAGTCGTCTTCTTTAATAACTAGTTTAGCTTCATTGAATCTCATGAGGTGTCCGACATCGTCTCTATGTTGAACACATGCGTTTTTGCGGTCATCATTTCTGCAAACATTTTTGTGTTCTGCTATTCTAATGTCTAGAGTTCTAGCTGTTTCCCCTACATATACTTTGTCACACCCCTCACATGGTATAGTGTAGATTCCTGCACTTGTGCCAGAATCATGCTTGGGTTTTTGTATCAGGTTCCTAATAGTAGTTGAAGAGCTGGTAGATATTTTAGCCAGTTTTCTGTCAAACATTTTTGAAACATTAGTGGCAACGTTGCTGATCGGTAAAACGATGTAACTTGGAGGCTTTTCTTCAATTTGATAGGTGTTGGTCTTGCTGAGGATACGTGTCGCACGTTTCCTACAGTCACGTATGAAGTGTAGGGGAAAGTGCAGTGAACTAAAAAAGTTGGTGATGTATGTACATTCTTCTTCGAGGAACTGTGGACTGGAAATTCTGTAGGCTCTCAGAAAGAAGCCAATAACAACCCCTCTTTTAGCTCTTGTGTCATGGTGAGAGAAGAAATGTAGAAGATCGTTCTTGTAGGTAGGCTTCCTGTAGACTTTAAAAGAAAGTTTATTTTCCCCTGTGCGTAAGAGAACGTCGAGAAAAGGTAATTGGTTGTCTTCTCCTCCTCTAGTGTAAATTTATAGTAGGTTCCAGAGTGTTTGATGGTGTTGAGGATGCCCCGTACGTCAAGATTTTTGGGTACAATGACCAAAATATCATCTACGTACCGCATCCATGTAACTGAGCGAGGGATGTTACTGAGGATCCTTCTTGATTCCAGGTCCTCCATATATAAATTGGAAAGAACTGCACTAAGGGGGATCCCATGGCTAGTCCGAAGAGTTGTTTGTACTTCTTGTCCTCAAACCTAAAACAGTTATAACGAACACAAAGTTCGACAAGGCTCACAAAATCTTGGCGGGGTACAGGTAACTCTGTATCATCTTTAATCACCCTGCGAAGATCAATGGCTTGATCAACTGGGACATTGGTGAATAAGGCAGTCATGTCAAAACTTGCAAGCTTCTTATCACTCATGTCGAGATCCCTGATACGGTTAAGGAGGTCACCCGAATGCTTTAGATGAGCCTGACTGATTGTACCCAGAAGCTTAGACAAATATTTCGCCAAAACTCCTGTATAGACTGTGAGGGGCGCTGCCGATTCCAGATGTAATGGGTCTCATAGGCACATTTGGTTTGTGGGTCTACTATTAGGAACCTGATACAAAAACCCAAGCATGATTCTGGCACAAGTGCAGGAATCTACACTATACCATGTGGGGGGTGTGACAAAGTATATGTAGGGGAAACAGCTAGAACTCTGGACATTAGAATAGCAGAACACAAAAATGCTTGCAGAAATGATGACCGCAAAAACGCATGTGTTCAACATAGAGACGATGTCGGACACCTCATGAGATTCAATGAAGCTAAACTAGTTATTAAAGAAGACGACTTAAGACGGAGAAAATGCATTGAAGCTGCACTAATTTCTGTCAGTAACACTATAAAGCAAAAATCCGGTAGTTACAGTATTTTAAAATTACTAAGCAAGAGGATATTACCCATCCTGGGAACTGGTGTTACTTGATGCCAGCAGGTCCCTCTCTTGCCTCACCTCCTTAGTTCCATTACTACTACTACTACTACTACGACCTCTACCCACGCGTCATCTCGCCTGACTCCTGCCACTATATATATAAATGTTTTCTTAGTTTTCTCTGTATTAGGACTGAAGAAGCCACTCGTGGCGAAACGTTTCCTTTAATAAATGTCCTGAACTGTACATAAGTGTCTTTTTCCACATCTTGTCGGTATCACCATACCATTTCTTCATTGTCAAGACACAGTACTAGTGATGGACGTTTTGTTCCTCATCCTCATATCTGACATAAACAAGGATGTCAGCCACAGCACCGTGTCTTCCTTTGCAGATGACACCCGAATCTGCATGACAGTGTCTTCCATTGCAGACACTGCAAGGCTCCAGGCGGACATCAACCAAATCTTTCAGTGGGCTGCAGAAAACAATATGAAGTTCAACGATGAGAAATTTCAATTACTCAGATATGGTAAAGACGAGGAAATTAAATCTTCATCAGAGTACAAAACAAATTCTGGCCACAAAATAGAGCGAAACACCAACGTCAAAGACCTGGGAGTGATCATGTCGGAGGATCTCACCTTCAGGACCATAACACTGTATCAATGCAGCTGCTAGAAAAATGACAGGGTGGTAATGGACCTTCAAACTAGGGTGCCAAACCCTGATGACACTCTTTAGGGCACTTGTTCTATTGGGTGGAATATTGCTGCACACTAACGCCCCTTTTCAAGGCGGGTGAAATTGCTGCCCAAAAAAAATGTACAGAAAACCTTCACGGCGCGTTTAAGGGAGATAAAACCCTCGTTACTGGGAGCATTTGGGTTCCTGAACTTATTCCCTGGAAGCAGGGGGGGATACACGATTAATACCCCTGGAAAATCCTAGAGGGACTAGTACCGACTTGCACCGAAAATCACTCACTACGAAAGAAAAAAATTTGGGAGAGATGCAACATCCCCCCATAAAAACAGGGGTTTTATAGCACGTTAAGAGACCCTACAATAAGGTCAGGGGCCGAGCCAACCAACCTAAATGACTCGACTAACCCCCAAACCCAAAAACTTAATTAACTCAACCCAAATGACTCAACTAACCTAACCCAACCTAATCTAAAGTAGTAGTTAACCCCCAACCCAAGCTAGCCTAGCCTCACAACAAGCTAGTAACCTCACTAAAATAAGCTAATCCTAACCCCAAAACCCAACTTAAAACACAATCTAACTAATATCTAACTTAACTAACCTAAAATTTTTTCTGTTCTAATACTTTTCAAACCCATCTCAAACTATAAATTTTTGGGGGGGGCGCTAAACCCCTAGGATTTTACTGGCATGTGGGGGGGGGGGTTGGAAGGGATTTAGGCTCAATTTGGAAACTGGGCAAAGATCAATTCCCAGTCAAGAGCCCCCACCCGGCAAGGGAACCTCCTTGAGGGTAACCTACCCATTCGGGTAGTTTCCCGTCAGAACCAACACCTTCACTAAGGGTTTATACGACAATTATCATCCTACATTCACAGGGAAAAGCGCCAGATTTGTAGGGTCATCAACGATGTGGGAAGGGAGGAAAAAGGTTGTCCAAAGGAAGGGGGATAGGTCCTTTCCTGAATCAAGAACCCCTCCCCGAAAAAGACAACTTCCCTTTAGGTGGTCACACTGCCAAAACTCGTAAACTGAAATGAAAAAGTGACATACCTTTTTTCTATTAGGTATAAGGAAAAGGAGATTCTCTTCCCCCTTTTTTGGATCAAGCCCGTTTATCTCTCATTCTCAGGCTATGTAACAAATCATTGATTTAGCGCTTCCCCAGTATTATAACAAATTTCCCTTAAGTTGAGTTTCATTCATTTTCTTCCTTTTCTGTGTTGCATAAAGACGTGGTGTTTCAAAACCCCTTACAAGCTCCCCTGTTATTAAAGTCAATATTATTTTACATGTTGTTGGCTCACACAAGGCGTTGTTGTTACCCGTCTGGACACTACGTTGGATTGCGTGCAGGCAGCAGCAACAGCCTGGTTGATCAGGCTCTGATCCACCATGAGGCCTGGTCACAGACCGGGCCGCGGGGGCGTTGACCCCCGGAACTCTCTCCAGGTAAAGTCCAAGTTGTCTTCACGGTGCAAATGTTGGGAGAACACTGTCGAGTTGTGTCGTCGGAGCAAACACTGCATAACTTGTAACAGTGGAACTGCCTAGTTAGAGGTTACTGACTACATAAGGGTCATTAATGCTGCATGTAACTTGTTTACCACCAGTCAAGTGTATTTTAATACCTTGAAATAAAGAATTAAAGAAAACTCTCAGCATATACAGAATGTATTATGTTAATGTTATAGAAAAACCGACAAGTAGATAAATAAGATGTGTAACAACACTTGGGTATCTTTATTGCGGAGACGTCTAGCCAACCACTGGCTTTATAAATCCAATAAAGTGGCTACATTCGCTGCCTGGATGAGGTAGAGTGCGGTCGTGCTTTGCACCCCTCTACTGTTTTCCCAGACGAGCTACTCAGTCAACAACATGGCGCCAGGTGTGCGCAGGAGAGTGAATACTGTGGGCATTGAGCTCATTAGTGGGGCTTTAACGCCTACGTCAGTTGATGTGTTATTTCCCAAAATTGTAAGAGAGACATACGGCATCAGAGACGAGGATTTGTATGGAGTGGCACTGAACGGTGTGTATAGGATATTCGTGAAGATGCTAACTGCTCAAGTATACGAGGCGTTGGTGGATCGTTATCAAGATGTCAGCATTAACATAACACCGGCAGTGAGGGTCAAGTTGACGGATGTATCACGACATTATTCGTGGGTTAAGCTCCGCAACGTGCCTTTTGAGGCTGATGAAGTGGATATTCGCAATGTTTTCGAACGTTATGGAGCTGTACATCTAGCCCAACCTGGTAAATGGGTAAAAGGAGCTTACACAGGATATCCTGAGGGTTCTTTCAATCTCAAGATGACGCTAAGGCATACTATACCCTCGTATGTATATCTCGAGGAGTTTAGAACCCAGGTAATGGTAGAGTATGCTGGGCAGAGGCGTACATGCCGACTGTGTGGCGAATATGACCATATGGTGGCAGACTGTGGCAAGCGGAATATGGCTCCTGGGCCGGCAAGGGGCGGAGCACCTGCGCATGAGAAACCGATGCCTAAGGAAGAACAGGGGCAAGGAGGAGGGCATAGTCGCTTGTGGAGTGAAGAGGTGGTGGCTCCTGTGGAATCGGAAGAAGTGGTGGTCCATGAATCACCTGGCCCATCAACAGTACAGTTGTCAAGTGAGGAGGTGCAGGTGGGCACAGCAGTGCAAGCTATTGAGGAGTTGGAGACGGTGATACAGGCTATGTTACAGTCTATGGAGGTGGAGAGTCACAGCGAGCAGGAACCTGAGATCAGGGCAGAAGGTGTGTGCAGGGGGGGGGGGAGGATCAGGTGGCACCTGTGATGGACAGTGCGAGTGCCATGGAAGAACATGGAGGCGGATTAAGGGTGGTAGAGGTAGAAGTTCATTGTGATGGCTCTCAGGACTCATATATGGAAACTGAGGGAGCTACAAGGAAAAGGGCAGCAACGTCAGATTCGGATGATGTTCTGATGCCGGCGCAAAGGCCAGGGAAAAAGACATGGGGTTATGGTACCCAGAGTGATTCTACGAGAGGGCCACAACAGAAGGGGGGGGATGGTTGGGAAGGAGGATGGAGTGTGTGGCAAAGGCAAAGCCCAGGGGAATGGTCTGAAAGGGAAGAGTCTTGACATGAGGTGGGGAGGGAAACCTTAAACTGGCCTCAGGTGTGTAACAATAAATATTAATGGTCTGTGTAATGGTGTTAAACGTGAGTGCTTCAGGATGTTTTTGAATAGATACAAGGTTGACGTAGCTTTTGTGCAGGAGCACAATTTTAAGCTTGGTCGTGAATTAGTGGTGCCTGGGTATCAGGCTTATGTGTTGCCGTCTGAGCGTTTAAAAGGAGGAGTGGGTGTGTTGATCAGGGAGGCGAGCCCGTTTGTATTGCACAGGAAAGAGGGGGGGAGGGGAGAGTATTACGTGTGGAAGGATGGTGGATGGGAGAGAGAGTGGCGTTTGTGTGTGTGTATGCCCCAGCAGAAAGTGACACGAAAGTAAAGATGGATTTTGTGCAGGAGGAGCTTGTGTACTACCTACGCACGTTACCGGCTGTGGCGATTGTGGGGGGGGGATTGGAATTGTGTAGTTAAGACCTGGAGTTTACCTGGAGAGAGTTTCGGGGGTCAACGCCCCCGCGGCCCGGTCTGTGACCAGGCCTCCTGGTGGATCAGCGCCTGATCAACCAGGCTGTTGCTGCTGGCTGCACGCAAACCAACGTACGAGCCACAGCCCGGCTGATCAGGAACTGCCTTTAGGTGCTTGTCCAGTGCCAGCTTGAAGACTGCCAGGGGTCTGTTGGTAATCCCCCTTATGTGTGCTGGGAGGCAGTTGAACAGTCTCGGTCCCCTGACACTTATTGTATGGTCTCTTAACGTGCTAGTGACACCCCTGCTTTTCATTGGGGGGATGGTGCATCGTCTGCCAAGTCTTTTGCTTTCGTAGTGAGTGATTTTCGTGTGCAAGTTCGGTACTAGTCCCTCTAGGATTTTCCAGGTGTATATAATCATGTATCTCTCCCTCCTGCGTTCCAGGGAATACAGGTTTAGAAACCTCAAGCGCTCCCAGTAATTGAGGTGTTTTATCTCCGTTATGCGCGCCGTGAAAGTTCTCTGTACATTTTCTAGGTCGGCAATTTCACCTGCCTTGAAAGGTGCTGTTAGAGTGCAGCAATATTCCAGCCTAGATAGAACAAGTGACCTGAAGAGTGTCATCATGGGCTTGGCCTCCCTAGTTTTGAAGGTTCTCATTATCCATCCTGTCATTTTTCTAGCAGATGCGATTGATACAATGTTATGGTCCTTGAAGGTGAGATCCTCCGACATAATCACTCCCAGGTCTTTGACGTTGGTGTTTCGCTCTATTTTGTGGCCAGAATTTGTTTTGTACTCTGATGAAGATTTAATTTCCTCATGTTTACCATATCTGAGTAATTGAAATTTCTCATCGTTGAACTTCATATTGTTTTCTGCAGCCCACTGAAAGATTTGGTTGATGTCCGCCTGGAGCCTTGCAGTGTCTGCAATGGAAGACACTGTCATGCAGATTCGGGTGTCATCTGCAAAGGAAGACACGGTGCTGTGGCTGACATCCTTGTCTATGTCGGATATGAGGATGAGGAACAAGATGGGAGCTAGTACTGTGCCTTGTGGAACAGAGCTTTTCACCGTAGCTGCCTCGGACTTTACTCTGTTGACGACTACTCTCTGTGTTCTGTTAGTGAGGAAATTATAGATCCATCGACCAACTTTTCCTGTTATTCCTTTAGCGCGCATTTTGTGCGCTATTACGCCATGGTCACACTTGTCGAAGGCTTTTGCAAAGTCTGTATATATTACATCTGCATTCTTTTTGTCTTCTAGTGCATTTAGGACCTTGTCGTAGTGATCCAGTAGTTGAGACAGACAGGAGCGACCTGTTCTAAACCCATGTTGCCCTGGGTTGTGTAACTGATGGGTTTCTAGATGGGTGGTGATCTTGCTTCTTAGGACCCTTTCAAAGATTTTTATGATATGGGATGTTAGTGCTATCGGTCTGTAGTTCTTTGCTGTTGCTTTACTGCCCCCTTTGTGGAGTGGGGCTATGTCTGTTGTTTTTAGTAACTGAGGGACGACCCCCGTGTCCATGCTCCCTCTCCATAGGATGGAAAAGGCTCGTGATAGGGGCTTCTTGCAGTTCTTGATGAACACAGAGTTCCATGAGTCTGGCCCTGGGGCAGAGTGCATGGGCATGTCATTTATCGCCTGTTCGAAGTCATTTGGCGTCAGGATAACATCGGATAGGCTTGTGTTAATCAAATTTTGTGGCTCTCTCATAAAAAATTCATTTTGATCTTCGACTCTCAGTCTGGTTAGCGGCTTGCTAAAAACTGAGTCATATTGGGACTTGAGTAGCTCACTCATTTCCTTGCTGTCATCTGTGTAGGACCCATCTTGTTTAAGTAGGGGCCCAATACTGGACGTTGTTCTCGATTTTGATTTGGCATAGGAGAAGAAATACTTTGGGTTTCTTTCGATTTCATTTATGGCTTTTAGTTCTTCCCGCGATTCCTGACTCCTAAAGGATTCTTTTAGCTTAAGTTCGATGCTTGCTATTTCTCTGACCAGTGTCTCCCTGCGCATTTCTGATATATTGACCTCTTTTAGCCGCTCTGTTATTCTTTTCCGTCGCCTGTAAAGGGAGCGCCTGTCTCTTTCTATTTTACATCTACTCCTCCTTTTTCTTAGAGGAATAAGCCTTGTGCATACATCGAGTGCCACCGAGTTAATCTGTTCTAGGCATAAGTTTGGGTCTGTGTTGCTTAGTATATCTTCCCAGCTTATATCGGTTAGGACTTGGTTTACTTGGTCCCACTTTATGTTTTTGTTATTGAAGTTGAATTTGGTGAATGCTCCCTCGTGACTAGTCTCATTTTGTCGGTCTGAGGCTCCACGCATACATGTCTGAACCTCAATTATGTTGTGATCTGAGTATATTGTTTTTGATATGGTGACATTTCTTATCAGATCATCATTGTTAGTGAAGATGAGGTCTAGTGTATTCTCCAGTCTAGTAGGCTCTATTATTTGCTGGTTTAAATTGAATTTTGTGCAGAGATTTAAAAGCTCGTGTGAGTGTGAGTTTTCATCAGAGCTGCCTCCTGGTGTTATTACTGCAACAATATTATTTGCTATATTCCTCCATTTTAGGTGCCTTAAGTTGAAATCCCCCAGGAGCAAGATGTTGGGTGCAGGAGCTGGAAGATTTTCCAGACAGTGGTCAATTTTTAACAGCTGTTCCTGGAATTGCTGGGATGTTGCATCCGGAGGCTTGTAGACTACCACAATGACTAGGTTTTGGTTCTCGACCTTTACTGCTAAAACTTCCACTACGTCATTTGAGGCATTAAGCAGTTCTGTGCAAACAAGTGACTCTGCAATGTACAGGCCAACCCCCCCCTTTTGCCTGTTCACTCTGTCACATCTGTATAGGTTGTAACCTGGGATCCATATTTCGTTGTCCAAGTGATCCTTTATGTGGGTCTCAGTGAAAGCCGCGAACATTGCCTTTGCCTCTGCAAGCAGTCCACGGATGAAAGGTATTTTGTTGTTTATTGCTGGCTTTAGACCCTGTATATTTGCAAAGAAGAATGTTATCGGACTGGTGGTATTGTTGGTACTGGGGGGGGATTTTTTTTCCGGCATTAGTATCTGTATCTGTTGGTTTGGAGTGGAGGCCATCGACTGTGGTTCCACTCCAGGAATGACTGGATTTGGTGTACGATTTCTGCCATTTCCTGCCAGTTTTTTTTTCCTTCCTGGCACTAAAAAACCTCTCCCTCTTGAGTGGCTGTGGCTACCCAGGTTTTCCCATGGCCTGGATGTTTTGTATCTTTTTGTCCCCTTTAGATGGTATGCCTGGCAATTTAAGTTATAGCACAGTCTTTCCTGTACTGAAGAGGTACACATTTCAGGGTGAAAAAGCTTACAGGAAGGGAGTTTGCATTTTCCTGTTGTCATATGGGCATGACATTTTCTAGGGTGGTCATAGTTGCATGTCCCATCTGTTTTTCCAGATTTCCCATGCCAGCAGATACCAAGTGCATAGTATGTGCACAGGCTTGGTTTCCGTTTGCCTTGGGTTTCTGTGACTGTATTCCCTGTTGGTGCATGTTTCCCTGTCTTATTCCTATCCTCCCTAGCACCAACAATGGAGCTCCCACCAGTTGTTTTTGGTAATTTATCCTCACTATTGCTATTGGAGTCCTCTTGTTTGCTATTTCCTGCGGTATTTCTGGTTTGCAATATTGGTTTTATCTTATCTTTGACTACACTTGTTTCCCTACTATGGCTCCCGTCCTCTATGAGGTCATTTATATGTATTCCTTCCTGCGTATAATTCCCGACTACCTGGACAAAATCTCCAGCTTCACCATTACTGTCTACCAGGACAGTATCTCCAGCTTCACCATTTCTGTCTCCCAGGACAGCACCTCCAGCTTCCCCATTACTGTCTCCCAGGACAGTATCTCCAGCTTCACCATTACTGTCTCCCAGGACAGTATCTCCAGCTTCACCATTACTGTCTCCCAGGACAGCACCTCCAGCTTCACCATTACTGTCTCCCAGGACAGCACCTCCAGCTTCACCATTACTGTCTCCCAGGACAGCACTATCAGCCCTACATTTACTGACTACCAGGACATCACCTCCAGCCTTACAGTTTGTGACTACATGGCCAGTATCAAGGGCAGTACCATTCAGCCCGGACTTTTTATGTTCCCATCTGTTGTAGAAAGCTTCCAGGTTTTCTATGAAAGCAGCTTTGATGTTATCCTCTTTTAATACCCTTGTGATTTTAGTCCACAGATTTTCCTCATTTGGGCATACCCAAAAACACTTCTCTGTTTTAATACTGCTTGTAGCTAGTTCTGGGATATCTGCACAAGGAGCGTGACACCAATTTCCACAAAAATGACAATTTATCCATGTGGTAGCCCGTTTGTTTGACTGACCACAGACTACACACAGCTTCATAATGAGGGCATAATGAGGCATAATGAGGGCATAATGAGGGCAGACGTGGAACCCAGAGGAGCGGGATATTGCTCCTCAGTCTTGGGGGGCCTGCTTAGAGATTTTCAGTTACATGATGCTTTCGGGGGAGGTTTGTGGGAGGTGGAACATACGTTTATAAGACTGGGATATGCGGCTCGTTTGGACAGGTTATATTTATCACAGAGGGTTTTGGTAGAGTCTTTTAAAACTATTGAGATGGTGTCTTCCGATCATAGGGTGGTATTAGTGGAGGTGGGGTGGGATGCTTTGGCTCATAGGCAGGGAAGTTACTGGAAACTGAACACGATGGTTTTGGGGGATAGGGAGGGAGTGGAAGGTTTTGCAGCATTTTGGGAACAGCTCTGTGCAGACAGAAGGACTGAGGAGGATGTGGTAGGATGGTGGGATAGTGTGGCTAAGGTAAGAATACGTCAGTTTTATGTGAGGGAGGGCAAACGCATTAATCAATTGCGGTATGGTTTGTCAAATTATTTAGAATCTAGATTACGGGATTGTTATGAGGGGGGGGGGTGGCCGGGGTGTACCCAGTGGAGGATATACACATGTTGAAGGAAAGGATAAGGGATTTGCAAGATGAACGGTTTGCAGCGGTACGGGTACAGGCGGGGTTGGACGAAGTACTCTGGGGCGACAAGCCATCGGCTTGTGTGCTGCGAGGACAGAAGGTACGACAGCGAGCGACTACAATACCGGGATTGCAAGTCATTTCTTCGGTGGAGGGTTTTAGAGAGGGGTCAGGTATTAAGGGAAACCACGGGGATGAGTGCATATGCAGATAGATGTTTTGAGGAATACGGGAAAAGTAGTGGGGTGGATGGAGAGGTTCTTGGGCAGGTATGTGAGTATGTGCCATGCAAACTAGGGAGGAGTGATCGGGAGGCACTGGGTGGGGTCATTGAGGAGGAGGAAATATGGAGAGCCCTTATGGACATGAGGAAGGGAAAGACACCCGGGATCGATGGTTTACCATGCGAATTTTATGTACAGCACTGGGGTCTGCTTAGGGGTTTCCTAGTAGGGTTAATGAATGCCATGAAAGAAGGAGGTAAGATAGGAGAATTGCAGGCAACGGCGGTGGTGGTGTTGGTCCCGAAGGGTAAACAGCAGAGTACCCTTCGGGATTACAGAGCCATTCCATTGCTTTGTGCTGATTATAAATTGTTCGCGAAAATTCTTGGGAATCGGCTTAAATGTGTTGTGGGGAGGATCGTGTTTGAGTCTCAGTTTGGGTTACCTGGTAGGTCGATGGGCGAGGGCCACGGGATCATAAAGGGGTTCCTGGAGGACATGGAAAGGGGCAGAGGGGCGTTAGTGGCGTTGGATTGGCAAGGGGCAGAGGGGCGTTAGTGGCGTTGGATTGGCAAGGGGCTTATGACAGGGTGGAAAGAAAGGCTTTGAGGGATATTCTCCTACGACAGGGGTTTGGCGAAGAAATAGTGGGGTGGGTGGGTACGTTGTACTCAAACGCGAAGGTACGGGTGCAAATCAATGGGTGTGTGGGGGAGGGAGTCAACATGGAGCGGGGTCTTCGGCAGGGATGTCCATTATCACAACTATTGTTTGCATGTGTTCAGGATCCCTTTTATAGGATGGTGGAGGATCGTCTAAGGACAGGGGGGGGGAGGGTGAGCAGAAGCCTTGGCCTGGTTTGGTGGGCTATGTTGATGATACAACTATTTTGGTGAGTGAGGGGACAAGGTTAGGACTTTTGGGGGAAGTTGTACGCAATTTTGGGAGAGAGACTGGGATGAAGGTGAATCTGGAGAAGTCAATGATAATGGGGCTGGGAGAGTGGGCAGGGAGATTAGAATGGGGATGCGATGTTGTGCAGTGGCGGACCGGGAGTCTGAAAATCTGCGGTGTTATATATGAAGCTGACCTGAGTGCTGCCAGGGTTAACAATTCGAATAGGATGGTGGAACAGGTGCAGTGTCGTTTGGGAATGTTGCGACCTCACCATTTAACCCTTAGGCAACGCGCAATTGTCATCAATGTATTACTATATAGTAAAGTCTGGTTTGTTTTGGCTGTGATGCCGTTAACAGGAATGGCGATCACGAGTATTCTTAGAATGGTGTTCAAATTTTTGTAGGGTTCAGGGTGCAACTGGTTGTGAAGGGAGGTAGTGACATTGCCGGTATGTAGGGGAGGGTTGGGTTTGTTGGCTTGAGAAAGCGTGTGAAATGTGTGTTTATTAAGAGGAAAGTGATGAGTGCAGGTGGATGGAGGGGGGGTCAGCTAGATAAGGTACATGCTCAGGGCCGGATTAAGAAGTCTCCAGATTAAGTTTAATAGGGAAAGTACATCAAGACAACCAAAACCATTTACCAACAGCCATTATAACTATCTTGTTAAATCATGCATTTTAAAGAGAATAAATAAAGACGATAGTTTCTTGATTGGTATTAAATTGTGACTCATGTCCCTTTTTATTTCAGCTAACATACAGCACTTTTATTCCCTTTATATATACTGACATTATGTTATCATTGCACATGCATAAGATTAAAATCATTAAACCAAGAAAGTAAAAGAATTTGTTTATATTACAGGCCTTTTTAAAAAAAACCTTTTTCGGATTTCATTTGGCAAAATCGTAAATTATATTTGAAAATCAATTTTCTTTTTGATCAGCTCAATGGTCAACAAGGCTGGTTACACAATTTGTCTTGGTCATTGTTAAAACGGGCTGGTTTTCATCTTTTCAAAAAGAAATGAACGTTTTCCTTCACAGTTAGTAGCTGGAAGTGTTAGGTAAAGGCGTTTCACTATGTCAACATTGGGGAAGGTTTTCTGAGATCCTGTTTTTCTTAAATGTTTCAAAGCAGCTGAGGGGCACTTTTTTCAGGTGGAGCTTTAATTTGATTCATACCCCAAAAAAAGGGAACTTTTTCTTCAACAAAGTGTCCTAAAAATTTGCTGAAATTTGTTGTTGCAATTTTAAAGCAGTTCTCTAAATTCTGCTCTGGCTAGTGAAATTTTTGAAAGAAATCCAAACTTGCATTGGATTCTGGTAGTTTTTCTTTTCTTTTCAAAAATTCTGTAATCGTGAACCCCAAAATGGCGAGTAGCTTTTAATTTCTCCCTTTGGTAGCAACAAAATTTCATTGTTGGCTTTTCAAAATTGTTTCCTTTTCCCTTGACCGCTGATGATCAGCCCGGTAACTGTAGTCTTTCCAGCATTTTGTTTTCTCTTAAAAATTTCAAAAGCTTCATCTTTGCGAAAGGAGTTAAAAATTCCACTAACCCTGTAGGGGTTAGCACGTGCCATTTAAATTTAAAATTTTTGAAGTTTTTTCTTTTGGGCTTTTTAAACCTTTCCAGTAAAAAGCCCCAAAAGAAACCGGGAGAAAGGGCCCAATTCAAATCTTCCAATTTTGGCTAAGCTGGCTGCTTCGCTTCTTTGTTGCGTTGGTCTTCATCCTTGCTTTTTGGGGATAAAAGCGAAGTATTTCAGCAAGCTGTCTTTCAAGATGTGTTGTGCGGACCACTTGTTGTTGATAATGTTTTGAGACATCTCATGAATGGTTGACTTGAGTTACTCCACCGATGCGTTAAGCAGAAAAAAAAATTAAAGGTGCTTGTAAAAAGTCCAAAAAAAAAACTGCAGCGCCCAAAAACACTCCGCAGACATCCCCCAACAAGATTAAGAGAATGTGTTAGCGGGCCATATCAAAAAGTGGGTTGATTGTTTGATAGGGCTTGCAATCCTTATTTTTACCCGACATTTTTCTTGCATTGTCGTAGCTCTGGCCACGGCAACCCAAAATAGAGAGATAGTTCAGCGAGTACCCAGTACTCATTCATCATTTTCTCCTTCATGGCGGGAAGAGGAAAAATTTTATAAGGCTTACGGCTTCCCATGGAGTCGACAAAGCGATCAATAAATGCAATTGATCTGTATGTGAATATCTGGTGTGATCTACATTTATTGCAAAGTTTTTTTGCATTTTTCACGCTGTATGATGTTTTTGAGGCCCTTTCTTAGTCATGTTAATTTATTATTTTATTATTATAATCAAGGGGGGGAAGGCAAAAACCCGGAGGATTATACAGCCCCTGGGGGGGGGGGATGTGGAAGGCATTAGGTTTAAATTGGGGGAAAACTGGAGCACAGACCCAAATTCCCTAAATCAAGACCCCCTCACCAACATAAAGGAAAATTTCCTTGGGGGGCTCGTTCAAAAAATCTTGCATATGTAGATGACATGTAAGACAGTGCCTCTTCCTGCATTCCCAAGGGGACACAGTTTTGCTAAGAATGGTGATTGTGTAACAGTTCTATGATCCCTGGGAAAATTCCCATTGTTTTCCGAACCAAAACTCATTTTCCCACGGAAAGGGGAAAAGTCTTTAGAGCTAGAATTTTCAACGCAACAACTTTTTCTAAAATTTTTTAAATAAGTGCGCTTTTTTTCAGTTTGTTTTTCCAAAATGAAAACCCAAAAAAGCCTTTCTTCTGTGCACGAATACACGGGCTAAAATGAGCTCCGTGAGTGGTGTTTTTTCTTTTCCCTCGAAACGCTTGGAATTTTTCCCAGTCTTTAAACCCCCTGTGTGAAGGTATTTTTTTTGGGTAAAAAAATAGCTTGCATGCTGAACAGTACATTTTTTCTGACTTTCGATTATACCATCCTGATTTTTTCACTTTTGTTTTGCAAGTTCCTAAAAACATAGATGCTTTAAAAAAACGACGACTTCCATCATCATAAATCCTTGCTGATTTCCTAAAGTCAATGTTCGGGTTTTGACTGAAGTTTTTACAATGAAAACATTACGTGAGAATCTGGGATACATTTGACCTGAGCAGGATCTTTTAAAAACAAACCCGTGGAGAAATGTCCGTTTTAGGCATTGGAGGAGACACAAAAGAAGTAGATGCGGCTGGGAAAAAAATGGAGGGAGGGCTTCCTGTTATGATCTGAGTATCTGCAGATTCAAATGTATGGAAAACAGAAACTGTTTTGTGGCGTCGTGTCTTTCTGCGCTTCACCCCCTTTTTTTCTGTGACCCACTCGCATTTAAAAACGCCAACATCACGTTCACGAGATGCCTTTAAAGAGGATTATCCTGTCTGTAATCATGCAAAAACAAATTTTCATTATCAATTATTTTTAAATTTTTTTAATTTTTATTAAATTTTTTTGTCAATTGGGGGGATATGGCCCTTTTAGCCCCTTTCCCCTGGCGGCATCTAAAAATTCAAAACGTTACCCGAAAGGAGTCTATACAGAATTTTACCCTAATTGGTTGTGATTTGGGGTCGAATATTTTACTAATTCATCCCCCTTGATCTCCCAAATTTTCTTAAAAAGAAAACTTCTGAGTCCAAAAAACAATGACAATGGTATTTTTTACCATTTTTCATAACTAATAATCATTAGTTTTTCATGTACATGGCCAACCACCCTAGTAAGGCATGAGAATTAAAAATGCAGGGACAATTTTCAGTTTTCCCCCAACAACGTTTTCTGTGTGGTTATGTGTTTCTGGGGAAATATGTAGTTAAATTAATTGATGTTACTCACTTCCCTCGCAAATTTAAAAAAAATAAGCATTTGCGACGGAAGTGTGTAGAAAATCAATCATTGAGATCTGTTATTGAAATGATAAAGACTTAAAGAAGGACAAAAGGCTTTTAAAAACCTACAAAAGGAAGTCAGTTTTCGTTTTTTAGGTTTTTTTGTATAGTTTTTTACCAAAAATGCGTCTTTTGGTCCATGCGTCTTTACGGTAAGTAACCCTATCGGTTTCCTTCCTTTAAAATTTAAGGGCGAAAAAAACATTTTCCCCTACACTCAATGTCTATCAACAACACTTCAGTTAATTTGTCACAGACAAATCTAGAAAACGTGTAATTATACAAAAAAAATTGGAGAGAAGTCCCCTACTCACCCATTGCGGGAAAACACAGTTTCTGATGTAAACCAAAGGGGGTGTTTGGTGTTGCCATCTATGGTTAGGTTTATTTATTTTTATTTTTTTTATTTCATTATTTATTTTTTTTTGATTAATTTTTAAAAATCAATTTTACTCTCCAAACATTGAACTTTTTTGGTGGGACCCTTTGCACTTTCACCATGTGCGCAGTCTTGGGTGAGCCCCCGAACCCCTTGGACTGCGGGGCCCTAGGGGAAATGCCCAGTTTGCCCATGCGGGAAAACCCACCCTGACATGCTCACCTGGGAAATGGTTTTTGGGGGGCGGAATGAAGGAAAGGGAAAAAAGTGTTACGTTTCCCTTTGTGTTAGCCAGGGAAACCGGGAAAGTAAAGGTGGGAACTTTGTGTAAATTGTTAGAGGGACTTGTAGTGGCCCGGTTGAAAGGGGTCTACCCCCCGTTTGCTTGGTGTAAAATGGCGAAGTTTAGTAAATTAAGGTACGAGTGATTGGGGGATTGGTGGTTCGTGTGGACTAGATGAGAGGTTGTGAAAGATTAGTTTGCTTTTTTCCCCTTTATGGGGAAGGTGAAAATTTTTTTTATAATTAAGGGGGAAGCGCTAAACCCCGGGGGATTATACAGCGCTGGGGGGGGGGATGTGGGAAAGGGATTTTGGCTTAATTCGGGGAACTGGAGCACGGATCCCAAATTTCCCCAAACGAGCCCTCCCAAAATCAAGGAACTTCCTTGAGGGGAAAGGTGTAAAAAAGCGTTTAATATATACATTTTTTAAAATATAAACCCATAAATTATAAACATGTATATTTTTTTGGTGGTTTATATTCCGCTTTTACTGCTCTTGCAATTTAATTTTACCTTTTATGAGAATGTTTTCCTTTCCTATGGTTCCTTGAAGCATGAGTTATTTTTTTTTTTTTTTTTTTTTTTTTTTTTTTTTTTTTTTTTTTTTTTTTTTTTTTTTTTTCCCTTTTTTAAAAGTGTTCCTTTAGCGCTTCTTTTTGTTATAATAATAATAATGTAACTGTTCCCGAACAGTTTGCAGTATTTCCTATTATTAAAATGTGTTTTATGAGGATTGTTCTTAAATTAAATTTTTTTATATATTTTATTAAAATTGATTGGCGGTGATAGAAGGCACAGTGATAGTATAGTCTTGGGAATGTGTGTTACGTTTTGTTAAGTTATATGTGGTGTGTTAGTGTTAGAAGGGGTTTAGTGTTGTTAACTTACTAAAATCATATAGACAATTTTGGGTAATTTTTCATGTCCCAGTTTGGATTTCCCCCTTTAAAATATGTAATAGCCCCTAGTGTACCACATGTAGCGTGGGGTATTATCTTGCTTTTGGCGTGAACTTAGTTATGTAATGTTTTTTTTAAAAGTTTTATTTCTGATGTCAACTTAATAATTGATATTATATTGGTGGTGTTATTCTTTACTTTTTACGGTGTATGTGTAAGGAATGTAATGTTTATATTTGTTTTTTTGTTTTAAATTTATGTTTTTGTTTTGTTGTTCATGCACTACCAACCCTTTGGGAAATCTCTTAAGGTTTTTTTATGAGGTCAGAGTTTACCCTTAATTAGGATAATTAAGTAAAGTTATTTATAAAAAGGGGATGTACACATGTTAAGGGGGGGGGAAGTGTCGTGTGTGCTGCACTGGCAATAATGATTATTGAAAAGGGGGTTTTTAGGATGGTTGTGGGTTATGTATATGGTTGTAATATGGCAATTTTCTCGGTGTTTATTTTTTTGTACCGGGATTTTGTTTAGGGTTTTTTAATATCTAGTATGGTTTTTAATTTTTTTCTTATAATTTTGTTTTGTTTTGTTTTTTTTAAAAAAAAATTTTAAAAAAAAATCCAATAAAGTGGCTTATCAACTCATTATTTTTTTTTATTATCTTATAGATTCGTGGAGAAAAAAAAGCTAAACCAGTATACTGGCCGAGGAAAAAGGGAGGCAATGGGTTCGAACCAGAGGCGTCATTTCCAAATCTTGGGGGCAGAGCTCTCCATCGGCGTCAAGGAACTTTTGGAGGTTTTTAAAACGAGAAACATAAACCCTCTTGGCGGGGTTTTTATTCACTATCTTTTATTAGTCAGTTATTAAAACTTGTGATATAACTAAATGCAGTCAATCAACTGCCTTGTAACCTTACCAGACATTACTATTACTCTGACCTCAAGTTCCTGTATCCAGAACTGCATCACTTTCGTATCTGATGTGATTAAGTTCTACATTATTTGGATACAAAAGTGCACGATGCCCAGAAGTAGTGGAAAAGACATCTTAGGATTACACAGGTCCGTAAGGATTACACAGCGCATGGGGTGGGGTGGGGGGGGGGTGGAAGGTCTTCAGGCTTAATTCAGGGAACTGGAGCACAGATCCAATTCCCTATATTAAGAGCCCCTCGCCAGAAGTTCCCAGAGGAAAGTCACACTATGTTTCGGGATATCTTTGGCCGTCATCAAAATTCAGAGTAATTTAAATGAATGGCCTGCAAAGTTAGTCTCCAAGCTTGGCCTGTAAAGTTGATCTCGAAACTTGGCCTGTTAAGTTGGTCTCCAAGCTTGGCCTCCATAAAACTTGTTCAAACTCAGAAAGGTCAGAAATGAACATATAAGCAGTAAAGCATTTATTAAATATTACATTCTATATACATTTATCAACATTGTTGTGAACCATTGGTAATACCGGGATAATATAAACCCTTGCTCATACTGACAGACATATACATTTTGTTTATGCTTTCAAACATATATTTAGCTTATACTGAGACATACATTTTTGTACAGAGACATATACATTTGCTCATACTGACAGACATATACATTTGCTCATACTGACAGACATATACATTTGCTCATACTGACAGACATATACATTTGCTCATACTGACAGACATATACATTTGCTCATACTGACAGACATATACATTTGCTCATACTGACAGACATATACATTTGCTCATACTGACATACATACATTTGCTCAATTGACTTGTGTAATTGCTTTGTTTAAAAACATTTTTAACAACTCTAATGGCCAGACAACGAACCGAGATAAGTGAACAGAGGACCGAGCCTGCAGGCAGTAAAAAAAAATACATTAACTTTTAAGATTTGCGTTTTCATCTCTTATTTCTTTTCATGTGATGACTCGACGACGAATCTCGTGGAAGACGTATTTTGTGTGTACTTTTATTCTCCAGTTCCTTGGATCAAGGTTCTATAACAGCATTAAGTTCCCCCCTTACTTAAAGGTTAGTGTAGAGCTTTATCAAGTCGTGTTTG
>NC_069437.1:11483296-11507188 GCF_026875155.1 Cherax quadricarinatus | reverse complement strand
AAACCATTTTACAACAGCCATATATATACTATCTTGTTAAATCATGCATTTTAAAGAGAATTAACTCAAGACGGCATAGTTATTACTAGATTTAGGCTATTAAAGTTGTGACCATCCTGTACCTATTATATTCAGCATAAAACACTACAGCACTATTTATTCCATTTATATATCATGACCATTATTGTTATCATTGCATATGCATAAGACTATCCAAATCATTATAAACCCAGGAAAGTAAAGAATTGTTTATATTTCACAGGCTTCTTAAATAAACCTTTTCTGGATTTCATATGGCAAAATCGTCAATTATATTCTGAAAATCAATATTTCTTGTTAGATCTCAGACTCAATTGTGTCAACAAGGCTAGGTTACACAATTTGCTTGGCTCATTGTTGACCGGAGATGTTTTTCATCTTTCAAAACACGAATAATGAAACGTTCTCCTTCCCATGTTAGTAGTGGGAAGTGTTAGGTAAGGCGATACACTATGTCAACATTAGGGAGGTTTCTGATGATACCTTCATTTCTTAAATGTTTCAAAGCTCAAGCTGAGGCGCTCATTTTTCAGGTTGGAGCTTTAATCTGATTCATATACCAGAAAAATGAACTATTCTTCAACAAATGTGTCTGAACATTGCTGAAAGTTGTTGTTGCAACTTTAATGCAGCTTCTCCTCAATTTTCCTCTTGCATCTGGATATGTAGTAATTTTGAACAGAAATCCAAACTTGTCATTGAGATTCTGGTAGATTTTCTTTTCTTTTCACAAATTCTCGTAATCAGTGAATCCAGAATGGCGATGTAGGCGTTCTTACTTTCTGCATTGGTAGCAACACATGATTTCATTGTTGGCATCTTCAAAATTGTTTCCTCTTCTTGGGATCCGCTGATGATCAGCCGGTAACTGGTAGCTTTTCACCAAGCAGTTTTTAGCTTTCCTCATCAAACATTTCAAAGCTTCATCATTGCGAAGTGGCTTACAATTCCACTAAGCCTGCATAGAGGTTTGCACAAGTAGCCATTTCAATTTAATTTTCTGAAGTGTCTTGTTCGTGGCTTTTAACCGTTCCCGTATCAAGTCCCGAAGCCACACAGAGTAAAGGGCCAAATTAAAATCTTCCAATTTTGATTGCTAAGTGGCTCTTCGCTTCTTGTAGTTGAGGTCTGGTCATCATCCTTGCTATTTGGATCAAAGCAGAAACGTATTTCAGCAAAGCTGTCTTTCAAAGCATGTGTTGCTGCGCTGACCACTTGTTGTTGATAATGATTGATGACATCTCCATGAAGGGTTGTCCTGGGTATACTCCCGTGCGTTGAAGCAGAGAAAAATTAAAGTTGCTTGTAAAAAGTCCAAAAAATGAAAAACTGCAGCGACCACAACACTCCGCTATGCACATTGACCCACACGATTAAGAGAATGTGCTAGCAGGGCACATTACTTCAGCAAGTGGCTTGATTGGCTTGATTACGGGCTTGCAATCCATTTATATTTACCCGACACGTTACTTGCATGTCGTAGCTCTGCACGGCAAATCCATAATAGAGAGATCATGTTCACGCAGAGTATCAGTACTACATTTCATCATTGTTTCTACTTCATGCCTGGAAGAGGAATGAATTTTAAAAAGCGCTCTACAGGCTTCAACTTGGAGTCGACAAAGCGATCAATGAATGTCAATTGATCTGTAAGGTGAAATATTGGAGTTGAATCTACACTTATTGCAAAGTATTTTGCAGTTTTCACAGCTGTGCATATGATGTTATTGAGGACCTTCTTAGTCATCAGTTCAATATTATTATATTATTTTTATAATCAAGGGGGAGGATGGAAGCGCTAAAACCCGAGCGGGATTATACAGCGGCCTGGGGGGGGGGGATGATGGTAGGCATTCAGCTAATTCGGGGAACTGGTGCACAGATCCAATTCCTAATCAAGAGACCCTCTCCAACATCATAGGAACCTCCTTGAGGGCATCAGTTCAATAAATTCATTGAATATAGTAGATGACATGTAAGATACAGTTCCTTTCTGGCATTCCCAGTTGTGTTGACCACATGATTTGCTAAGGAATGGATCGAATTGTGCTAACGTTCTATGATCCCTAGGAAATTGCCATGTTTTCCGAACCAAAAAACCTATTTCTCCACGGAAAAGCAAGTCTCTTAGAGCTAAGAATTTTTTACAACAGCAACAACTCTTTCTAGAATTTTTCTCCAATAAGTTGCGCTTCTTTTTCAGTTTGATTTTCAAATGAAATCAATAAGCCTTTCTTCTGTCACGAAAATTACATGGCTAAAATGCAGCTCCTGGTGAGTGGTGCTGTTTTCATGTCTCGAAAAACGCTTGGAATTTTTCAGTCATTGACCCTGGTGTGAAGGTATTTTCTTGTAGAAAAATAGCTTGCATGCTGAACAGTACACTTTTGTCTGAGTCTAGATTAAGTTGATTATACCTCCCATGATCTTTCCACAGTTTCTGAATTTGCAAGCTGCCTATAAAACAGAGATGACTTTAAACAACGCGACGACTTCCTCATCATAAATCCTTGATGATTTCCTAAAGTCAATGTTCAGAGTTTGACTGAAAGTTTTCTACATGAAAACATTACGTAGAGAATCCTGGGATTACATGATTGACCATGGTGGCAGGAATCTTTTAAGACACATCCTGTGGATGAAATGTCCGTTGAGACATTTGAGAGGAGACACTAAAGAAGTAGATGCAGGCTTCGAGAAAATAAGGAGGGCAGGGCTTCCTGTATGGATCTGAGTATTGCAGATTCAACTGTACTGGTAACATCAGAAACTGTTTTCGTGGGCATGTCTGTGATCTTTCTGCCAGCTTCCTACATCTTTCTTTTCTGTGACCCACTCGCATAAGACGTCCAACATCACGTGCACGAGATGCTATAATGAGGATGTTATCATGTCTGTAATCATGCAAATACAAATTTTCATTATCATTATTATTAATTTTTTAATTCATTATTAAAATTTTTTGCTGTCAATTTAGGGGGCGGACATGTGCCTTGTAGCCCCCTTTCCTCTGGCTCTGCGCATCTAAAAATTTCAATACGTTACCAGAAAGGAGTCATATACGAACTTATACCAGAGATTGGTTAGTGATTTGGGATAACGAAATATTTTACTATTCATCCTCCTTGATCTCCAATTTACTTAAACAGAAATCATACTGAGTCCAAGAACCAATGCACAAATGGTTTATATTACCATTTTTCATAACTAAACTAATCATTATGTTTTGCATGATACAGGGCCAACCACATAGATAACGGTCATGAGAATTAAAGAATGCAGGGACATTTTTCAGTTTCACCCAACAACGATTTTTGATGTGGCTTATGTGTGTCTGGGGAAAAATATGTAGTAAATTAATTGATGTTCTACATCACTTCCGTCGCAACTTGAAAACTTATGCATTTGCGGACGGGAAGTGATGTAGAAACATCAAGCAATTGAGATCTGTTATGAATGATAAAGACTTTAATAGACAGGACAAAGTGCTTTTAAAACCACAAACGGAAGTCAGTTTGCGTTTTTGTAGGTTTTTCTGTATAGTATTTTTACCAAAATATGCGTTCTTTTTGGTCATTGCGTCTTTACTGCGTCAAGTAACCCTATCAGGTACCTGCCTTAACATTTAAGAGGCGGAAAAACAAAACACATTTATCCATACCATCAATGGTCTATCAACAACACTTCAGTTAATTTGTCACAGTACAAGTCTAGATACCGTTTAATTACTCAGAAAAATTGAGGAGAAGTCTCCCATCTCACCCATTAGCGGGAAAACCACAGTGTTCTGATGTAACAAAGGCGTGTTGAAGTGTTGCCATCTATGGTTAGGTTTATTTATTTTTATTTATTTTATTTCATTATTTATTTTTGTTTTTGAGTAATTTTTAAAAAATCAAATTTTACTCTCACAAACACTTGAACTTTGTATGGTAGGGGACCCCTTTAGCACTTACTACATAGTGCGCAGTCTTGGGTGAGGCCCCTGAACCCCTTGGCTGCGGGGGCTCCCTAGGCAAATGCCTAGTGTGCCTATGCGGCAATCCGACCCTTGTACTTGCCTACCTGAGGATGTTATGGAGGGGCGGAATGAAGGAATGTTGTAAAAGTGTTACGTGCTTGTGTTAGCCAGGGAACGGGAAAGTAAGGTGGGAAACTTTGTGTAAATGTTAGAGGACTTGTAGTGAGCGCCGGTTGAAAGGGATCTACCCATGTATGCTTGGGATGTAATAAGGCGAAGCTTTAGTAAATTAAGGATACGAGTGATTGGGTGTGATTGGTGCGTACTCGTGTGAGTCTAGTTGAGAGGTTGTGAATGATTTGTTCTGTTAGTTCCCTTGATGGGGAAGGTGTAATATATTATTTAATTTTTATAATTAAGGGGGAAGCGCTAAACACCGGAGTGTATTATTCAGCGCCTGGGGGGGGGGGGGGATGTGGAAGGCATTCAGGCTTTATTCGGGGAACCGGAGCACGGATCAATTCCTAAAATCAAGAGCCCCCTCACCAACATCAAGGAAACCTTCTTGAGGGGAGGAAAGGTGTAAATAGCAGTTAAATTCTCACATTTATTAATTTATAACCTATAAAACTATGTATACATTATATTGTTTGGTTAGAGAGTTTATATTCGCTTGTTATGCTCTTGCCATTGAATTTTAACCTTTCATGAGAATGTTTTCCCTTTCACTATGGTTCCTTGAAGCATGAGTTATTTTTTTTTTTTTTTTTTTTTTGTTTTTTTTTTTTTTTTTTTTTTTTTTTTTTTTTTTGCCATTTTGTAAAGTGTTCCTTAGGCTTTCTTTTTGATTATAATAATAATAATGTAACGTGTTCCTTGCAACAGTTTGCAGTATTACCTATTATTATGTAAAACATGTGTTGATGAGGATTAGTTCTTCTAAATTAATATTTTTGTATATATTTGTATGTAATATTAGATAGGCGCGTGATAGAAGGCACCAGTGATAGTATAGTCTTGAGGAATGTGTGTTACGTTTTGTTAAGTTTTATTGTGGTGTGTTAGATGTTAGAAGGAGTTTAGTGTTGTTAAACTTACCTAAAAATCATGATAGACAATTTGGAACTACTTTTTCATGTCCTAGACTTGGATTCTTTAAATTGTACATAGCCCTAGTAGTGTACTCACTTATGTAGCTATGTGGTGTATTTTCTTGCATTGTTGAGCTGGACTTCACGTTATGTAATGTTCGTTTGAAAGTTTCTATTTCATCATGATTGTCAACATTATAATTGATATTAGAGTTGGGTGGTGTATATTCTTCTACTTTTTTCGGGTAAGTGTATAGGAATGTACTGTTTAAATATTTTTTTTAGTTGTTAATTGTATGTTGTTTGTGTCTTGTTGTTCATGCTCTACCTACTCTTTGGTAAATACTCATTAAGGTTTTGATGAGGTTCAGAGTTTGACCTAATTAGGATAATTAATGTATGTTATTTATACGGGGGACTGTACAATGTTAAGGGGGGTGAAGTGTCTAGATGTGTGTCTGCACTGGCAATATTGATGTATTGGAATGGGGTTTGTTGGATTGTGTGTGGGTTATGTATATGGTTGTAATATGGCAATTATATCGGTGTTTATTTTTCTGTACCGGGTTTGTGTGACATAGAGGATTTGTAATATTCTAGTAGGTTTTTTAATTTTATACTCTTATACATTATTGTATTTGTTCTATGTTTTAATTAATTAGTTAGATAAAAAAATCCAATAATGTGGCTATATCAACTCATTATTGTTATTATATTAGTTTTTAATAGATTCGTGGAGGAAAAACGCTAAACCAGATTATACTGAGCCTGAGGGAAATATGGGAGGCTATCGGGTTCGAACCATGAGGACGTCATTTCAATCTTTGGATCAGTGCTCTCTCTCCAACGGCGTCAAAGGAACTTCCCTTGAGTGGAATATACATGAGAAACATACACCTATCTTGGCCCGTGTATCATCTCACTACCTTTGTTTTAGTCAGTTATTAATACTTGTGATATAACTAAATGCAGTCAATCAACTGCCTTGTAACCTTACCAGACATTACTATTACTCTTGACCTCAAGTTCCGCTGTTCCAGAACTGCATACTTTCGTATTCTGATGTGTTTAAGTTCTACATTATTTGGATACAAAATGTGCACGATGCCAGTAATTAGTGGAAAAGGAAGCTAAAATCTTGGATTACACAGGTCCGTAAAATAGGGGGATTCCAGCGCCTTGGGGTGGGGTGGGCGGGGGGGGTGGAAGGTCTTAGCTTAATTCAGGGAACTGGAGCACAGATCCAATTCCCTATATTAAGAGCCTCCCAGATGTTCCCAGAGGAAAAGTCACATAGTTTCGGGATATCTTTGAGCGTCATCAAAAATTCAGAGTAATTGAAATGATTGGCCCTGCAAGTTAGTCTCCAGCTTGGCTGTAAATTGATATCGACGAAACTTGGCTGTTAAGTGGTCTCCAAGCTTGGCCTCCATAAATACTTGTTCAAACTCAGAAGAAAGGTCAGAAATGAAATATTAAGAGGTAAAGCATATTATTTAACACATTAACATTCTATATACATTATTAAACATTGTGTGAACCATTGGTTAATCCGGGATAATATATTTATACAGCACAATTATCATCACTACCTTCAACAGGGGAAAAAGCCAGATTTGTAGGGTTCATACAACGACTGTGGTTTAATGGAGAGGAAAATAGGTTCTGATCCAAGGAAAGGGAGGATAGCGTCCATTTCCATGAAATCAAGAACTCCTCACCAGCTCAAGGACAACTTCCTTTGAGGTGGTCACCACTGCACATTGACATCGTAAACCTTGAAATGAACACAGTGACATACTTTCATTACTATTAGTATAGGTAATGGAAGATTCCCTCTTCCACTTCCTTGGATCAAGCCTGTTTATCTCTCATTCTCTAGGCTATGTATACAACACTCATTGATTTAGCGCTTCCCCATGAATATTATAACAATTGCCCTTAATGTTGAGTTTCATTCATTCTCTATACCATTTTCTGTGTTGACATAAAGACGATGGCTGTTACAAACCTCTTACAAGCTCCTCTGTTACTTAAAGTCAATATTATTTTACATGTTGTTGGCTCACACAAGGCGTTGTTGTTACCCGTCTGGACACTACGTTGGATTGCGTGCAGGCAGCAGCAACAGCAGCCTGGTTGATCAGGCTCTGATCCACCATGAGGCCTGGTCACAGACCGGGCCGCGGGGGCGTTGACCCCCGGAACTCTCTCCAGGTAAAGTCCAAGTTGTCTTCACGGTGCAAATGTTGGGAGAACCACTGTCGAGTTGTGTCGTCGGAGCAAACACTGCATAACTTGTAACAGTGGAACTGCCTAGTTAGAGGTTACTGAATACATAAGGCGTCTTTAATGCCTTGCATGTAACTTGTTTACCACAGTCAAGTGTTATTTTATACTTGAAATAATGAATTAAAGAAAACTCTCAGCATATACAGAATGTATTATGTATATGTTTAGAAAAACCGAACAAGTAGATAAATTAGATGTGTAAAAAACACTTGGGTATCTTTATTGCGGAGACGTCTAGCCAAACACTGGCTTTCTATAATTCCATAAAAGTTGGTAAATCGCTGACTGGATGTGTAGAGTGCGGTCGTGGTTTGCCCCTCTACTGTTTCCCAGACGACTACTCAGGCTAAAAAAATGGCGCCAGTGTGAGCGCAGGAGATTGAATACTGTGGGCATTGAGATCATTAGTGGGGCTTTAAACGCATTCGTCAGGTGATGTGTTATTTCCCAAAATTGTAACGAGGGACATACGGCAGCCAGAGACGAGGATTTGTTATGGAGTGGCATGAAACGGTGTGTTATAGGATATCCATGTGAAGATGTGCTAACTGCTCAAGTATACGAGGCGTTGGCAGGATCGTTATCATGATGTAGCATTAACATAACACCGCAGTGAGGGTCAAGTTGACGGATGTATCACGACATTATTTCGTGGGTTAAGCTCCGCAAGTGCCCTTTTGAGGCTGATGAGTGGATATTCGCGATGTTTTCGAACGTTTGGAAGCTGTACCATCTAGCCCAACCTGGTAAATGGGTAAAGGAGTTACAACATGGATATCTGAGGGTTATTTCAATTCAAGATGACGCTAAGGCATACTATACCCTCGTATGTATATCTCGAGGAGTTATTGAACCCAGGTAATGGTAGAGTATGCTGGGCTGAGGCGTACCATGCCGACTGTTGTGGCGATATGACAATATGGTGGCAGACTGTCGGCAAGCGGTATATGGCTCCTGGGCGGCAAGGGGCGGAGCACCTGCGCATGGAGAAACGATGCCTAAGGAAGAACAGGTGGCAGGAGGAGGGCATAGTCGCTTGTGGAGGTGAGGAGGTGGTGGCCTCTGTGGAATCGGAAGAAAGAAGTGTTGAGTCCATGAATCACCCTGGCCCATCAACAGTACAGTTGTCCGTGAGGAGGTGCAGGTGGGCAAAGCAGTGCAAGCTATTGGGAGTTGGAGATGGTGATACAGGCTATTGTTTACAGTCTATGAGGTGGAGAGTCAAAGCGAGCAGGGAACCTGAGAATCAGGAGCAGAATGGTGATGTGCCAGGGGGGGGGGGAGGATAGGTGGCACCTGTATGGACTGTGCGAGGGCCATGGAGTAAACATTGGAGGCGGATTAAGGGTGGTTGAGGTAGAAGTTCATTGTGCATGGCTCTCAGGACTCTATATGGAAACTGAGGGAGCTCAAGGAAAAAGGGCAAGCAACGTCAGATTCGGATGATGTTCTGATGCCGGCGCAAAGGCCAGGGAAAAAGACATGGGGTATATGGTACCCGAGTGATTCTACGAGGGGCCAAACAGATGGGGGGGGGATGTTGGGAAGGAGGATGGAGTGTGTGGCAAAGGCAATGCCCAGAGGGAATGGTCTGAAAGGGAAGAGTTTGACTGAGGTGGTGAGGGAAACCTTAAACTGGCTCAGGTGTGTAAATTAAATTTAATGGTTCTTGTGTTATGGTTTTTAACGTGATGGCTTCAGGATGTTTTTGAATAGATACAAGTTGACGTAGCTTTTGTGCCTGCGAGCACAATTTTAAGCTTGGTCGTGAATTAATGGTGCCTGGGGTATCAGGCTTATGTCGTTAGGCGTCTGAGCGTTTAAAAAGGAGGAGTGGTGTGATGTGTGACAGGGAGGCGAGCCGTTTGATTGCACAGGAAAGAGGGGGGGAGGGGGAGCGTATTACGTGTGGAAGGATGGTGGATGGGTGAGAGAGTGGCGTTTGTGTGTGTGTATGCCCCAGCAGAAAGTGACACGAAAGTAAGATGGATTTCTGTGCAGGAGGAGCTTGTGTACTACCTAGCACGTTACCGGCTGTGGCGTTTGTGGGGGGGGGATTGGATTTGATGTGTTAAGACCTGGAGTTTAATGAGAGAGAGAGAGTTTCGGGGGTCAAACGCCCCCGCGGCCGGTCTGTGACCAGGCCTCCCTGGTGGATCAGCGCCTGATAACCAGGCTGTTGCTGCTGGCTGCACGCCAAAACCCAAGTACGAGCACAGCCCGGCTGATTTCAGGATATGCCTTTAGGTTGCTTGTCCAGTCCAGCTTTGAAGACTGCCAGGGGTCTGTGTAATCACCTTATGTGTGATGGATGGCAGTGAACAGTCTCGGTCCCCTGACTCTTATTGTATTGTCTCTTAACGTGCTAGTGACAACCCTCTTTTCATTGGGGGGATGGTGCATGTCTGCCGTCTTTTGCTTTGTATGTGAGGATTTTCGTGTGCAAGTTCGGTACTAGTCCCTCTAGGATTTTCCAGGTGTATATAATCATGTTCTCTCCTCCTGCGTTCCAGGGAATAACAGGTTTAGTAAACCTCAAGCCTCCCGTAATTGAGGTGTTTTTCTCCGTATGGCGCGCCGTGAAAGTTTCTGCTTACATTTTCTAAGGTCGGCAATTTCACCTGCCTGGAAAGGTGCTGATAGAGTGCAGCAATATTCCAGCCTAGATAGAACAAGTGACTGAAGAGTGTCATCATGGGCTTGGCCTCCCTTGTTTGTAGGTTCTCATTATCCATCCTGTCATTTTTTCTAGCAGATGCCGAATTGATACCAATGTTATGGTCCTTGAAGGTGAGATCCCTCCGACATAATCCTCCCCAGGTCTTTGACGTTGGTGTTCGCTCTATTTTGTGCACTCAGAATTTGTTTTGTACTCTGATGAAGATTTATTTCCTAATGTTTACCATATCTGAGTAATTGAAATTCTCATCGTTGAAACTTCATATTGTTTATGCAGACCACTGAAAGATTTGGGTTTGATGTCGCCTGGGAGAGCCTTGCAGTGTCTGCAATGGAAGACATGTCATGCAGATTAGGGTGTCATCTGCAAAGGAAGACACGGTGCTTGATGGTGAATCCTTGTCTATGTCGGGATATGAGGATGAGGAACAGATGGGAGCTAGTACTGTGCTTGTGGAACAGAGCTTTTCACCGTAGCTGCCTCGGACTTTACTCTGTTGACGTCTACTCTATGTGTTCTCGTTAGTGAGGAAATTATAGATCCATCGACCCAACTTTTCCTGTTATTCCTTTAGCGCGCATTTTTGTGCGACTATTACGGCCATGGTCACACTTGTCGAAGGCTTTTGCAAAGTCTGTATATATTACATCTGCTTCTTTTTGTCTTCTAGTGCATTTAGGAACCTGTCGAGTGATACCGTAGTTGAGACAGACAGGAGCGAACCCTGTTTCTAAACCCCCAAGTTGCCCTGGGTGTGTAAACTGATGGTTTCTAGATGGTGGTGATCTTGCTTTAAGGACCCTTTCAATGATTTTTTATGATATGGGATGTTAGTGTATCGCGTCTGTAGTTCTTGCTGTTTGCTTTACTGCCCCCTTTGTGGAGTGGGGATATGTCTGTTGTTTTTGTAACTGAGGACGAACCCCCGTGTCCTGCTCCCTCTCATAGGATGGAAAAGGCTCGTAGATAGGGGCTTCTTGCAGTTCTTGATGAACACAGAGTTCCATGAGTCTGGCCTGGGCAGGAGTGCTATGGGCATGTCATTTTATCGCCTGTTCGAAGTCATTTGGCATCAGGATAACATCGGATAGGCTTGTGTTAATCAAATTTTGTGCTCTCTCTAAAATAATTCATTTTTGATCTTCGACTCTCAGTCTGGTTAGCGGCTTGCTAAAAAACTGAGTCATATTGGACTTGAGTAGCTTCACTCATTTCCTTGCGTCATCTGTGTAGGAACCATATGTTTTCAGTAGGGGCCAATTACTGGACGTTGTTCTAGATTTTGATTTGGCATAGGAGAAAGAAATACTTTGGGTTTCTTTCGATTTCATTTTATGGCTTTTAGTTCTTTCCCGCGATTCCTGACTCCAAATGGATTTTTTAGCTTAAGTTCGATGCTTGGCTATTTCTCTGGACCAGTTGTCTCCCTGCGCTTTCTGATATATTGACCTCTTTAGCGCTCTGTTATTTCTTTTCCGTTCGCCTTGTAAGGGAAGCGCCTGTCTCTTTCTATTTTACATTCTACTCCTCCTTTTTCTTAGGGAATAAGCCTTGTGCATACATCGAGTGCCACCGAAGTTAATTGTTCTAGGCATGAAGTTTTGGGTCTGTGGTGGTTAGTATATCTTCCCAGCTTATATCGGATAGGACTTGGTTTTACTTGGTCCCACTTTATGTTTTTGTTATTGAAGTTGAATTTGGTGAATTGCTCCTCGTGACTAGTCTCATTTTGTCGGTCTGAGGCTCCACGCATACATGTTGAACCTCAATTATGTTGTGATCTGAGTATATTGTTTTTGAACTTATGGTGACATTTCTTATCAGGATCATCATGTTAGTGAGATGAGGTCTAGTGCATTCTCCAGTCTAGTAGGCTCTATTATTTGCTGGTTTATAAATTGAATTTTGTGCAGAGAGATTTAAAAGCTCGTGTGAGTTGTGAGTTTCATCAGAGCTGCCTCCTGGTGTTATTACTTGCAACATATTATTTGCTATATTCCTCCATTTTAGGTGCCTTAAGTTGAATCCCCCAGGGAGCAAGATGTAGGGTGCAGTGCTGGAAGATTTTCCAGACAGTGGTCAATTTTTAACAAGCTGTTCCTGGAATTGCAGGGAAGGGGATGTTGCATCCGGAGGCTTGTAGACTACACAATGACTAGGTTTTGGTCTTCTGACTTTACTGACTTAAACTTCACACTACGTCATTTGACTGCATTTAAGCTATGTTCTTATGTGCGCAAACAAGTGACTCTGCAATTGTACAGGCAACCCCCCCTTTTGCCTGTTCACTCTGTCCATCTGATATAGGTTGTAACCTGGGATCCATATTCGTTGTCCAAGTGATCCTTTATGTGGGTCTCAGTGAAAGCCGCGAACATTGAATTCTGCCTCTGCAAGCAGAGTCCACGGATGGAAAGGTATTTGTTGTTTATTGCTGGCTTTAGTACCCTGTATATTTGCCAAGAAGAATTGTTATCTGGGATGGTGGTATTGTTGGTATGGGGGGGGATTTTTTTTTACGCATTAGTATCTGTATTGTTCGGTTTGGAAGGGGAGGCCATTCGACTGTGGTCCACTCCAGGACATGATGGATTTGGGTGTACGATTTCTGCCAATTTCCTGCCAGTTTTTATTTTTTCCTTCCTGGCACTTAAAAAACCTCTACCTCTTGAGTGGCATGTGGCTACCCAGGTTTCCCATGGCCTGGATGTTTTGTATCTTTTTGTCCCCTTTAGATGAGTTATGCACTGGCAATTTAAGTTTTAGCACAGTCCTTTCCTGTACTGATGAGGTACACATTTCAGGCGTTGAAAAAGCTTACAGGAAGGAGTTTGCATTTTTCCTGTTTCATATGGGCATGGGACTTTTTTAGGGTGGTCATAGTTGAATGTCCCATCTGTTTTTTCCAGATTTACCATGCAGCAGATACCATGTTCAATAGTATGTGACAGGCATGGGTTTCGTTTGCCTTGGTTTTCTGGGACGTATTCCCTGTTGGTGCATGTTTGTCCCTGTCTTTTGTATTTCCTATCCTCCCCTAGCACCAACAATTGAGCTCCCATCAGTTGTTTTGGTAATTTATCCTCACTTATTGCTATTGGAGTCCTGCTTGTTTTGCTATTTCCTGCGGGTATTTCTGGTTTGCAATATTGGTTTTATCTTATCTATGACTACATTGTTTCCCCTACTATGGCTCCCGTCCTCTATGAGGTCATTTATATGTATTCCTTCTTGCGTATAATTCCCGACTTTACCTGGACAAAATCTCCTGCTTCACTTACTGTCTACCAGGACGTATCTCCAGCTTCGCAATTTGTCTCCCACGGACAGCACCTCCCAGCTTCCCCATACTGTCTCCAGGAAGTATCTCCAGCTTCACCATTTATGTCTCCAGGGACAGTTATCTTGCCAGCTTCACATTACTGTCTACCAGGACAGCACCTCCATGCTTCACCATACTGTCTCCAGGACAGCAACTCAGCTTCACCTTTACTGTCTACAAGGAAAGCACTAGCAGCCCTACATTTATGGACTACCTGGACATCACACCTCCCGCCTATACAGTTTGTGACTACATGGCCAGTATCAAGGGCAGTACCATTCAGCCCGGACTTTTTATGTTCCTATCTGTTGTAGAAAGCTTACAGGTTTTTCTATGAAAGCTGCTTGATGTTATCATCTTTTTTAATACCCTTGTGATTTTTGTCACAGATTTTTTCTCATTTGGGCATACCCAAAAACACTTCTCTGTTTTAATACTGATATGTAGCTAGTTCTGGGATATCTGCACAAGGAGCGTGGACACCAATTTCCACAAAATGACAATTTATCCATGTGGTAGCCGTTTGTTTGACTGACCACATGACTACACACAGCTTCATAAATGAGGGCATAATGAGGGCATACTTGAGGGCATAATGAGGCAGACGTTGGGGGAACCCAAGAGGAGCGGGAGTATTGCTCATCAGGTCTTGGGGGGCCACCTCTGCTTAGAGATTTTCAGTACAGTGCTTTCGGGCGGGAGGTTTTGTGGGAGGTGGAACATACGTTTATAAGACTGGGATATGCGGCTCGTTTGGAAAGGTTATATTTATCACAGAGGGTTTTCGGTAGAGTTCTTTAAAACTATTGAGATGGTGTTCTTCCGATCATAGGGTGGTATTAGTGGACGGTGGGGTGGGAATGCTTTGGCTCATTTTTTTTTTTAGGCAGGGAAGTTACTGGAAAAAACTGAACACGATGGTTTGGGGGATAGGGAGGGAGTGCGAGGTTTTGCAGCATTTTGGGAACAGCTCTGTGCAGCAGAAGACTGAGGAGGTGTGGTAGGATGGTGGATAGTGTGGCTAGGTAAGAATACGTCGTTTTATGTGAGGGAGGGCAATGCCATTATCATTGACGGTATGGGTTTGTCAAATTATTTAGAATCAGATTACGGATTGTTATGAGGGGGGGGGGTGGCCGGGGTGATACCCACGTGGAGAGATATACACATGTTGAAGGAAAGGATAAGGGATTTGCAAGATGAACGGTTTGCAGCGGGGTTAGGGTACAGGCGGAGGTGGACGAATGTACTCTGTTGGGCGACAATGCTCGGCTTGTGTGTGCGAGGACAGAAGTACGACATTGCGAGCGACTGCAATACCGGGGATTTGCAAGTCATTTCTTCGGTGGAGGGTTTTAGAGAGGGCGTAGGTACTTAAGGGAAACCGACGGGGATGGATGAATATGAGATAGATGTTTTGGAGGAATACGGGAAAAGTTGTGGGGTGGATGGAGAGGTTCTTGGGCAGGTATGTGAGTGATGTGCCATGCAAACTAGGGAGGAAGTGTTCGGGATTAGGCACATGGGTGGGGTTCATTGTGGACGGGAGGAATTATGGAGATGCCCTTTTGGACTATGGAGGAAGGGAAAGACACCGATCGTATGGTTTACCTGCGAATTATATGTACAGCACTGGGGTCTGCTTAGAGGCGTTTCCTAGTGGGATTAATGAATGCCCATGAATGATAGGAGGTAAGATAGGAGAATTGCAGGCAACGGCGGGTGGTGGTGTTGTCCCGAAGGGTAAACAGCAGAGTTCCCTTCGGATTTCAGAGCCATTCCATTGCTTTGATGCTTGATTATAAATTGTTCGCGAAAATCTTGGGATCGCCTTCTAATGTGTTGTGGGGGAGGATTCGTGGTTGAGTTTCAGTTTGGGTTACCTGGTATGGTCGATGGGCGAGGGCCACGGATCATAAAGGGGTTCCTGGAGGACATGGAATGGGGCAGTGGGCGTTTTAGTGGCGTTGGATGGGCAAGGGGGCAGTGGGGAGTTATAGTAGGCGTTTTGGTTTGGCATGGGGCTTAAGACTAGGGTGGGGTAAGAAAGGCTTTGAGGGATATTCTCCTACGACAGGGGTTTGGGAAGAAATAGTGGGAGTGGGTGGGTTCGTTTGACTCAACACGCGAAGTACGGGTGCAATTTCAATGAGGTGTGTGGGGGAGGAGAAGTCAACATGGAGCGGGGTCTTCGAGCAGGATGACCATTTATCACAATCTATTGTTTTGCTGTGTTCAGGTCCCTTTTATAGGATGGTGGAGGTCGTCTAAGGACTGGGGGGGGGAGCGAGGGTGAGCAGAAGCCTTGGCCTGGTTTTGGTGGGCTATGTGATGATACAACTATTTTGGTGAGTGAGGGGACAAGGTTAGGACCTTTTGGGAGGAAGTTGTACGCAATTTTGGGATGAGAGTCTGGGAGGATGAAGGTGAATCTGCGAGAAGTCAATGATAATGGGGCTGGGAGAGTTGGCAGGGAGATTAGAAATGGGATGCGATGTTGTGCAGTGGCGGACCGGGAGTCTGAGAAAATCTGCGGTGTTATATATGATGGCGACCTGATGTGCTGCAGGTTATACAATTCGAATGGATGGTGGAACAGGTGCAGTGTCGTTTGGGAATGTAGCGACCTCACCATTTAACCCTAGGCAACGCGCAATAGTCATCAATGTATTACTAAATAGTTAGAAAGTCTGGTTTTTGTTTTGGCTGTTGATGCCGTTAACACGGAATGGCGACTCACGAGTTATTCTTAGAATGGTGTTCAAATTTTTGTAGGGTTCAGGCTGCAATGGTTGTGAAGGGAGGTTTGACATTGCCGGTATGTAGGGAGGGTTGGGTTTTGTTGGCTGAGAAGCGTGTGAATGTGTGTTTATTAAGCGGGGAAAGTGATGAGTGCAGGTGGATGGAGGGGGGGTCAGCTAGATAAGGTACATGCTCAGGGCCGGATTAAGAAGTCTCCAGATTAAGTTTAATAGGGAAAGTACATCAAGACAACCAAAACCATTTTACAACAGCCATATATAACTATCTTGTTAAATCATGCATTTTAAAGAGAATAAACTCAAGACAGCATAGTATTACTAGATTAGGCTATTAAAGTAGTGACATCATGTACCTATTATATTCAGCATAACCACTACAGCACTATTATTCCCTTTATATATCACTGACCATTATTGTTATCATTGCATCATGCATAAGACTATCAAATCATATAAACCCAAGAAAGTAAAGAATTGTTTATATTCACAGGCTTCTTAAATAAACCTTTTCTGGATTTCATATGGCAAAATCGTCAATTATATTCTGAAAATCAATATTTCTTGTTAGATCTCAGACTCAATTGTGTCAACAAGGCTAGGTTACACAATTTGCTTGGCTCATTGTTGACCGGAGATGTTTTTCATCTTTCAAAACACGAATAATGAAACGTTCTCCTTCCCATGTTAGTAGTGGGAAGTGTTAGGTAAGGCGATACACTATGTCAACATTAGGGAGGTTTCTGATGATACCTTCATTTCTTAAATGTTTCAAAGCTCAAGCTGAGGCGCTCATTTTTCAGGTTGGAGCTTTAATCTGATTCATATACCAGAAAAATGAACTATTCTTCAACAAATGTGTCTGAACATTGCTGAAAGTTGTTGTTGCAACTTTAATGCAGCTTCTCCTCAATTTTCCTCTTGCATCTGGATATGTAGTAATTTTGAACAGAAATCCAAACTTGTCATTGAGATTCTGGTAGATTTTCTTTTCTTTTCACAAATTCTCGTAATCAGTGAATCCAGAATGGCGATGTAGGCGTTCTTACTTTCTGCATTGGTAGCAACACATGATTTCATTGTTGGCATCTTCAAAATTGTTTCCTCTTCTTGGGATCCGCTGATGATCAGCCGGTAACTGGTAGCTTTTCACCAAGCAGTTTTTAGCTTTCCTCATCAAACATTTCAAAGCTTCATCATTGCGAAGTGGCTTACAATTCCACTAAGCCTGCATAGAGGTTTGCACAAGTAGCCATTTCAATTTAATTTTCTGAAGTGTCTTGTTCGTGGCTTTTAACCGTTCCCGTATCAAGTCCCGAAGCCACACAGAGTAAAGGGCCAAATTAAAATCTTCCAATTTTGATTGCTAAGTGGCTCTTCGCTTCTTGTAGTTGAGGTCTGGTCATCATCCTTGCTATTTGGATCAAAGCAGAAACGTATTTCAGCAAAGCTGTCTTTCAAAGCATGTGTTGCTGCGCTGACCACTTGTTGTTGATAATGATTGATGACATCTCCATGAAGGGTTGTCCTGGGTATACTCCCGTGCGTTGAAGCAGAGAAAAATTAAAGTTGCTTGTAAAAAGTCCAAAAAATGAAAAACTGCAGCGACCACAACACTCCGCTATGCACATTGACCCACACGATTAAGAGAATGTGCTAGCAGGGCACATTACTTCAGCAAGTGGCTTGATTGGCTTGATTACGGGCTTGCAATCCATTTATATTTACCCGACACGTTACTTGCATGTCGTAGCTCTGCACGGCAAATCCATAATAGAGAGATCATGTTCACGCAGAGTATCAGTACTACATTTCATCATTGTTTCTACTTCATGCCTGGAAGAGGAATGAATTTTAAAAAGCGCTCTACAGGCTTCAACTTGGAGTCGACAAAGCGATCAATGAATGTCAATTGATCTGTAAGGTGAAATATTGGAGTTGAATCTACACTTATTGCAAAGTATTTTGCAGTTTTCACAGCTGTGCATATGATGTTATTGAGGACCTTCTTAGTCATCAGTTCAATATTATTATATTATTTTTATAATCAAGGGGGAGGATGGAAGCGCTAAAACCCGAGCGGGATTATACAGCGGCCTGGGGGGGGGGGATGATGGTAGGCATTCAGCTAATTCGGGGAACTGGTGCACAGATCCAATTCCTAATCAAGAGACCCTCTCCAACATCATAGGAACCTCCTTGAGGGCATCAGTTCAATAAATTCATTGAATATAGTAGATGACATGTAAGATACAGTTCCTTTCTGGCATTCCCAGTTGTGTTGACCACATGATTTGCTAAGGAATGGATCGAATTGTGCTAACGTTCTATGATCCCTAGGAAATTGCCATGTTTTCCGAACCAAAAAACCTATTTCTCCACGGAAAAGCAAGTCTCTTAGAGCTAAGAATTTTTTACAACAGCAACAACTCTTTCTAGAATTTTTCTCCAATAAGTTGCGCTTCTTTTTCAGTTTGATTTTCAAATGAAATCAATAAGCCTTTCTTCTGTCACGAAAATTACATGGCTAAAATGCAGCTCCTGGTGAGTGGTGCTGTTTTCATGTCTCGAAAAACGCTTGGAATTTTTCAGTCATTGACCCTGGTGTGAAGGTATTTTCTTGTAGAAAAATAGCTTGCATGCTGAACAGTACACTTTTGTCTGAGTCTAGATTAAGTTGATTATACCTCCCATGATCTTTCCACAGTTTCTGAATTTGCAAGCTGCCTATAAAACAGAGATGACTTTAAACAACGCGACGACTTCCTCATCATAAATCCTTGATGATTTCCTAAAGTCAATGTTCAGAGTTTGACTGAAAGTTTTCTACATGAAAACATTACGTAGAGAATCCTGGGATTACATGATTGACCATGGTGGCAGGAATCTTTTAAGACACATCCTGTGGATGAAATGTCCGTTGAGACATTTGAGAGGAGACACTAAAGAAGTAGATGCAGGCTTCGAGAAAATAAGGAGGGCAGGGCTTCCTGTATGGATCTGAGTATTGCAGATTCAACTGTACTGGTAACATCAGAAACTGTTTTCGTGGGCATGTCTGTGATCTTTCTGCCAGCTTCCTACATCTTTCTTTTCTGTGACCCACTCGCATAAGACGTCCAACATCACGTGCACGAGATGCTATAATGAGGATGTTATCATGTCTGTAATCATGCAAATACAAATTTTCATTATCATTATTATTAATTTTTTAATTCATTATTAAAATTTTTTGCTGTCAATTTAGGGGGCGGACATGTGCCTTGTAGCCCCCTTTCCTCTGGCTCTGCGCATCTAAAAATTTCAATACGTTACCAGAAAGGAGTCATATACGAACTTATACCAGAGATTGGTTAGTGATTTGGGATAACGAAATATTTTACTATTCATCCTCCTTGATCTCCAATTTACTTAAACAGAAATCATACTGAGTCCAAGAACCAATGCACAAATGGTTTATATTACCATTTTTCATAACTAAACTAATCATTATGTTTTGCATGATACAGGGCCAACCACATAGATAACGGTCATGAGAATTAAAGAATGCAGGGACATTTTTCAGTTTCACCCAACAACGATTTTTGATGTGGCTTATGTGTGTCTGGGGAAAAATATGTAGTAAATTAATTGATGTTCTACATCACTTCCGTCGCAACTTGAAAACTTATGCATTTGCGGACGGGAAGTGATGTAGAAACATCAAGCAATTGAGATCTGTTATGAATGATAAAGACTTTAATAGACAGGACAAAGTGCTTTTAAAACCACAAACGGAAGTCAGTTTGCGTTTTTGTAGGTTTTTCTGTATAGTATTTTTACCAAAATATGCGTTCTTTTTGGTCATTGCGTCTTTACTGCGTCAAGTAACCCTATCAGGTACCTGCCTTAACATTTAAGAGGCGGAAAAACAAAACACATTTATCCATACCATCAATGGTCTATCAACAACACTTCAGTTAATTTGTCACAGTACAAGTCTAGATACCGTTTAATTACTCAGAAAAATTGAGGAGAAGTCTCCCATCTCACCCATTAGCGGGAAAACCACAGTGTTCTGATGTAACAAAGGCGTGTTGAAGTGTTGCCATCTATGGTTAGGTTTATTTATTTTTATTTATTTTATTTCATTATTTATTTTTGTTTTTGAGTAATTTTTAAAAAATCAAATTTTACTCTCACAAACACTTGAACTTTGTATGGTAGGGGACCCCTTTAGCACTTACTACATAGTGCGCAGTCTTGGGTGAGGCCCCTGAACCCCTTGGCTGCGGGGGCTCCCTAGGCAAATGCCTAGTGTGCCTATGCGGCAATCCGACCCTTGTACTTGCCTACCTGAGGATGTTATGGAGGGGCGGAATGAAGGAATGTTGTAAAAGTGTTACGTGCTTGTGTTAGCCAGGGAACGGGAAAGTAAGGTGGGAAACTTTGTGTAAATGTTAGAGGACTTGTAGTGAGCGCCGGTTGAAAGGGATCTACCCATGTATGCTTGGGATGTAATAAGGCGAAGCTTTAGTAAATTAAGGATACGAGTGATTGGGTGTGATTGGTGCGTACTCGTGTGAGTCTAGTTGAGAGGTTGTGAATGATTTGTTCTGTTAGTTCCCTTGATGGGGAAGGTGTAATATATTATTTAATTTTTATAATTAAGGGGGAAGCGCTAAACACCGGAGTGTATTATTCAGCGCCTGGGGGGGGGGGGGGATGTGGAAGGCATTCAGGCTTTATTCGGGGAACCGGAGCACGGATCAATTCCTAAAATCAAGAGCCCCCTCACCAACATCAAGGAAACCTTCTTGAGGGGAGGAAAGGTGTAAATAGCAGTTAAATTCTCACATTTATTAATTTATAACCTATAAAACTATGTATACATTATATTGTTTGGTTAGAGAGTTTATATTCGCTTGTTATGCTCTTGCCATTGAATTTTAACCTTTCATGAGAATGTTTTCCCTTTCACTATGGTTCCTTGAAGCATGAGTTATTTTTTTTTTTTTTTTTTTTTTGTTTTTTTTTTTTTTTTTTTTTTTTTTTTTTTTTTTGCCATTTTGTAAAGTGTTCCTTAGGCTTTCTTTTTGATTATAATAATAATAATGTAACGTGTTCCTTGCAACAGTTTGCAGTATTACCTATTATTATGTAAAACATGTGTTGATGAGGATTAGTTCTTCTAAATTAATATTTTTGTATATATTTGTATGTAATATTAGATAGGCGCGTGATAGAAGGCACCAGTGATAGTATAGTCTTGAGGAATGTGTGTTACGTTTTGTTAAGTTTTATTGTGGTGTGTTAGATGTTAGAAGGAGTTTAGTGTTGTTAAACTTACCTAAAAATCATGATAGACAATTTGGAACTACTTTTTCATGTCCTAGACTTGGATTCTTTAAATTGTACATAGCCCTAGTAGTGTACTCACTTATGTAGCTATGTGGTGTATTTTCTTGCATTGTTGAGCTGGACTTCACGTTATGTAATGTTCGTTTGAAAGTTTCTATTTCATCATGATTGTCAACATTATAATTGATATTAGAGTTGGGTGGTGTATATTCTTCTACTTTTTTCGGGTAAGTGTATAGGAATGTACTGTTTAAATATTTTTTTTAGTTGTTAATTGTATGTTGTTTGTGTCTTGTTGTTCATGCTCTACCTACTCTTTGGTAAATACTCATTAAGGTTTTGATGAGGTTCAGAGTTTGACCTAATTAGGATAATTAATGTATGTTATTTATACGGGGGACTGTACAATGTTAAGGGGGGTGAAGTGTCTAGATGTGTGTCTGCACTGGCAATATTGATGTATTGGAATGGGGTTTGTTGGATTGTGTGTGGGTTATGTATATGGTTGTAATATGGCAATTATATCGGTGTTTATTTTTCTGTACCGGGTTTGTGTGACATAGAGGATTTGTAATATTCTAGTAGGTTTTTTAATTTTATACTCTTATACATTATTGTATTTGTTCTATGTTTTAATTAATTAGTTAGATAAAAAAATCCAATAAAGTGGCTATATCAACTCATTATTGTTATTATATTAGTTTTTAATAGATTCGTGGAGGAAAAACGCTAAACCAGATTATACTGAGCCTGAGGGAAATATGGGAGGCTATCGGGTTCGAACCATGAGGACGTCATTTCAATCTTTGGATCAGTGCTCTCTCTCCAACGGCGTCAAAGGAACTTCCCTTGAGTGGAATATACACTGAGAAACATACACCTCTTGGCGTGTATCATCTCACTACTCTTTTTATTAGTCAGTTATTAATACTTGTGATATAACTAAATGCAGTCAATCAACTGCCTTGTAACCTTACCAGACATTACTATTACTCTGACCTCAAGTTCCTGTATCCAGAACTGCATCACTTTCGTATCTGATGTGATTAAGTTCTACATTATTTGGATACAAAAGTGCACGATGCCAGAAGTAGTGGAAAAGACATCTTAGGATTACACAGGTCCGTAAGGATTACACAGCGCATGGGGTGGGGTGGGGGGGGGTGGAAGGTCTTCAGGCTTAATTCGGGGAACTGGAGCACAGATCCAATTCCCTATATTAAGAGCCCCTCGCCAGAAGTTCCCAGAGGAAAGTCACACTATGTTTCGGGATATCTTTGGCCGTCATCAAAATTCAGAGTAATTTAAATGAATGGCCTGCAAAGTTAGTCTCCAAGCTTGGCCTGTAAAGTTGATCTCGAAACTTGGCCTGTTAAGTTGGTCTCCAAGCTTGGCCTCCATAAAACTTGTTCAAACTCAGAAAGGTCAGAAATGAACATATAAGCAGTAAAGCATTTATTAAATATTACATTCTATATACATTATCAACATTGTGTGAACCATTGGTAATACCGGGATAATATAAACCCTTGCTCATACTGACAGACATATACATTTTGTTTATGCTTTCAAACATATATTTAGCTTATACTGAGACATACATTTTTGTACAGAGACATATACATTTGCTCATACTGACAGACATATACATTTGCTCATACTGACAGACATATACATTTGCTCATACTGACAGACATATACATTTGCTCATACTGACAGACATATACATTTGCTCATACTGACAGACATATACATTTGCTCATACTGACAGACATATACATTTGCTCATACTGACATACATACATTTGCTCAATTGACTTGTGTCATTGCTTGTTTAAAAACACTTTTTAACAACTCTAATGGCCAGACAACGAACCGAGATAAGTGAACAGAGGACCGAGCCTGCAGGCAGTAAAAAAAAATACATTAACTTTTAAGATTTGCGTTTTCATCTCTTATTTCTTTTCATGTGATGACTCGACGACGAATCTCGTGGAAGACGTATTTTGTGTGTACTTTTTATTCTCCAGTTCCTTGGATCAAGAGTTCTATAACAGCATTAAGTTCCCCCCTTACTTAAAGGTTAGTGTAGAGCTTTATCAAGTCGTGTTTGGCTCTGTATAGAGCCTTATCATGATTTGATTCAGTGTAGAGTATGGAGCTCAACTCTTCTAAAGATACCTAACTGTTGCACTTGTGTCTTATTACCTAATTACCAGTACTGTACACCAGTACTGTACACCAGTACTGTACACCAGTACTGTACACCAGTAAATTATTACATTCAGCCTCTGTAAGCATCACTCTCCTTGAAGGATATACATCAGGACTCAACATATATTTCAGACACGTTCATGAAAGTGACAGTGAGTGAACTGAAATGAACAATGTACAATAAAAAATTTCGA
>NC_069437.1:11464375-11482796 GCF_026875155.1 Cherax quadricarinatus | reverse complement strand
TTGAACTTTTTAGTAAGGACCCCGCCTTTGCACTTACACCATGTGCGCAGATCTTGGTGAGCCCCCTGAACCCCTTGACTGCGGGCCCTAGGCAAGAAATGTCCCTAGTTTGCCTATGCGGCAATCCGAACCCTGTACAGCCACCAGAGGAAATGTATGGAGGGGCGGAAATGAAGGAATGTGAAACAGGTTACGTGCTTAGTGTTAGCCAGGGAACAGTGAAAATAAAGGTGGGAACTTTGTGTATATTGTTTAGAAGACATGTAGTGGCGCCGAGAGTGAAGGATCTACCCACCCATTGTAATGCCTTGGTGTAATATGGCGAGAGATATAGTAAATTAAGGATACGATGAATGGGTGTGATTGGAGGTACTCTTGTGAGACTAGATGAGAGGTTATGTGAAAGGATTATTTTGCTTAGTTCCCCCTTGAGTTGGGAAGGTGTAAATATTATTATTATTATAAATTAAGGGGGAAGCGCTAAACCGGAGGATTATACAGCGCCTGGGGGGGGGGAACTGTTGGAAGGGCTTCAGGCTTTAATTCGGGAACTGGAGCACGGATCCAATTCCCTAAATCGAGCCCCTCACCAACATCAAGGAACCTTCCTTGAGGGGAAAGTTGTAAAATATGGCAGGTTTAAATATATCAAATTTATTAATATATAACCTATAAATTATATAACATGTATATGTTTGTAGAGTATTATATTCCGCTTGTACTGCCTTTGCAATTGATTAAACCTTCATGAGAATGTATTCCTTTCACTATGGTTCCTTGAAGCACAGAGTTATTTTTTCATTTTTTTTTTTTTTTCTTTTTTTTTTTTTTTTTTTTTTTTTTTTTTTTTTTTTTTGCCATTTTGTAACGTGTTCTTTAGCGCATCTTTTTGTAATAATAATAATAATGTAACGTGTTCCAGCAACAGTTCGCAGTATTACCTATTATGTAACAGGTGTTGAGAGGATAAGTTCTCTAAGTAATATTGTTTGTATAAATTTGTATGAATATAGATAGGCGCGTGATAGAAGGCAGGACAGTGATAGTATAGTCTTGTGGAATGTGTTCTTTACTTTTGTTAGTTTATATGTGTGTGAAAGATTTTAGAAGGAGTTTAGTGTTGTTAACTTACTAAAACCATGATAGACAAATTGGATAATACTTATTCATGTCCTTAGTCCCTTGGCATTCTTTTAAAATAAGTACATAGCCTTGTAGTGTACCAACGATTAGCATGTGGTGTATTATCTTGCATTTTGAGCGGTGAACTTTCACGTATGTAAATGTTGTTTTGAAAGTTTCTATTTCTATGATTGTCAACTTATAATTGATATTCTATACGTGGTGTATATTCTTCTACTTTTACGTGTATGTGTAATAGGACATGTAATGTTTCATATTTGTTTTAGTTGTAAATTTATGGTTTTTGTGTCTTGTTGTTTCATATAAGCACTACAAACTACTTGGAAAATACTCATTAAGGTTTTGATGAGTCAGAGTATGACACATTAATTAAAGGATTCGAGTAATGTATCGTTAATTTATAACGGACTGTACACATGTTACGGGGAGAAGTGTCAGCTGTGGTCTGCACTGGTCATAATGATTATTTGTAAATGGGGTTTGTAGGATGTGTTTGTGGGTTATGTATATGGTTTGAATATGGCAATTATCTAGGTGTTTATTTTCTGTACCGGGATTGTGTACTAGAGGTTTTGTAATATCTAGTATGGTTTTTAATTTTATACTCTTATACATTATTGTATTTGTTCTATGTTTTAAATAAAAATATAAAAAAAAATCCAATAAAGTGGCTATATCAACTCATTATTGTTATTATGATTAGTCTCTAAAGATTCGTGGCGAAAAAAAAACGCTAAACCAGTATACTGAGCCTGAGGAAAATGGGAGGCAATCGGGTTCGAACCAGAGGACGTCATTTCCAAATCTTTGGATCAGAGCTCTCCATCGGCGTCAAGGAACTTCCCTTGAGAGGATATACACTGAGAAACATACACCTCTTGGCGTGTATCATCTCACTACTCTTTTTATTAGTCAGTTATTAATATCTTTGTGATATAACAAAATGCAGTCAATCAACTGCCATTGAACCTACCAGACATACTAATTACTCTGACCCTCCAGTTCCTGTATCCAAAGAAAAAAACTGCATCACATCGTATCTGATGTGATTAAGTTCTACATTATTTGGATACAAAAGTGCACGATGCCCAGAAGTAGTGGAAAAGACATCTTAGGATTACACAAGGTACGTAGGATTACAACAGCGCATGGGGTGGGGTGGGGGGGGTGGAAAGGTCTTCATGCTTAATTCAGGAATGGACTCAGTTCCAATTCCCTATCAATTTAAGAGCCCTCGCCAGAAGTTTCCAGAGAAAGTCCACTATTTTTCGGATATCTTTGGCCGTCATCAAAATTCAGAGTAATTTAAATGAATAGGACCTGCTAAGTAGTCTCACCAAGACTTGGCACTGTAAAGTGATCTCGAACTTGCCCTTTAAGTTGTCCTCCAAGCTTGGCCATCCATAAAACTTGTTCAAACACAGAAAGGTCAGACAAATGACATATAGCAGTCAAAGCATTATATTAAATATTACATTCCTATATACATTATCAACATTGAAGTGAACCACATGTAAATACCGGATAATACAAAACCCTTGCTCATACTGACAGACCTATACATTCTTTGTCTTAAGCTTTCAAACATATATTAGCTTATACTGCGACATACATTTGTACAGAGACATATACATTTGCTCATAACTGACAGACATATACATTTGCTCATACTGACAGACATAAACATTTGCTCATACTGACCGACATATACATTTGCTCATACTGTCAGGACATATTACATTTCGCTCGATACTGACAGACATATCACAATTTTGCTCATACTGACAGACATATACATTTGCTCATACTGACATACATACATTTGCTCAATTGACAATGTGCTTGCTTGTTTAAAAACACTTTTTAACAACTCTAATGGGCCAGAACAACGAACGAGATAAGTGAACCGAGGACGCCAGAGCCTGCAGGCAGAAAAAAAAATACATTAACTTTAAGATTGCGTTTTCAGCTCTTATTTCTTTTCATGTGAAGACACGACGACGACTCTCGTGGAAGACGTATTTTGTGATGTACTTTTTTTATTCTCCAGACTTCCTTGGATCAAGATTTCTATATCAAGCATTAAGTTCCACCCTTAATTAATGGTTAGAGTAGAGCTTATCAATTCCGAGTCTTAGGCATCTGTATAGAGCCTTATTCATGAATTGATTCAGTGTAGAGTATGGAGCTCAACTCTTCTAAAGATACCTAACTGTTGCACTTGTGTCTTATTACCTAATTACCATACTGTACACCAGTACTGTACATCCAGAACTGTACAACCAGTACTGATACACCAGTAGAATATCTTACATTCAGCCTCTGTAAAGCATCACTCTTTCCCTGAAGGATAAACATCAGGACTCAACATATATTTCAGACACGTCCATGAAAGTGACAGTGAGTGAACATGAAAATGAACAATGTACATATAAATTACGATGAAGAATATACACTAATATAAATTTACATGAATGTATATTGGTCAGTTAGCAAGAAATTATTTAAAATTAAGTTCTTTCTAAAATTTTCTCTTATATATTAAAGATATATTTTTTCATTCTTGATGTTGTTATAACAATTAATGATTTTAGTACCAAAAGAAACACCTTAGGAAATTTACCTAACCTTATGTAAAAGCGCATTTAATTAAGCCTAATCCAACTAAATATATTTTATATAAGTTTATAATAATTTAATAATAAAAAACAATTAGATATATTTATTTTCGTTAGGTTCAGAATTATTTTTGGGAAATTATTGCATACACAAATTTTCGCTTACCTTATTCGGCAAGAAGAGCGTTGCTATTTAAGCCAAAATCGCAAGTTTTAGCTTATTCGGCACGACATAATATATATAGAATATAAATATATATTTTAATTTCATTATCAACTGCCGATTCCCACCAAGGCAGGGTGGCCCGAAAAAGAAAAACTTTCACCATCATTCACTCCATCACTGTCTTGCCAGATTATTATTATTATTATAATCAAAAAAGAAGCGCTAAGCCACAAGGACTATACAGCGCTGCAGGGCAGGAAGAGCGAGGGCATCATGTGGCAAAAGGGAGATGGATGAGGCAACAGGTTACGGAGAACAGACGGGGCAGTGATGGTGAAAGGGTAAAGGGCAGCAAGAGACTGAACCCGAAAGGCTTGAGGGGAGTGCGCGAAAAGTATCACAGAGTTTGTGGATAAATCAAGCGTTGTCAAGAGTCAATGAGAGCAGTCAGATAAAGGAGGAGGCCATCAGCAAGAAGGGAACAGTAAAGATAGAGTAGGAAGAACGAAGACGACGTTGAGTAAATTCTGCGTGCTCGTTTTGATAGAGAGTGCAGTCTAAAAACAGAATGTGGCTCAAATCGATACTGAACTTGACACAGCTCACAGATAGGAACAGGGTGCCTCTCCATGAGATACCATGAGTTAAGAACGAGTGTTGCCAATGCGAGGCGGGAGAGAGTGGTCTCCCAAAAACTCGCCCTGATGACACGCAAGACGGGCCAGTAACCTATGCTCGGTTTAATAGAATAAGGTTATTGTTTACCGAGCAGAGTGTTGAACCAACGTTGATGAGAGCCGAACGGTGCGAAGGTGGGTAGCTATTGCTGCAAAATAGTCAAGCATCTGGAACACCTCGATAGAAATTTGGTAGTCATATACGCAGCGCCAGCGCAGCAGTGTCCCGCCTGTTCATTGCCCTGATACGTCGAATGACCAGGGACTCCAACAAAAAACAATATCTTTATGTTTGGTAGAGATACGGCGTAGCAAAAAAGTTGATACGAGAACTAGGGATGAGATGTATCAAATATTTTCGTAAGCCTGTATAGCACTAAGGGATCTGAGACTACTACACATGATGACACAGGCATATATGCGATACGAATAAAGTGCTGCAAGAATGGCAGCTAACAGTTCGCACGTAAATAATGCTAGCTGAGATCGTAATCCCTCGTACACGCTGTCCGGAAACACTGCGCGAATCCGGACGCCGTCTAAAGACTTAGAGCCAACCTGGTGTACACAGCGGTGACATGTAGAATGAGAGTGGAAGAATCAAGAAAAAGAGAGCGGGAGCCACCGTAGGTATTTGAGCATTCGAGCAAGGGAGTGAGAAAGAACAGACCCAACAGCTGGAACTTCCCTGGGGGAGGAAAAGTGAGATGCTACATCACCATATCAAGGTGGTGACAGAAGTGGAAGACAAGAGTGAAAGTAGGCGAAGAGAAAAGGGACGGAGCAACAGGGGCGGCGAACGAATAATGAATGTCTACTAATATCGGAGACCGATTCTATAAATGGAAGGAATTGTGTAGATCGTGAGAGCGTACATAGTAACGAAGGCAATGTGCATCACGGCGATCAGACAAGATGGAACATGCATCTGTATAGAGGCATACTCAACAGGGAAGAGCGAAAAGCAACTACCAAGGCACAAACGTAAGCCTTGGTGATGGATAGAGTTAAGGCTAGAGAGAGTAGCAGAGAGGCCGTCAGAATAAATCTGTCCACCATAATCGAGTTTCGAAAAAACGAGGGCTAATGTAGGCGACAGAGTTCGACATCACTCCCCAGGAAGATGAGGCAGGGTTTTAAGAAGGTTAGCCGGCTTGACCAAGTTGCCTTCAGAGAGGTAATGGAGGTTTCCAGTTAAACCACGGTCCCAGAGAAGGCCTAGAAACCTGACTTACACGTTTCGGGGATACGTGGAGCCATAGAGATACAAAGATATCGGAGATACCAGAGCGTCTAGTGAAAGTAAAATTGGTTGAGGTTTTGGTACTTGAAAATTAAACCCTGATGTGTGGCCCAAGTGTAAACACGGTCGAAACCGCATCTGGAGAAAACAGCAATAAGAGTGACAGTCAGCTGCCCTGCCAAGCAATAGCGAGAAGTCATCAACATAGAGTGATGACCAAATATTGGAGTGGCAGAACAGAGGCCAAATCATTTATAGCAAGGAGACAAAGTGTTGTGGCTTAGAACACACCCTGAGGGACACCTTCCAGACTTGGACGAAGTCCGGGGAAAGAACTTTATTGACACGAACATCGGAAATGTCTGTCCTGTTTAAAAAGTTGATTAAGGAAGGATTGTAGATTGCCTCGGACGGAGGCCTAAGGAATTGGCCTTTGCCAAAATAATTAAGAACCTCCCCAAAGGTTTTTTGATCATATGCCTTCTCAAGTCAAAAATATGCAATAACTGAGTGATTATTCGCAAGGCATTACGAACATACGTATTCCAAGCGTAGTAGAGGGGTCTATGGTAGAACGACCCTGTACGAAAGCCACTATTGAACTAGCGTAGAGACTGTTTTGTGATCTCTAAATACCACCTTAAACGTCGATTCGAGGCGTTCCATCACGTTTGGCAAACTGCACTTGTAAGAGCGATGGGCGATAGTGGGCGACATCATGTCCTGTATAACCGGTTTGCGGAAAGTGGAGAACAATGCAGATTTCCACAGCTGGGAAGAACTACCTTGTGGCCCAAATAGAGTGAGAGGTGTAAGAGGACTACAAGGGCTGACCGATGTCATGTAGTAAACATAACGAATATGCATGTCTCATCAGCCCAGCTGCCGATGATACGGGCACGCTGAAGCGTTGCTTCTCCCCCAAGGATTACTTGAAGTGTAAAAGGCACATTATACTTTCTTCTCCGAGGAAAGAAAAGTCCACGGGTAACTCACATCTCTGGCAGACATTTGAGGAAAGAAAACGAGGGGCATCGATGGAGCACTCGGGAAATACGGACCAGATGTGAGCCAAGTTCATGGCAACTTCGAGAGGGTTTTGCTATATCAACTCCAGTGACCCGTAAAGAACAGAGCCGGGTCAGGAGAGAATTTACCACTCAATTTCCTCACTTTTTTCCCAGACAGCACTCAATAGAAGAAGCAGAGGTGATGGTGGATAAACATAGTCTCCGCCAACAAGTGCGTTTAGCTTCACAGGATGACACGGCGAGCGATTCGCAAAACGCTTCGCTTAAAATAACAAGGCTCCAGCGGTTCTATGTACCGGTACCTGCCCCATGCAGCACGTTTCAAACGTACTGCACGAGCACAAGCATGATACGACCAAGGCACGCCTTCTGAGACATGCCTGCCTGAGGTGTGGGGTATAGAATGAGAAGCTGCGGTATAAACTGAAGTCCGAGAAGAATGTGTAGGGCTCATCATGGGAAGTAGAAAGGAACCACGACAAAAGCAGTGAGGTGTGAGTAAAAGAGCCCAAATTGCCCGATCAAATTGCCAGCGAGCGGCTACGGGAAGGTGGTGAATAGGAAGAGAAGTAAGAATGATCGGAAAAATGATCGCTGTCATGTAAGTCTGTTAGAACATACCATAGTGAAGTCTAGTCTGCTGGAGGAAGAGCAGACTTGAATAGATCGATGCAAGAGAGAGTAATGAGTACGAGATCAAAATGGGTGGGATACCAGTATTTAAAAACATGGAGGGGGTGAGAGCAGAAAAGCCACCAACTGGAATCCACGTGAGTCACAATGAGAACAACCCCCCCAGAGGAAATGGTGTGCATTAAAATCCACCAAGTAACAGAAGTGGTGGTGGTAAGGATGAAACAAGAAAGGCAAAGTCTGGGAAGAAAATGCTTCGAGAAGGAGAGAGATATAAATAACATAATTGTAAACCACTTAATCAAGTGGATACGGCTGCAGTGTAATGCTGCTCGGTATGGACAAATAGTTGACAGTACAATATCATTGCGTAGGAGCAGGGCACTTTCATTAAAGGTCCCATCTGAGAAAGGATCCAAAATACAATAAATTATAGCCTGAGATAGGTTGGAAAACAGCCGAGTGTAATTTTGGTTCACTTTGTAACAAGCACCAACAGGGGAAAAACCTGAAAGCAACAACTGAAGCTCACCCCGATTACCCCTGAGGCCGCGGATATTCCACTGTAAATAGGGCCAATGCGATTGGCGCTGAAGAAAATATCAGGAACTGAGTAAGCGACACCTACGGACTAGAGGGGTTCTAGAAAAGTCTCACTCCGTGCTGGCATTGGAAAGATGTTCAAGTAGCGAAGGAACGGAGCGGTGCGAAGAATGGGGTTGTGAAGCTGGACGGAGAGGGAAGAGAAGGAACAGAAGTGAATCATGTCCATTGAAGGTTAGTCTGGCTGCAATATATTCTGAAATGCTTCAAGTGCTTCTGAATTCAAAGATGTATGGGAAACCAAATTGGAGATAGGGGATGAGGGTGAGTAAAAGATTGGGACAGTAATGGACTGGACAAAGTAGAGGGGGAGGGAAAAGTGTAAGGACTGGAGTTAAGTGTGGGCGGGGACCGAAGAGGATAGAAACCTGGGAGTGACAGACGAGGGAGAAACTTGGGAGTGACGGGGGTGGAAGGCAATAGTAACGCGGAGGAGGGTGAATCCCAACCTAGTAATTGAGCCAGAGCGAGGTGAATAACTAGAGTACAGAGACTGGAAAGGACACGTGCTGGAGGTGGAAGAAGGGAGAAGGGGCCAAGAAATTTGAGCATATGTGGATTTTTTTGGACTCTGATAGGGCATTGGTATTAGGTGTCGATACGAGGTCTTGTCGATACTGGGCTTGTGATGAGGACGCGAAGATGTGAGAACAGCCTGAGTTGATAGTCGGGACGTCAGAGCCAAGGACAGCAAAAGGATTAAGATCCGTAATGGCTATGGGCGGGGTAACAACAGAGGAGGCTGCAGAAGATGGGACCCAGAAGTGGGGGAAGTTTGGAAACACGAGAATTAAGAAACACGGGGTAAGTCTCCCTTGGAGCGGAGATGATTAACTGCCATAGCATAAGTGAGACCTTTTCTGCCTCCTTTGGGCAACGGATTTTTCACGTTCCATTTAAGTAGACCTGGCCAACGCGGGATTACGAAGGTGAGCTTTCCATTCTATTAAGGCAAGATGAGTTGGACTGCAAGATGTATTAGAATGGTTGTCGCACCACAGACTGGCTATCGGCCATAGATCTGCCATATTTCGCTGGAGACCAAAACGCCAGCAATTTTCTACATGTTGCGGTGTAGGTATCACTTTCGAACTGTAACCGAGGTCCCGAGACATAGACAGAAGGACGGGAGTTTCTCGGCTGTCAAAAGTTATACGAGCCACCATATGCAAGGGTAACGTCTCCGCCCCCGGGCAGAAGGACATAAAGTGTCCTATGAGGATTGGAGATCCTGGATTCCAGCTGTTCAAAAATGTCCATTGCCACATGACTGGAAATTCAGTGGACTATGGTATGGGGCAGAATGACAGTACCACTACAAAACTGAGAGAAAGATGTTTTTCAATAGTGATAGGAGTAGTATCGATATTCGAAAGAGAGAAAGATCATGAGCTTGGGTAGCATTCTGGACAGTGACGATGCGCGTACCGCTCTTGAGAGCGTGAATGAAATATCTCTGCCAACATGAGCGGGAGCGCTTTGGCAATACTAACTGGTCAAAAGGTAGGCAGAAGAAGAAGTTGGTTCTTAAAAGTAAAGAATTTAGTCCATTGTGTGTCCGAACCTGACGCTTGGAGAGGAGTGCTTGACGTGTCTGTCGTTTCTCCGAGTAGAATGGGAAGGTAACGCCGGAGGCAACATCAGAGATTGACGTTTTGGCGTTTAGGCGTAGGACCGGAGTTGTGTCCGGCCTAGACAATGGGTGGGCGATTCGAAAATTGCGCGTACCGTAGAGGGAGAAGCCAGGAAGCATAGTCAAAGGAAGAGCTGTAGTTCATACAAACGAAAGGAGTCAGTCGAAGCCACGTACCTTAAGCGGGTGAGAAACAGCACCAGCAAGAGGTACAGGGGCATCAGGAGTGTCGAAGAGTGGTCTAAACACAAGGCAGGGTCAGAAGGGTGGCGGTATCAAGGAAGGGTCCCGGGGGTAGTGTTTCATGGACTAGGGCTGCATGGTTAGGTTACTCCTTTGCTTTTTAGTTTTAGAACAAAAAAAGAAAGAAGAAAAGAAAATAAAAACAAAAAAAAAGAATAAAGACAAGGGGAGCTGGAGGAATAGTTCCCCAGGAGGAATGAAAGGGCCGGCACAATCATCCCTCCGCGACCCAAGAGACTCGACACCCGCTAGTAGCGCAGATGCAGCAATGGAACCCTTTGCCCATAATCCCCAGTTAATCCCTTCATGCCAGTAAACCAGCAATCCTGGGATAGCAACCTCACTCAGCCGAGCTACCTCGGTGGACAAAAGAGAGGGCGGCCGGATATATTACCGCCACAAAGCTAACTTCCTTCAGCCACCACACCACCCAGACAGCCGAAAGTGGCTTCCAGACGATAACAACCCGTCCTTCGGCTCCAAAAGACAAAACCCAAAAGCTACTCGGGATATACCCGGAAGTAAAAATAAAAAAAAAAAGAAAGGAGAGGATCGGGACAACCCTAGCAATTACCAGAATTCCACGGCAAACTTACCCAACCACTACAGCCAAGAAACCTACACGAATGGGATCGACCGTCCCGGTGTCCATTTCCCCTACCTAGGAACATAGCACGCGCTGTGGGAGAATCACGAAGGCTAAAAAAGGAAGGCAAAACGGAGGGATGAGGAGGAGGAGGAAGGAATGAAAAAGGGAGGATTGGGAGGATGGGATTAGAGGGAGGGGAGAATGGGGGTAATAAGGTTCGGGATCTGAGAAGAAGACTCGTCAGGCTAATTCCTCCAATACCAAGAGCCTCTTCACCACGCCAAGGACCCCCCTAAAGAGGTGCCTTCGCCAGTAGGGTGATTTACACTACAGTATTTTTAAACTGACACCATTACACCTCCTCCTTCAGAGTGCAGGCACTGTACTTCCCATGCCCGGACTCAATCCGGCCTTGCCGGTTTCCCATGAATCCCTTCATAAATGTTACTTTGCAACACACTCCAACAGACACGGTCAAGTAATAAAAACCATTTTAGACCATCCATGCAACATCCTATCAAACCTGCTCATGCAAGCCTGCTGGAAGTCCAACCCTCGCACACAAAACCTCCTTACCCCCACCCTCCATACCTTTCCTAAGCCACTGCCCTACCCCTCCTTCCTGCCACTACAGACTGATACACTCTTGAAGTCAATCTGTTTCGCTCCAATTCTCTCTACATGTCCGAACCACCTCAACAACCCTTCCATCACCCTCCTGGACAAGAGGGAACAGTTGGACTAATCCACGCAACATCCCTCCAACTTCCAAACTACGAAATCTCTGCACTATATATCACACCACACATTGCCCTCAGACATGACTCTCCCTACTGCTCCAGCCTTCCTCCTCGCTGCAACATTCATCACCCATTGCTTCACACCCAATAAGAGAGTTGTCCAACTATACACCTCATACAATTCCCCATCTTTGCCTCCAAGGACAAAGTTCTTTGTCTCCACAGACTCCTAAGTCACTCACTGCACAGCTCTTTTTCCCTCATCAATTCATGATTCACCTCATCTTTCATAGACCCATAACCGACTGACACACTGTTCCACTCCCAAAATCTGAATACGTCACGCTCAATATATAATATATATATATATATATATATATATATATATATTTTTTTATTTAATATATATATATATATATATATAAATATTGTGTGTGTGTCGTGTGTTGTGTGTGTGTAAATATGATTTTTTTATCAACAAGTCGGCTCGCCTCACCACCGAGGCAGGGTGTCCAAAAAAGAAAGAAAATCCCACAAAGAAAATACTTCATTCATCATTCAATCACTACTATGTCACCACACTCCGCATCCTTATCACTGTTTTGCAGAGTGATCTCAGAAAAACAACAGTTTTAGAAGCATAACTATAAAGCGATACACAACATATCCCTCCAAACTGCCAATAACCCAAACCCCTCCTTTAAAATTGCAGGCATTGTACTTCCCATTTCCCAGGACTCAAGTCCGGCTTATAATAAAAATAACCGGTTTCCCCCTGAACCCCTTCATGAATAAATATTACCCTGCCTCACACTCCAACAGGTCGTCAGGTCCACATTACCATTCGTCACCATTCACTCCTATCAACACCCTACGCACGCTTGCTGAGTGAAGTCCAAGCCCCTTGCCACAAAACCGTCCTTTACCCCCTCTCTCCAACCCTTTCGAGACGAACACCACGCAGCCTTCCTTCCCTATAGAGTTATAATGCTTTCCATGTCATTGTAACTTTGATCCATTCTCTCAAATGACCAAACCACCTCAACAAACCCCTCTTCAGGCCCACTGACTAATGCTTTTATTACTCCCACACTTTCTCTCTAATTTCCACACTCCGATTTTTCTGCATAATTATTTACACACACATTGCCCTTAAATCAGGACATCTCCACTGCCTTCACCGCCATCTCGCACTGATGCTATATATCTATAAAATATTATATATTAATAATGAATATATATATAATATTATATATAATATATAATATATATATATTAATATATATATATATATTAAATATAAATGAATGCACATGATACGAATGAAAAGGATGAAGGAAAATGTAAAAGGAGAAAATGTACACGAGAGTTTATGTCTGAAGAGGATTAAGAATGTCAATGATTGAGAATACACAAAAGGTCAATAAATATCGTGAAGACGATGGAAGATAATAGGAATATACATGAAGCTCATTAGAATATATGTACGATAGAAGACAATATAGCATGAATCCCCTTTAAAGAATGTTATGTATTAAGCAAAATGATGGATTATATTAAGGACATTATTATATTACACAGAGAAGCGATAAACAGTAGGGGTCATACAGCTAGGAGGCAATCAGGTTTCGATCCATAGTAAAGGAGGGTAGCAACACTCCTTTTCTGAGAGTCCTTCGCCAGCTCCTATTTTTCTATTGGTTGGAACGCTGGTGAAGACTCATGAGTCACCAGAAAGAGGCTCTCTCCACTGCCTCAGCAGAAACCTTATTACGTTTCATTCCGCGGTAGCTGCATGACCCCAACGGTTTAGCGAGCTTTCCATAATAATAACGCCCGTCACAATCTTGCCCTCAACACACTGCAGTGTTGCCCTCCTCCTCATGTCACAGTGTTGCCCTCCTAGCCACAGTGTTGATCCTCACCATGACACAGTGTTGCCCTCCCAGTCAGTGTTGGCCCTCCCATGTCTACAGTGTTGCCCTCCCTTATTCACCGTGATGCCTACCCATGACACAGTTTGCCTCCCATGTCAGTGATATGGCCCTTCCAAGTCACAGGGTGTTGCCCTCATCATGTCACAGTGTTCCCTCCCTTGTCCACAGTGTTGTCAACATTTTCGATTCACTTCTAATGGCAGGTGTAAGTCAGTACCAACAAGTTGCACTTAATAAAGACACACAAACAACAACTGGAAACTTTATTAAAGACGTCTTCAATAAAGTTAGCCTATCACGCTCTCGTCATCACTGGTTAAGATAGTACATGCAGGCCTCACTTTACAGCGCTTAGCTTTAAAGTATTTCGTTAATACAGCGTATTTCAATTATACCCATTCTTCACTTCTTCAGACTTCCTACAATAAATATATTTACTACTCAGTAATGTGTATTATATATGCATTTTTTTAGGCCTAGCTATAATGCTCAGTTAATATATGACAGTGTAAACATGAAACGAGACTTTTATGTGCATTTGAAAGAGAAAAAAAAAGGTTATGATTCATTTTACAGCGATTTTCGCTTTACCGCAGCAGCCCGGAACATAACCTGCTGTATAAGAGGGGTCCGCCTGTATGAATTAACCATAAATTGAAAAAATATATATAAGAATTTGCATCTGGAGAGAAAATTAGCCAATTTCGTCACTTATCTGCTTGTCTCTTTACCAAGTACTTCAAGATTCACACAGCAATGATAGCAAGGGTTCTTCGTGTTCATGAGTATTCATAATTAGGAAAAAAAATTGTACTAGTAACAAATGCTAACATCTATAATATGATGTAACCTAACTCTTTACAGATAATTTTTTACATTAAGGCAGTTACAATTAAATCAGGTACATGATTTTCCTTACTGTGATAGCATCGTACAGAATCTAAGCATCTTCATTAACAAAGGTTTGAAAAATACATATGAACAGTTATATGTCAGTTATATTACAATTTTACATTTGTATGAAGAGATACTATATAAATTCTTATTTACACTGTACATTAACTGCATCACTTATGGCAGCTACCTACATAATATACATAACTGCAGCACTCTTGGTAGATACATACACAATATACATCGACTGCAGCACTCCTGGCAGATACATACACAATATACAATTAATTACAGCACTCTTTGTCAAATAGCTATACAATGTACATTGACTACAGCACTCATTTACCGCTACACTGCCTGTGTTGCGTGATACCAGGTAGTACAACTCCTCCACCTTTGGTAAATACGTAACTGTAGCATACACACACAGCACTTGTTTAATAATAAGGAGCATATGTGTACAATAAAATTATTGGCATATATATATATATAATATATATATATATATATATATATGTCGTGCCGAATATGTAAAACTGGTCAATTAGCAAGAACTCATTTAAAATTAAGTCCTTTCTAAAATTTTTTCCTATACGTTTAAAGATATATTTTTTTCATTAATGTTGATGTAAAAATTTATAATTTTGCACCAAAAGGAACTTAGAAAACTTACCTAACCTTATTATAACAAGAACAATTTATTTTAGCCTAACCCAACTAAATATATTTTAGATTTGTTTACAATAATTTAATACTAAACAAACACAGTGAAATACATTTTTTTCGTTAGGTTCAGAATGATTTTGGCGAAATTATTGCATAAACAAATTTTCACTTGTCTTATATGGCAAGATGAGCGTTGCTATTTAAGCCAAGACAGCAAGTTCTGCCTATTCGGCACGACATATATTATATATATATATATATATATATATATATATATATATATAATGTCGTGCCGAATATGTAAAACTGGTCAATTAGCAAGAACTCATTTAAAATTAAGTCCTTTCCAAAATTTTCTCTTATACGTTTAAAGATATATTTTTTTCATTAATGCTAATGAAAAAAATTTTCATTTTGCCACAAAAGAATCTTAGAAAACTTACCTAACCTTATTATAACAAGAGCAATTTATTTTAGCCTAACCCAACTAAATATATTTTAAATACGTTTACACTAATTTAGTACTAAAGAAACACAATCAAATATATTTTTTTCGTTAGGTTCAGAATGATTTTGGCGAAATTATTGCATACACAAATTTTCACTTGTCCTATATGGCAAGATGAGCGTTGCTATTTAAGCCAAGATCGCAAGTTCTGCCTATTCGGCACGACATTATATATATATATATATATATATATATATATATATATATATATATATATATATATATATATTTATATATATATATATATATATATACTGGTTTAATTGGAGAAGTATCAGAGGAGTCAGACGAGAGAGGATTCTCCAATGATGACTGTGTCGCTGCCCAGATGAGGAGTGGAGAACCTGGTTGGGGTGGTGGTGTGCTGGGGTCCTGGTGGAACCAGACCGTTGGAGTACCGTGTCCCAGGAGCTCCAGGGTAGGTCGGCTCCCTCCCTGGCTGTCTGCTGGAGTCGTGCTTCTGAGCTCCGGTGTAGGAGAGGTGTCTGCTGGGTTCTGAAGCAGCCGCTGCAGGATGTTTCAGCTCGCTTTCTGACGGCATTTCCTGCGCGCCTAGTCCAGGAAATATCACAGGTAAGCTGATCGTCAACAGAAAATCAGATTAATATTTTGACAAGATACAATAAATTTTATGCCTTTGACAGTCAAGGTTTCAATGGTGAGTAGAAACAGGTAACGCATTTGTATTGCGCTTACCGTGTGAAGAACTGAGCCTCCACTACTCCTTTAAATAGTAACCCACTTGGGTTGAACGTTTCACATAAATATAGTAATCGTCTTCCACCTTTTCAGATTTAACGAAGTATAATTACTGCATATTATGCCTCAATGATGAAGGTGGTAGAGTTTTCTGTCAGAAAAATGACTCCTGACATGGACCTCTGAAAGATGATAGACTCGTTAAGTGGTCCAGCATCTCCTGTCCTTCTAAAGCTACGCTTTATATGTTATATACTAATGATATACATGTTATTTGACTAAAATCAGATGCTTTTAAACCTACCTGCAGATTTCTTACCTGAGAGTGCGGGCGAGGGACCCTGGGAGCCTGTGCAAAGTCTGGTGGAATATCCAGAGTCGTTGTGGGAATCATGCTCAATGGAAGACTCCAGGTTGTTTCTTCCTACTCCTCTGACAGCCTCCAGGTGGCCCTCTGCCAGGTAGCCATCGTAGAGCCGTCTCACTGCCTGCTGGATCCTGTATCTGCAACACAAAACACAGCGTCAGTCACCATAAATACATATAAAGCATAAATTTTGACCTCAGAATTGTTTTGGAGTAAAATAAAACGGTGCAATAACATTGCAGAGATAATTTTTAAGTGTAGATTATTATTTAAGATAATAGTAAAACATTCTAAGACCCATTTCTTACTGATTATAGTCAATTTACCTGTCCATGTCTAGGTAGGTTGTAGCGTCAAAGTCCTCTTGTGGTTGTGCTAGGTTGGCATGGTATGTCTCTGCAGTCTGACCTTCTGGAGCAGAGGGGTATTTTTGGTATTGTGAGTAAGTCTCATATCCCGCTTTAGTTACCTTGGGTTCTGCTGGGGCAGTGGCTATGTGTGGAGGTTGAACTAGCGGATTACGTCCACGCAGGTCACCGTGCATATAAGGATTAGTGTTGCGGTAATCGTAGCGGCTGTACCCACTCCAGCCTTGTGGCTGGTGGACCTCGCTTTCGTCCTTGTTTCCATCATGACGTGTGTCTTCAGAACGTCCGTATGTCTTTGGTATGGCGCCATTTTCAGCTTGAGATTGAGAGACTCTAAGGTTGTCAACTGCCTGGTTGAGGTCTGTGTGATGTAGAGGAGAAGGTCTGGCATGAGCAGCAGTGGGTGCGTCAGCTTGTGAAGGTATGTTGGAGCGACGCAGAAGGGGTGATGGGTTGCCAGGGGAAAATCGGTTCATATTCGCGGCCATTGGGGAGCTCTGAACTGAAGATCCATTTATTCCTCGACTACTTCTGCTTCCTCGTCGGCCAGCTGAGACGTCACTGCTTGCTGAGTCATTTAACATGTCTTTACTGTGTGACATTCTAACAGGACTCTGACCTCGAGGTCTTTCCGATGAAGTCTGTTCATTTAGTGTGCTTCGTGACTGACGTAAGACCTGACGAGCGTCTAGCGAATGACTACGGCTCCCTGCCCCTCTGGTGTGAGTGTAGCCTCGACTACCAGTGGAGAGACTCCTGGAGGGGTGGTCAGTAGGTGAGGGGCAGCGGAGGACCCCGGGCACGAGAGAAGGCATAGGTTTTGGGGAATCATATATGACTACGTCAGCTTCATCGTGAATGCTTTGTGGAATGTTGTACATGGAAGTTGGATGATCGAGTACTCTCAAGCCCTTGTAAACAGAGTCACGATCGCTTTCTCCCTCTTCTCGATACTCTGACACAGCTTCCTCTGACCGAGATCTAGTAAAGATAAAATATAAAGATTTACTTAGAAGATAAATTAACGTGGAAGATAAATCAGGACGTTCAATATATACTCAGCACCATTCTTAAAGCCTTCCTCAGCAAGAGCTACTCTCACTTTCTTTTTACATTAAAATGGTCTAAGAATATTGTTCAATTAATCGATAAAATATGACGTGAAAAGGGAAGACATCTTTTGCTATACCAAAAATAAGAAAAAGTATGAAACGTAAACATAGAAAGCAGTGACTAGGTTGCCTGACTTACCTGGTGAGAGGGAACAAGCCAGTGAGCGGGTCCCTGGCTCTCCTGAAGACGCAGGTCTTGGGGTTGTGTGGGTGTGGTGGGTTAGTATCTCGTGCTGCTAGGCGTCTCTCCACCCACTGCTGCAGCTGGGAGATTCTCATCTCAGCTTGCAACTCTCGCGTAGTCTTGGTTCTTTCTGCACGCTGTCGACACTCCTCTTTCTCATCCGCTAGCTGTCAACGTGAGGTGTGGTTCATATGAGTTCATTTCTTTTTATACAGTAGCAAATGACATTTGAGTAGCAGATTTTTTATATATGAAGCAATGGGGTGGTAAAGGAAAGAAATATCTGAACAGCTTCGGTGAAAAACCTTGAGGTTTTGCTCTGAAGGACGTTTATTCTCTTCTCTGAGGCTGTGAGTCCCCGGTCACC
>NC_069437.1:11376875-11459375 GCF_026875155.1 Cherax quadricarinatus | reverse complement strand
AATTCCAGTAATGGCGGATGCCACAATGCATTAGTCAGACCATCCTTTTTTTTTAATTTAGCACAATTGGATACATCAGCAATATTCTGCTACCCTATTCTATATAGCTACATAATGAGTGCGACAGCTGGAAGTTTCCCTCTTATATTCCATCACACAGGCAAAGGTATACAGAGAAGGATGTCGGAAGATCGTTCTGCATTCGGTTCCAAACTGTTGTTTAACTGAGAATTCTAGGGAAGCTTACTTTTTTTATGTTGCCGGCGAGGTCGATGAAGTATTGCTCGCCCTTGGAGAGCGGGTCCTTGGGAAGGGAGTCGATGTTGGGGGTAGTGAGCTCCTGGACGTTGGTTGGTGGGTAGTACTGACAACCGTAGGGTGACCACTGTACTTGCTTCCCTCGTCTCTTCTCCTTGTGTTCAGACTTGTGCTACGGGAATCACATTCTCTATTATAGTGAAGCTTAGAGGGTATGTTGGTAGTATGTTGTATGTGGGAGTATATGTATGAGAGTGGGTGTTGATGCTGTTATATGTGGGAGTGTACGAGGGTAGGTGTTGCTATGCTGTGTGTGGAGGTGTATGAAGCTGAGTGTTGGTGGATTCAGGAGTTTAGACATTATAACTGAAGGTGACATGTACAATGATATTGCTAAATTTATTTTTATTTCACCAGAATTTGAAACTACTACTACCACTACTACTAATACTACTACAACTACCACTAGTACTACTAGTACTACTATTACTACTATTTCTACTACTACTTCTACTACTACTACTACCGTCTGGTCAGAAATAAATGCAACACACAGACCCTTACTTTCTTCTTCTCTTTGGCTCTGGTGCTGCTGTCCTTACTCGAGGTTCCACTGTCGTTAGTCTTCCCTCTCTTCTTGTCTCCTTTTCCCGTCCCCTTTCCCGATGCGCCCTTGTTCTTGGCCTCCTTCGCTTCCTTCTTCTTCTGCTCCTGTTCTCTGCGGAGTCGCTCCTCAGGAGAGACCACGGGTGGCGGATTCCTGAGGATCTCCAGGATCTGGCCGAACTCCTTGCGCCTGGCGATGTCTCCAGGCGCCTCATTTTGCTATCACCAAACATTGTTATTAATGTCTCTATTCTAGTTGTTATTAACGTGCTACTGATAATTATATAACTTTGCTGTTTAATGAATTTTAATATCATTGTTAATAATAATAATAATAATAATAATAATAATAATAATAATGTCATTAAAATTATTATTCTATTTAAGAAATCTACATTTCAGACTTAAGGGGTGGAAGGAATGGAATGATGATGGATGGGAGATAATGATGGAGATGGAAGGACAGGAGAACTGAAGATAGAGGTGAGGATGGAAGAAGAAACAGCAGTGATGATGGAAGGATGCTGGAGGTGACTCTCCCTACCCTGTTCTTAATGTGTTTGTCAACACCAGACTCTCCCTACCTTGTTCTTAATGTGCTAGTCGGCACCAGACTCTCCCTACCTTGTTCTTAATGTGCTAGTCGGCACCAGACTTCCCCTACCTTGTTTTTTAATGTGCTGGTCGGCACCAGACTCTCCCTACCTTGTTCTTTAATGTGCTGGTCGGCACCAGACTCTCCCTACTTGTTTAATGTGTGGTCGCACCAGTCTCTCCCTACCTTGTCTAATGTGCAGTCGGCACCAGACTCTCCCCACCTTGTTCTTAAATTGCTAGTCGCACCAACTCTCCCTACCTTGTTCTTAATTGCTGGTCGTCACCAGACTCTCCCTACCTTGTTCTTAATGTGCTATCGGCACCAGACTCTCCCTACCTTGTTCTTAATGTGCTGGGCGGCACCAGACTCTCCCTACCTTGTTCTTAATGTGCTGGGTCGGCAAACATTCAGCAGTATCTGGTGAGCTTCCTCCTGCCATGGCGGCAGCAATATGCAGGGGCGTGTCTCCATTCTGACAACAACAACACAACTTTAGTCTCACTCAACATAATTATAAACATTTATTGTTTAACAATATATCACACAGTGAGGTGTTCTGGGAAAGACAAGTTACTAAGACGTAAATATGAGGAACACCCTGAATCAAATGTCGAGAGAGAAGGAGTGAGAGTGAGCTTAAAACCGTGATAAATGAGAATAGAGAGAAAAGGAGGAGAGGAAGTAGAGAGAGAGAGAGAGAGAGAGAAGAGAGTTATCCTGACCTTGTTCATCTCGCGAGTGTATCCTGGCAGAGAGTAGTATGCGGGTGACACCACGTGGCCATAGCGTGACGGTGGTAGGGGAGTGTCACCATACTGTCAGACAAGGAGGGTAAATAATAACCACGTTTAGTCACAATCTTGGCTCTCTTCTATACACACACGCTTAACCAGATCATTTTTTTTCCTCCGAAAGTTACTTCCTTCTTCCCTTTCTTGTTCCCTCCATCCTTCTCTTCTGCTTTCATTATACATCGCATCAACTAACACTAACGTGATCTACTGCCTTCCCTCCATCACAACTAAAAACCAAATAATTAATTTTATCCCTTACTCCAGGTGAGGAGCAAGTAGCGGGTGTAACTCACGTTGTTCTTGATGTCAGGTTGCAGCCTGCCAGGAGGGGGGACCCTGCAGGTCTGGTTGTGACCGTTCTGGCAGGCCAGGTGGAGTGGGGGCAAACCCTCCCTTGTTCTTGATGTAGACGTTAGCCTTGGCCCTGACCAGCGCCTCGGCAGTGTGACTGTAGCCCTTCCAGGCTGCCTCGTGCAGTGCAGTGTTCCCGTGCTGAGGACACACATGTATATAAGAATGATGCACATACAGTAGGGTAACATAAATAACACATACAGTTGCATGAACACAGTTGTATAGAGACTGTTTTCAGTTATAAGAAAAAAGTAATATTGCTATAAAGTTACATACAGAGAGTAAATTCTGTGCATCCTATGGTTTTATTTTTCAAAAATCATAACCAAGTATAATGTTTTGAAAATATATGATTTGAATTTGGGTACAGAATTAACTTATTATTAAATAAAATAATTACCATTATTTTAACTACCCACAATTAGTAATGTAAGTTTATTTAGACACGTAAGTACAAGTATCAAAGATAGTGTAAATGACCAAGGATAACCCAAAAAAAAGTCAAAGTGACTTATTTCCATAAAAAGCACAAAACACATATATGTTTTGTGACTGTTGATGTTAATAAAATAAGAGAATTTAGCGGCTACAAACCTGGTCATCCTGATGGTCGACGTTAGCGTTGTGTTTAATGAGCTGACGGACAATTTCGATGTGACCCTCGCAGGCGGCCCGCTGCAGCGCAGTATACCCACACTGCAAACAAAGAAAACGTGTTAGGTAATGTAGTAAGAAAACCAACATGCATAAACCCTAGTGGGGGGTCTCGTTTAATTTAAATACACAGCAGGAGACAACAGTTCGATGCATGATTATCACCGTGGCACACACCATTAATTTATTTTACCGTTTTTGTGCACAAAAATATGTCAGTTTTAATTAGGAGTCATAAAGGTGGGGGTATAACCCCACACACGTAGTTTGATTGTAAGTTATCGTGTACAATTTGTGATCTCAACGGGTTGTAGAGTCATATAACTACATGTCTGTCTGTCACTGCACGATCCCACGATCCCCGTATCCCTAAACTCACCCCCCTCTGCCTCAGCCCACACAAGAAACAACTGAGACTACACACTCTCAAGTGCAATATAAGCTGAAGTTCAACTCCCTAAAAAAGAAGCTATGGATTAACCCTCCCAAAATAATAATAATAATCTATACTTCTACAAGTGCACGTAGAACATATATAGTCCTTGCTGACATCAATGACATACTAATAAAAAGTCCCTTGTTATGCAGAGCATTTCAGGTAAATTAGGTTAATATTGTCCCCAGGATGCGACCCACACTAGTCGACTAACACCCAGGTACCTACTTACTGCTAGGCGAACAGGGACGGCAGGTGTCTTAAGGAAACACGCCTTGGAGATCAATACCTTGAAAGCCCCTCAACAAATCTACCTTGATGCTGGTGATAGGCTCATGATCCAAGGACTTATCTTCCCTGTCTCCGGTACGGCTGGAAAACACTAGGGACGTGTTTCCGTAAGACATCTGCTGCCCCTGTTCACCCATCGGTCTAAAATGGGTACCTGGGTGTTAGTCGACTGGTGTGGGTCGCATCCTGGGACAATAATCTAATTTGCCCGAAATGCTCAGCATAATGTCATTGATGTCAGCTAGGACTGTATACCTTGTACATGTACTTGTAGTAAATAAAGATATTATTATTATTATTATTATTATTATTATTATTATTATTATTTCCTTAGATCAAATCTGACTCCTATTTCTCCAGACACTGTACGACCCCTACGGGTTTAGTTCTGGCAAGCACCTCAATGATTATAAAAAAAACAGTTGGGTAAAGTCAAGGCCACAGTAACAATACACAACGCAGCAGTAGACCACAAGAAGCACAGAGACCAGGATCACCTGTCAGCAAACAAAATGAGATGCATGTTGCCTCGGTGTATATAAAATCGCTTCATACCAACGATTCGTCAGGAACGAGAGCTCAACGAGGAGTGTTCAACGAAGGTTGATAAATATGACACATGTGCAACACTCATGTGTCACGATAACATGACACATGCATGTAGCTTGTTGCTACTCCTCTGTAGCTGAACCAAGCCTACCACTTTCCAAGGACACTGATGTAAGTGGCCCGTGCAGTCTTGATAGAGCAATCGTCTCAGCAGGAGCTGTGACTCGACCCCTCCAACCTCTCTGAGCGTCACAATGCTTCATGGTAATACCTGTGTTATGGTTCTCTAAGCGTCACACTACTTCAGAGAAACACCTGCATTACGCCTCTAAGCGTCACACTGCTTAAGAGAAACACTTGCATTACGCCTCTCTAAGCGTCACACTGCTTCAGGATAATCCTTGAGACCGTTACTCCGCTAGCGTAACACAGATTACGGTGGCAGTAACCTACCTGGAGCGTGTCGACCTGGCCATCACAAATAGAGGAAGTGTAAAGACTTATAAAGTTCGCTGACTTTGCTGATAGCTTCTTTAACCGTGAAGGGGCTGACGTTCTCGGCTTTATACACTCCCCCCTTGCCCTTGCTGGTGGGGGAAGTCACAGGTCACGTGAAAAAAAGGCAGGAAATTTAGCAGGAGTGATAGAGGGGGGGGGGAGGGATGTAACCAATGCCCACCAAACTCAATAACTTCCAGCATGACCTCTGACAACCCCTCACGCCTTCTCACGTTCACTCACGACCCCTCACGTTCGCTCACGACCCCTCACATTCCTTTACATTCCCTCACGTTCCCTTACGTTCATGCTGCGAGTGATATCAATTAGTTTTGTTGTGCACGTGCGAGTGTGTGTGTACTCACCTAATTGTGGTTGCAGGGGTCGATTCATAGCTCCTGGCCCCGCCTCTTGTGTGTGTGTGTGTGTATGTGTGTGATGGTATTGTCTTAGTGTTCCAGCAGTAACCAAATTATTCGGAGCACGTCTTGCCGCCGGGAGGTAGAGAGCAGCAGAGTAGCAGAGTAGCAAGAGTTCACTCACTCGCCCTCACAACAACGTTCACTCAATACTCGTGTATTGAATACAACACTGGTCGTGGTGGCCAGCTTGTTCCTGCTTTCCATAGCTGTCTTTATCAGGTTAAACACTCCAAAAACTCTAATTATTGTTGAAAAAACAGGATCATACTGTGCGAGTCCTTCGCCCACAGTATTATACTGTGGGAGTCCTCACTCTCTCTAGGCTGGAATACTGCTGTACATTAACATCTCCATTCAAAGCAGGTGAAATCGCAGATCTAGAGTGTACAGAGATCCTTTACTGCACGTATAAGTTCTGTCAAGCACCTTAACTACTGGGAACGCTTGGAAGCACTTGACTTGTACTCGTTGGAACGCAGGAGGGAGAGATATATCATAATCTACACTTGGAAAATCTTGGAAGGAATGGTCCCAAATCTGCACACAGAAATCACTCCCTACGAAAGTAAAAGACTGGGCAGGCGATGCAAAATGCCCCCAATAAAAAGTAGGGGCGCCATTGGTACACTAAGAGAAAACACCATAAGTGTCCGGGGCCCAAAACTGTTCAACAGCCTCCCATCAAGCATTAGGGGAATTGCCAATAAACCCCTGGCTGCCTTCAAGAGAGAGCTGGACAGATACCTAAAGTCAGTGCCGGATCAGCCGGGCTGTGGCTCGTACGTTGGACTGCGTGCGGCCAGCAGTAACAGCCTAGTTGATCAGGCCCTGATCCATCGAGAGGCCTGGTCATGGACCGGGCCGCGGGGGCGTTGATCCCCGGAATAACCTCCAGGTAACCCACAGTATCATACTGTGGGAGTCCTCACCCACAGTATCATACTGTGGGTGTCCTCACCCACAGTATCATACTGTGGGAGTCCTCGCCCACAGTATCATACCGTGGGAGTCCACCACCCACAGCATTATACTGTGGGAGTCCAACACCCACAGCATTATACTGTGGGAGTCCAACACCCACAGCATCATACTGTGGGAGTCCTCACCCACAGTATCATACTGTGGGAGTCCACCACCCACAGCATTATACTGTGGGAGTCCACCCACAGTATTATACTGTGGGAGTCCAACACCCACAGCATCATACTGTGGGAGTCCTCACCCACAGTATTATACTGTGGGAGTCCTCACCCACAGTATCATACTGTGGGAGTCCTCACCCACAGCATCATACTGTGGGAGTCCTCACCCACAGTACCACGCCTGGGGGGTTCCTCTCCCATTTAAACAAAATATCCAGGTCGTTAACGCATGGGTAGTGAATCCTAATGGAAATTCGCTCATTCATAACGTTGGTTAGAATACGCATAAAGCGTACAGGGACAGCCTGCTAGGTCTGCATTCCCGATAATGAATTAATTCGGTTTAACAGTACATCGCTACTCCCCACCCCTCTTGTGAAGTCAGTGTGCGCGGGTGGAAGATCGAGGGGATGGGGTGACACAAGAGGGGGCCAGGGTGGGAGTACGGGTGGGGAAGGGAATGTGGGCGGCGGGGTTAAGGTGTGGGTGGCGGTTAGGTTAAGATGTGGGCGGCGTCACCATTCACAAAAGATATACCAAGCATGCATAACAACGTATGACCTGGAGAGTGTACGCCAAGGATATAGCATACACATGACACTGTGTGGAGTATATATAAGCAGTATGCTGCAAGCATACACACGAGTGTATAACCCGAGGAGAGTATACACGAGTAGAGGTGCGGCCGGAGCCACATGTTAAGAGGTGTTCGGAGAACAGAAGTCATGTTAGGTGTGTGAGCAACTTATGATGACCAGCAGGATGTTTTATGATACTATGAACGTCTGAAGCTAGGATAATGAGACGAAATTCTTAAGAAACTGGAGAAGCCAGTGCGCCTCTGTATAGTGGCATTGTAATTCAGGCTGAGAGTGAACGATCAGTGTTACTGAAATGTCTGAGAGTGAACGATCAGTGTTACTGAAACGTCTGAGAGTGAACGATCAGTGTTACTAAAACGTCTGAGAGTGAACGATCAGTGTTACTGAAACGTCTGAGAGTGAACGATCAGTGTTACTGAAACGTCTGAGAGTGAACGATCAGTGTTACTGAAACGTCTGAGAGTGAACGATCAGTGTTACTGAAACGTCTGAGAGTGAACGATCAGTGTTACTGAAACGTCTGAGAGTGAACGATCAGTGTTACTGAAACGTCTGAGAGTGAACGATCAGTGTTATTGAAATGTCTGAGAGTGAACGATCAGTGTTATTGAAATGTCTGAGAGTGAACGATCAGTGTTATTGAAATGTCTGAGAGTGAACGATCAGTGTTATTGAAACGTCTGAGAGTGAACGATCAGTGTTATTGAAATGTCTGAGAGTGAACGATCAGTGTTACTGAAACGTCTGAGAGTGAACGATCAGTGTTACTGAAACGTCTGAGAGTGAACGATCAGTGTTACTGAAACGTCTGAGAGTGAACGATCAGTGTTACTGAAACGTCTGAGAGTGAACGATCAGTGTTACTGAAACGTCTGAGAGTGAACGATCAGTGTTACTGAAACGTCTGCGAGTGAACGATCAGTGTTACTGAAACGTCTGAGAGTGAACGATCAGTGTTACTGAAATGTCTGAGAGTGAACGACCAGCGACGCAGTTCTATGTTTAAGAAATTCATAAAAACTTTGGCCACTTTCCACATTTAGAATCTGTCAGTCAATTGTTATTATTTATGCTAGTAAAATAATCAGAGGAGATAATGTGCAGAACTGCAGCCACAAACTGATGTTCTTACTGACGAGGTGGTGCACAGACAGTACCAGTTATATAGTAAGAGGTGGTACACAGTACCAGTTATATAGTAAGAGGTGGTACACAGACAGTAACAGTTATATAGTAAGAGGTGGTACACAGTACCAGTTATATAGTAAGAGGTGGTGCACAGACAGTACCAGTTATATAGTAAGAGGTGGTACACAGTACCAGTTATATAGTAAGAGGTGGTACACAGACAGTAACAGTTATATAGTAAGAGGCGGTACACAGACAGTACCAGTTATATAGTAAGAGGCGGTACATAGACAGTACCAGTTATATAGTAAGAGGTGGTACATAGACAGTAACAGTTATATAGTAAGAGGTGGTACATAGACAGTAACAGTTATATAGTAAGAGGTGGTACACAGACAGTCCCAGTTATATAGTAAGAGGTGGTACATAGACAATCCCAGGTATATAGAAAGAGGTGGTACACAGACAATCCCAGTTATATAGTAAGAGGTGGTACATAGACAGTACCAGTTATATAGTAAGAGGTGGTACACAGACAGTACCAGTTATATAGTAAGAGGCGGTACACAGACAATCCCAGGTATATAGAAAGAGGTGGTACACAGACAATCCCAGTTATATAGTAAGAGGCGGTACACAGACAATCCCAGGTATATAGAAAGAGGTGGTACACAGACAATCCCAGTTATATAGTAAGAGGCGGTACACAGACAATCCCAGCTATATAGAAAGAGGCGGTACACAACAATCTCAGCTATATAGAAAGAGGCGGTACACAGACAATCCCAGCTATATAGAAAGAGGCGGTACACAGACAATCCCAGCTATATAGAAAGGGGTGGTACACAGACAATCCCAGCTATATAGAAAGGGGTGGTACACAGACAATCCCAGCTATACAGAAAGAGGCAGTACACAGACAATCCCAGCTATATAGAAAGAGAGGCTGTACACAGACAATCCCAGCTATATAGAAAGAGGCAGTACACAGACAATCCCAGCTATATAGAAAGGGGTGGTACACAGACAATCCCAGCTATATAGAAAGAGGCGGTACACGACAATCTCAGCTATATAGAAAGAGGCGGTACACAGACAATCCCAGCTATATAGAAAGAGGCGGTACACAGACAATCCCAGCTATATAGAAAGAGGCGGTACACAGACAATCCCAGCTATACAGAAAGAGGCGGTACACAGACAATCCCAGCTATACAGAAAGAGGCAGTACACAGACAATCCCAGTTATATAATAAGAGGCGGAACACAGACAATCCAAGTTATATAGTAAGAGGCGGTACACAGACAATCCCAGCTATATAGAAAGAGAGGCTGTACACAGACAATCCCAGCTATATAGAAAGAGGCAGTACACAGACAATCCCAGCTATATAGAAAGGGGTGGTACACAGACAATCCCAGCTATATAGAAAGAGGTGGTACACATACAATCCCAACTATATAGAAAGAGGCGGTACACAGACAATCCCAGCTATATAGAAAGAGAGGCGGTACACAGACAATCCCAGCTATATAGAAAGAGAGGCGGTACACAGACAATCCCAGCTATATAGAAAGAGGCGGTACACAGACAATCCCAGCTATATAGAAAGAGGCGGTACACAGACAATCCCAGATATATAATAAGAGGCAGTACACAGACAATCCCAGTTATATAATAAGAGGCGGTACACAGACAATCCAAGTTATATAGTAAGAGGCGGTACACAGACAATCCCAGCTATATAGAAAGAGAGGCTGTACACAGACAATCCCAGCTATATAGAAAGAGGGCAGTACACAGACAATCCCAACTATATAGAAAGGGGTGGTACACATACAATCCCAACTACATAGAAAGAGGCGGTACACGGACAATTCCAGTTATATAGAAAGAGAGGCGGTACACAGACAATCCCAGCTATATAGAAAGCGGCGGTACACAGACAATCCCAGTTATATAGAAACATGTCTTTATTGGAATGTTACGTTACAGAAGACGCTGGTCAAACACCAGTCTGCAAAATTAATAAAAGTCCCTGAAGCAATGCTGATGGATCTCTTCGTCAGAGATGAATGTCTCTGAGATAAGCAAAATAAACATTCTAACTCCACAGAACATTATAGATAATGTGTTACTGGTAATGACAATAGAAGTGTTTGGTTCACTAGACTCTCTTTAAGTGCTGGTCACACAAGAATGTTGTCAGAAGTGGAGTTTTAGGAGGAAAAAAGCTTGAAAGTTCTGGCAAGAGATGCCAAAATATATTTTGTAGCTAACATTACACCAGCACATACTGCAGGAAAGGAGTAACGCATATCCACAACATTATAATCAAGTGAATGTTACTGTCTCGGTACAACATTCCTCTTGATACAGCCAATGACCAGATAATTATCGTCTGCAAGGTGGAGCTAGACAACAACGAGAAGAGAAGGGCAGGGGAGGTTCACTCGCTGCAGAGTACAAACATATATATCATTATCAATGGTGCTTTTAACCGGGTAAAAAGTTTGAAGGTGATGAAGACCCAAACTCCTGTTAATGGATGAACAAGACTAATGCCCGACGTGATGGCAGACCATTAGTGGGTTTTAAGAAGCTAGAGAGACTGAGGTAAAGACAAAAATGGAAGAATTGTTGCGTGCTGTGAAGAACTAGTTGATGTTTCTTACAGGTGTGCGGGGTCCAGACTGTACCAACAGATCTCTGGCTCCCTTCAAGAGAAAGCCGGACAGATATCTGAAGTCAGTGCCCGATTACCCGGGCTGTGGTTCGTACGTTGGACCACGTGCGGCCAGCAGTAACAGCCTGATCAGACCCTGGTCCACCGGGAGGCCTGGTCAAGGACTGAGCCTCGGGAGCGTTGACCCCCGGAATACCCTCCAGGTAGGTAGGTAGACCACACCAGTCCAGCAGTGAGGCACCAAGAATGATCACCCAGATGAGAGAAACGTGTTCGGTAATCAAGACATTTATTAAGGAAACATTACGAGTAGTTTCTCCGGTTCTGTTTACACTGCAGAAACCACTTGTGAAACGTTTCCACACTGCAGAAGCCCACTTGTTGCAAAAACGTTTCCTTGAATGCCTTGATTAGTAGATGCGTGACTGTTTCCTACAAGGTGTGAGCAACGGCACAATAGTTCCACCAAGAATGATTACTAAAGAATAAAAATGATGAATACCCTGACTGGAATAATATATAAACAACCGGCACACAGGACCGACGCCGTCGTAAGTTTCATTGTCCTATGTGCGGGTTAAATAACAATAAGGCACAATACCGTGACTGGAACAATACACAAATAACCGGCACATAGGAGGAGCGTAAGACGACGTTTCCGTCCGACTTGGACCGTTTACAAAGTCACACTAACAGAAAAGAGAGATGGGGCCAGTAAATATAGGCCAGGAATTGAGACACTTATGCAACATATGGGAATCTTTACTGAAGAAACGTTTCGCCACACAGCGGCTTCATCAGTCCAATACAAAGTAGAAATGAGTAAGGAGAGGAGGAGTTTGAGGTAATCAGTCCCTCAGCCTGGAATCGATGTGTTCAGTCCATCACTCTTGTAGGAAGTACAGCATAGGGCCAGAGAGGTGGCTTATATACTGCAGTAAGGTGAGTCGGTTTTCAAAACCATTCATCCGAAATGTCAGACACTGCAACATCATGGGATCTTGGTACAAAGACTTCTTCAACGCTTGTCCAACCTTTGGACGACGACCTACTTACACTAGTAGAAGTTCCCACTGTTATCCCGCCTCCTCCTGCTTCGACTCACCTGACTGCAGTATATAAGCCACCTCTCTGGCCCTATGCTGTACTTCCTACAAGAGTGATGGACTGAACACATCGACTCCAGGCTGAGGGACTGATTACCTCAAACTCCTCCTCTCCTTACTCATTTCTACTTTGTATTGGACTGATGAAGCCGCTGTGTGGCGAAACGTTTCTTCAGTAAAGATTCCCATATGTTGCATAAGTGTCTCAATTCTTCAACTTGTCGGTTTTCGAAACCATTCATCACAAATATAGGCCAGCTGGCAGGGACGGGACAAGAGAATTGGGAATAGTAGTGGTAGTGGTAAGGCAGGTGGTGGACGTAGTAGTGGTAGTATAAAGTAGAGAGATTGGTTGGTGGGACAAGAATAGAAAGGGAAAGCGAAGAGTGAAGGTAGGGGCCATAGGTAGTAAGAAAGGAAACAGAAGTAGTTGTGGTGGTGGGGGGTCAGTCAAAAACCAAGAAAGAGGATTACTGCAGAAGAGCTCAGGACCCACAAGGGGTAAGACCAAAAACACAGGAGGGGGGGGGGAGTGGACAGAACACCCAAGGCAGAGAAGAAACGAAATCCAAAACAAGAGAGAGGGTTTCTATTCTTCTGCCTTGAGTGTGAACGACCCAGAACACTGGTTCACTCGTTGTATGCTGCTGCTGCTACTGCTACTACTACTACTACTACTACTACTACTACTACTGCTACTACTACTACTACTACTATTTACCACTACCACTACTATTCCTACTACTACTGCTCACCTCCATATTTTCTGGTATTTTTTGTCCCTTGACCTGCTTCTACCTTTATCCCCCCCTCCTTTCCTTTCTTTCCGACCTGCCTTCTAGCTTTCTTCCAGGTTTCTCCGTCGTGAGATTGATAATGGTCAAGGACAGATCGAAAAGCCGCCTAAAATTTTCTACTCATAAGCGCGGGTTATTGATGTTGTTGTTAGCATACTATCAAGTTAGATTTACCTATGTGACTGCGGTTCGAGTCCTCGTTCATTCTTTTGTTTATTCTTAGAGGTAAGCATATAATTTGCTTTTGTAAACAGTATTTTTGGCCAAGTATCTCGTCTTCACATTACTGGAGAATAAATACAGCGGTATATCACACAAAAAATACAAGAACTGTTTTATATTAGTAAACAGAGAGGTCAGAAGGCAGAGTTGTGAGAATAAACAATGCTGGCGGCAAGCAAAACGTTTGTCTGCGTGTATTCTCTCTCTCTCTCTCTCTCTCTCTCTCTCTCTCTCTCTCTCTCTCTCTCTCTCTCTCTCTCTCTTTCTCTCTCTCACACACACACACACACACGTGAGTCACAGGGATGTTAGGAAGTACTTCTTCAGTCATAGAGTTGTTAGGAAGTGGAAGAGTCTGGAGAGTGATGTAGTGGAGGCAGGATCCATACATAGCTTTAAGAAGCGGTATGATAAAGCTCATGGAGCAGGGAGAGTGTGGACCTAGTAAAGACCAGCGAAGAGGCGGAGCCTCGAGCTGTGACTCGATCCCTGCAACCACAGATAGATAAGCACACACACACACACACACACACACACACACACACACACACACACACACACACACACACACACACACACACACACACACACACACACACACAATCTTCCTCTGCTTCAGGTACACTGAAGTTAGGTGATAGCGAAGCTTTGTGTCAGTGACGAGCAAGGTGCTGCGGAAACGGACATGGCTCCAGCATTTAGAGTATCTCTCTCACCATATAGAGTGTTACATTACCATGCTATGTGAACGGTCATCACACAAACATACACACTGGAGATTCAATGCAAATCACCGCGTCCATTGTGCAGTGAGGTAACAACACTAGCTAGGCAACCTCACTTAATCTTGATAAACTTGACGTAATGAAAGTGAAAAAAACAATTAGACGTAAATAATAATACCCACACAATGTATATACCATATATATGTCGTGCCGAATAGGTAAAACTGGTCAATTATGTCCATTCTAAAATTTTCTTTTATACGTTTAAAATACTTTTTTAAAGAACCTTAGAAAACTTACCTAACCTTATTATAAAAAGCGCAATTTAATTTAGCCTAATCCAGCTAAATATATTTTAGATAAGGTTACAATAATTTGATAATAAACACAAAATATATTTTTCTCGTTAGGTTCAGAATGATTTTTGCAAAATTATTGCATACATAAATTTTCACTTGCCTTATTCGGCAAGAAGAGCGTTGCTATTTAAACTAAAATCGTAAGTTTTACCTATTCGGCAAAACATACACACACACACACACACACACACACACACACACACACAGGAGCTCGGACTCGACCCCCGCAACCTCAACTAGGTGAGTACACACACACACACACACACACACACACACACACATATATATATATATATATATATATATATATATATATATATATATATATATATATATATATATATATATATATATATATGTCGTGCCGAATAGGCAGAACTTGCGATCTTGGCTTAAATAGCAACGCTCATCTTGCCATATAGGACAAGTGAAAATTTGTGTATGCAATAATTTCGCCAAAATCATTCTGAACCTAACGAAAAAAATATATTTCACTGTGTTTGTTTAGTATTAAATTATTGTAAACAAATCTAAAATATATTTAGTTGGGTTAGGCTAAAATAAATTGTTCTTGTTATAATAAGGTTAGGTAAGTTTTCTAAGTTCCTTTTGGTGCAAAATAAAATATTTATACATTAACATTAATGAAAAAAATATATCTTTAAACCTATAAGAGAAAATTTTAGAAAGGATTTAATTTTATATGAGTTCTTGCTAATTGACCAGTTTTACATATTCGGCACGACATATATATATATATATATATATATATATATATATATATATATATATATATATATATATATATATATATATATATATATATATATATATAGTGTGTGTGTGTGTTGTGTGTGTGTGTGTGTGTGTGTGTGTGTGTGTGTGTGTGTGTGTGTGTGTGTGTAAAAAACAACCAAGGGGGGAGTTAAATGATAGTTCAGCTGTACGCCTTTCATGTTGCAATCAACACATTATCATAAGCTTGCAAAGTTGCAAACAAGCAGAGGAGGTCCAAGCAAATACGATGACAGGAATCACGTTTGTATCTTGTGTCGCTTGTTCGCAATTTCTGCAGAATATATATATGTACACGTTGAGGCTGGCTCTGATCTCTTGAGTATTTCTTGCCCTACCTACCCTGGGTAGTATCACAGAGGTTAGAGAAGGCGAGCGGCCACCCAGGGTAACATTACCGCCCGTGGGCGTAATAACCACCCTGGCCGCTGTCATCCTACCCATTACACCTGCTGTGCCCACAAGACCTCCCACTATGTCAGCCTCACCGCATATTACGTCACCATAACACCCACTGTGCCCACAACCCACAACTCCCACCTTCTAGCCCATTACGTGGCCCACTCACCTACGCTGCCCACCCACTCACTACGCCGCCCACTCACCAAGTGATAATGACCACCTAGGGTCCTGGTGCTGACTATCCGTATTTTCTCTCCGGTTAGTATCCCCGGGGGATTTAATATACTCTCAACACCTGTGTATACAGTGAGCGGTGTATCTCGCCGTCTATACAACGAGCGGTGTATCTCACAGTTTATACAGTGAAAGGCTTACACACACAAATTAATATCTATCTTATAAATAACAACAAGCTTGAAGTCATCCACTGGCAGGTCTGGTCTGGGACCAGGCCAAGGGGGCGTTTTCCCCCGTAATTAGCTCCAGGGCTCTAGGTAGGTAAACATGTGGGTGAACGTTAATGATCCAGACAGCTGTGTGAGGTCCAGATGTAGCTGAGAAAGCAAACCTGAATTAACTTACTTTAACCTATATTAACGTATCTTAATCGCAGCCATGTTTAACCTGCGTTAACCTAACCGCAGTCATATTAACCTACCTTAACCTAACTTATACTTAACTTACTTTGACCTACATTAATTTAACTTAAGCCAACCAAATCTATGTCAATTAACGATTGTCGAGGTACTGCAGCAAAAAAAAAAAAAAATCTTCTGCTTATTTATTTTCTGCTTATTTGACTTCTGCTTATTTACACTCTGCTTATTCTGACAAATGATCGTTGTTTTATAAATCAAGTTAGTAAACTCTGCTTAAAATGGGAAGGAGAGGCAGGCAGTGCCTGTCTCTGACTTACTGGACGGAGGATAGAGTTTCCAGCGCTCCCTGCGCTGAATGGACCACACGGGTTTAACGCTGCACATCACTGCCCAAAAGTGAGTGGTTGTACCCTCATACCTGGTGACTCATGATGACTTAAAGAACATTCTCTTACTCAAGCGAACGTGTTACACACAAATTGCAGTGGATATATTAACGTTGATATATTAAAATACCTATGTTATATTCGCCCGAATAGACAAAAATTGTTGTTGATAGCTGAATAAATCTCCATATATATTTAAATATATTTACCTGTTCATCCAAGTATATATATATATATATATATATATATATATATATATATATATATATATATATATATATATATATATATATATATATATATATATATATATTTATATTATATTATATTACATAATATGGTACAAAAGGTTCAAGAGATTCATTGTTGATATAAAGATGGCATATACAGTACATGAGATGCGAGAGATACATGTCTAGTACATATTGTTATATATATATATATATATATATATATATATATATAATATATATATATATATATATATATATATATATATATATATATATAATATATATATATATATATAATGATGAAACATATTGTCTTGCTAAAACTATATAAGAAAAAGTCAAAACCGTTGAGTATTTTTCATAAGTTTAGAGGTGTACAGTGACTCTGCTATGATGGTACAGCATTCCACGTCTCAGACAACCTTAAGCATTGGTCTCAGTGTTTGTCTCTCTGAGTGTCTATATGATATATGCCTGTCTGTCTGTCTGAAAAAATAAGATTATAAATATTGTAAATTGTAAATATTAGTGTGCTTCATGTGTTGGTGCAACTATCACTAAGGAAGACCGTGTATTACCTATTATTCTCATCATCCTTATAACACAAGCATCGAACACATCTCAGTGGTTGTAATAAGCTATTGTCTTGGCTAAGGCAAGGTCACCTTCACCATAAACTTTACAAAGGGATATCACTGGTCATTTCAGGAGCTACATTGCCCTCCTGTTGGCTGAGGTAATGATAAGTTAGGGACCTCCCCTGACATCCCTACATAACCCTCCCAAGGGGTATCATTGGTTATCTCGGGAGGTGTGACTGACCGCCCACTCTGATGGTGTAAAGATAACGACACACCTGTAATTTGCCCAGGAGAAATATATTTGGTACTTCTTGGATCGACAGTAGTTGCGTTTTTTGTGATTACTGGTAGTTTCAGGACGTTGTTGCTGTTGCACGCTGGTAGTGAGGATACTGCTAGGTTGTTATTGTTGTTAGCTGGTGATGAAGAGTCTACAAGGTTCTTGTTGTAGGGTAGTGGAATGGACAGTGGAAGGCGGTTGTATATGTTGACTGGTAGGAAGATATTGCTAGGATGTTCTTATTGTTGGCTGGTGGCTAGAATACTGCCAGGCTGTTGTCTTTGTTGGCTGATGGCAAAGCTACTGCTAAGGTGGTGTTGTTATTGTTACACTCGTCAGGGAAGATCACAGGTCACTGTTACATGCTGACCCGCTCAGTGTTCCCACCGACCTTATGGCGGGAGTCAGGTAAAAAGCAACATCTGGCGTGAGCAGCTATTATAGTGGTGACCACTAAGACTGTGATGTGTGATGTGGAAGTTGTCGTAACTATGGTGGGAGAGACGAGAACAACCGCAGGCTGGTGTTGCTCCAGACAAAATATTGTAATTCTGATCAGTCGTTTGTTGTGAGAAAAAAAAATTCACAATCCACATATATATATCTGAAAGTTACTTTACTGTTTGTTAGTAAAGTACCTAAGTGTGTCTCACTACCGCACTTGTGTGATCTCAAGTTAACCTGTTGTCAGGAATTGCTAGATAATCATTCAATATCTCTTCCTTATTCGCTCTTATGTCGCTTTCTTTCATTTGCATTAAGTGACATTTATCATTTTAATTATCATTCACTTACCTAATTTACTTAATTAACCGCATTTAAATATTCTAGAAGTAAATTACTGTGAATTTTTATTTTTATTTGATTACTGCATTAGTTGTTCACATTTATGTAGTTATTTATTTAAAGAGTCATTTATGTAAAACATAGACCATTAATTGGTCGATAAGAGTTGAGCACACACACACACACACACACACACACACACACACACACACACACACACACACACACACACACACACACACACGAGGTTTGATTAAGCTCATGGAGCAGGGAGTGAGAGGACCCAGTAGTAATTAGTGAAGAGGCGGGGCCAGGAGCTATGAATCGACCCCTGCAACCACAAATAGGTGAGTACAAATAGGTGAGTACACACACTTGTAAACAAGACTTTATAGGCTCTGCCTAATATAAGAAAAATATGATAAACATCAGCGGTGATTTATGAAGAGTCTGCTCTTTTAAACACAAAGAAGGTCAGAAGATTTACTTGTACCGCGAGAAATATTACTGACGCAGATAGAATGGAATTTAGAGTGTTGTGGTGAATTCTTAACGTGCAGTTTAGATGCCTATCCAACACTAACTTCACTCTGAGCTGCGGTCGTGACTTTTCTAATGGTTTCTAATCAGACGCGCACCTTTTAGGCAAGATTCTCATGATTACAACAATGTAGACAAGACGAAAAAAACATTATTGACATTCTCAAAGCTGGTCGCTTAAGCGTGTAAAAATTCAATAATAAGCTGAACGAAACACAAAGCTGTTTCTGTGGACGACTGGTACTGTGTGAGTGCTCCTGCAGGTACACACATACCACGTGTAAGAATACCAACAAATAAGTATACATCTCAGATAACTCCTACATGTTTCATACAGCCATAGTTCTCTGCTTTCTGCCACCAGATATCACCCAGATAACGGATATGAATATACTTCTGTACTTCCCATCCGCCCCACCAGACACCACGCAGATGGCGGATCTGAATCCACTTCATTGCACTCTCCTGATAAGGTGAGATACAGCATTCCTCATGTGGGAAATTCTTAAGTCATAGTAAAACGTACATTCCTTACACTGTCGTAAACACGAAGCACATACACAAACATGTCGCTGGCGCGAGCGTAAACAACGCTGATACAGGATCTCACAAAAATCACAAGAGAACAGACTTCAGTAATAGCCATTAAAATAAACTAAGCTGCCAGGTTTCAATTACAACTAGGCAACCATACCTAGTAATCACCATTGTAATCCAAATTCCGTCACATTATTTCAGAAAAATAACTTCTTTGAGAAATTAACACCAGAGTTTCACTGGCAACCACCGAGCCGCCAGGGGAGCCTAGTCGGGCTAAATTAATGTAGTGTAATGACGAAATTACCGAAAAAATGTTTTATGATTCACGTGCCATGGGTTCTAATCAGACTCGTTCCGTGTTTTTTATGCAACTAATGTGACATTTTATTGGGGCAACGTTTCGCTCCCCAGGAGCGAAACGTTGCCCCAATAAAATGTCACATTAGTTGCATCTATGTCCACTGATCTAAATCATTGTACACCTGCAACTCAGCCTGTGAAGCTTAACATAGTTCATACCGACTGTTTGCCAGACCCACTGGGTAAATACTTACATCTTTTAAAAGTCACATATCAACGACTATTAAGTCATTTTATTGCAGCCAGAATTCGCTTTTCAGGAGTTCCATGAAGTCATTATCAACTCCTGAAGAGCAAAACGTAGCCTCAGTAAAGTGTCTCATTAATCGCTCATGTGTCTTTTTACCTAACATATTGTGTGTATGCTAATTCCGTGCCTACAATCGCAAGATTTCAGATAACTTGTTTACGATGCAGTTTTGACCTCCAGTGTAAAGTTAGTGGGGACTCGCCTCTAAAAGCTGGATTGTATGTTAAGATGTAGAAGGCTGGAGTGTGGCGCCCTCCACACTGTTTAACATAACTAAGATCTCTATAATACACACTAATGTGCCACAGTTACTTATAACCCAGGCTTAGTCTAGGAGTGGCATCATCTTGCAGTCTACTGTATGCTTGAGAAATACACTAGTTAATTCTAAACCGGCTTCCTGGGAGTGTCTGTACGTTTACACACGCACACACACTGAAAAAAAGGGTGACTGAAAAAGATAACTGATCATACAGGAGTGGCGAGGGTTTAAATTAGGCTATTATTTATAGGCAACAAGATAGACATGCCAAGTGGGAGAGTACAGAAAACGGAGAGTGGCACCATTAACACTGGCGCTCCAGCAATGCATCGATAGCATTATAACGAAGTGAGTAACTAGTGTGAGATGCTGGAAGCATAATGTTCGTTGATGCGAGCTTCATTATAACACAGCAGGAGTGCCAACATCAGCATTATGCAACAGAAGAGTGGTACCAACACATACCAGAGTGATCAAAATACGTTACAATAAAGCCAACAATTATAATATCATTATAAGGAATGGAATGTAACTTATGGGATTACATGAGACAAGTGTTACATTGTTAAGTCCGAGCACACTTCAGGCAAGACAGCTGTTGAATGAATACTGGTGAATGTATTTCCTCTTTTGGGTCCCTGGCTGTCTTGAAGAAAGAACTTGATAAGTTCCTCAAGTAAGCTCCTGATCAGCCGAGCTGTGGTGCAGTCTGGCACACAAACACACACAAACACACACACACACACACACACACACACACACACACACACACACACACACACACACACACATGACGATTAAACCAAAGGCAAAGTAGACAGTCAGTCTATGAGTTAGTTGAACACTGTTTGCTTGATTGTCCACTCATTGAGGAACAGAGACAACCTGTTTTCAGCACCAGGAACCTGGTTGATGAGGCCATCTCCTGGGAGGCTGGGTCTGAGACCGGGCCGCGGGGGCCTTGACTCGAAACCACCTCCAGATAAATTTCAGGTAAATTCCAGCAAATATATAAATTTATAAGAGAAAACAATAATTCAATGCTGGAAATATAACTTCAAAGTTTAGCGCTCCTGTGTTTCTCTCAGTTAAAACTTAATACTGATTTTAAGTGGCTGTGTAAGTTTAATTAAACACTGTTTATCGTGCATGAACAACTGGTTAATGCCTCTACTGACTGTTTTCAAGCAAACTGCGGAACGGGTGGGGTGTTGAACCCATGGCAAGTAAATCCTAACACTCACAGTCCATGGGTATTATTATGCTTTGAAGTGTTACCCACCGGTGTATCTTACTCAGAGAAAGATGTGAGCTTGATTTTGAGGCTTCTACGAGCTGGTGTCTTAGCTTCATTAAGGGAATTTAGAAAACTTCAAATGCTGGTTTTCCTGAGATATCCTGCTAATGCCTCATCTGATAGACTTCAACCCTGCAACGATGATAACTTGAGAATGTAACTTCAAAGCGGCTTCAAACTGTAAGTGCTGGTGAATTTTGGGATAATGGTTTCTGAGATAATTAGAAAATGTCTCTTCTGATTGGCTTTAAACTTTAAAAAGCCGGTGTATCAAGTGGAAGGTTCGAACTGGTCTCAGGCTGTGTAGGCGGAAATTTGCTGTTTTCACTGAACAAATCTGGACATTCTTTTCCATGCAATTACCTGTGAATGACTCTTCAGATAGGCTTCAACTCTTCAGTGCTGATATTTAAACGCATTAGAAACTTATGCCGCACATTATGTTATTCCTCTTTTTGTGTGCACAAAGGTACAAGAGGCTGGGCTTTTGGGACACAGGGATACCTCTCTGGGATCACAGATCCCACACCCACCAAAATATATCTAGCTATCTTCTCCTTCATTATTATTATTATTATTATTATTATTATTATTATTATTATTATTATACTGCATAAACTCCTGCTGCTTCCTTCTTCCCTCCACACCCCCACTTGCCTCCACACCCACACCTCCCTCCACGCCTCACTACGCACGAGGAGAGAGAGAAGTGATTGCTAACTCCTTGCACGGCGTCACAATGTTGAGCCCAGCTCACACTGCAGAGCCCAGCTCACACTGCAGAGCCCAGCTCACACTGCAGAGCCCAGCTCACACTGCAGAGCCCAGCTCACACTGCAGAGCCCAGCTCACACTGCAGAGCTCAGCTCACACTGCAGAGCCCAGCTCACACTGCAGAGCCCAGCTCACACTGCTGAGCCCAGCTCACACTGCTGAGCTCAGCTCACACTGCTGAGCCCAGCTTACCCTACCAGTCCCATATTCCACCAGTCCTGACCCACACAATGTGTGCAACAACAAACTGATGGTTGAGCTATGGCTCTGGTGCAGTTGTGAGCAGCTGGAGACATAACAATACACGGTGGGAAATGTTTTTTAAGTAAAATTCGGCACGCCTGAAATGTGCTGTTACACTATTCTATATGACAGTTACACAGTGGGAACCAAGTGGAAGGAACTGGTACAGTGGTTGAAGGCCAGGAAAATAAAAACAATCACTACCACCACCACTACTACCACCACCACCACTACAACCACCACCACCACCACTACAACCACCACCACCACCACTACAACCACCACCATCACCACTACAACTACCACCATCACCACTACAACCACCACCACCACCACCACTACCACTACCACCACCACCACCACTACCACCACCACCACCACTACCACCAGGAGCACTCGGGCGTGGAGCGGAGTACAATACAACTCCGAAAAGCAATTATCCTCGTGAATCAAGTAATATCCACTACTAATTGCACATTACACCTCGTAAGACGCATAACTAAGTAATGTTTAAAGCAAGACATAATGACCTCTTACAGCAAGATATTCGCAGCGCACACGACCCACACACTTCCACCTACGAGGTAATTAACGTTTCAGGCAAATGTAACGAGCGAAGAATAAAAGTAATGTTTTGGACACCTCCAGGATGCGAGCAAGGTATCCCCCTATCTCACAAGCCCAGCCCCTTCTCCAAAGGAATTGTACAGAGTGCGGCGTTGAGTTTCTGACTCAGATAAATACCAGCGATGAAGCTGTGAAGTCAAGCAAAAGAGGCTTTCGCTAATTATCACATAGTAACTAATATCCAAATTTCTTCCAATTAAAAATGGCAAATCGGTACCACCATATCCATACACGTCCATAATTGACATCTGATGAAGCTCTGATAATCGACATTTTAGAAAAACCCAGAAAAACTGACGTGTTAAGAACACCGAAATATCGACTCTTGTCAAGTCAGTATTCGACCTTAGAAGAGAAATAAATAAAGTTGCAGCATTACAGACCAACGAACAACAACAATTGAGGCCTAAAGCAGCACAAGTAATTTAAAAGATAGGAAACTATCCCAATACTCGACGCTGAAGTGAAATAAGCGACTCGAAGGAGGTGCGTGACATAATTTGAGAGAAAACTGTGACAATAACGTTGATGCCCTTGTTATCTTCACCAGTACTTTATTGCATACTGGACCTCATCAATCACTGGGATACTGGCAGCCTCATCAATCATTGGGATACTGGCAGCCTCATCAATCATTGGGATACTGGCAGCCTCATCAATCATTGGGATACTGGCAGCCTCATCAATCATTGGGATACTGGCAGCCTTATCAATCATTGGGATACTGGCAGCCTCATCAATTATTGGGATACTGGCAGCCTCATCAATCATTGGGATACTGACAGCTTCATCAATCACTGGGATACTGGCAGCTTCTTCAATCACTGGGATACTGGCAGCTTCTTCAATCACTGGGATACTGACAGCTTCATCAATCACTGGGATACTGACAGCTTCATCAATCACTGGGATACCGGCAGCCTCATCAATCACTGGGATACTGGCAGCTTCTTCAATCAGTGGGATACTGGCAGCCTCATCAATCACTGGGATACTGGCAGCCTCATCAATCATTGGGATACTGGCAGCCTCATCAATCACTGGGATACTGACAGCTTCTTCAATCACTGGGATACTGACAGCTTCATCAATCACTGAGATACTGACAGCTTCATCAATCACTGGGATACTGACAGCTTCAATCACTGAGATACTGGCAGCTTCTGCAATCACTGGGATACTGGCAGCTTCTTCAATCACTGGGATACTGGCAGCCTCATCAATCACTGAGATACTGGCAGCCTCATCAATCACTGGGATACTGACAGCTTCTTCAATCACTGGGATACTGACAGCTTCTTCAATCACTGGGATACTGGCAGCCTCATCAATCACTGGGATACTGGCAGCTTCTTCAATCACTGGGATACTGGCAGCCTCATCAATCACTGAGATACTGGCAGCCTCATCAATCACTGGGATACTGGCAGCTTCTTCAATCACTGGGATACTGGCAGCCTCATCAATCACTGGGATACTGGCAGCTTCTTCAATCACTGGGATACTGGCAGCTTCTTCAATCACTGGGATACTGGCAGCTTCTTCAATCACTGGGATACTGACAGCTTCTTCAATCACTGGGATACTGGCAGCCTCATCAATCACTGGGATACTGGCAGCTTCTTCAATCACTGGGATACTGGCAGCTTCTTCAATCACTGGGATACTGGCAGCTTCATCAATCACTGGGATACTGGCAGCTTCTTCAATCACTGGGATACTGACAGCTTCTTCAATCACTGGGATACTGGCAGCTTCATCAATCACTGGGATACTGACAGCTTCATCAATCACTGGGATACTGGCAGCTTCTTCAATCACTGGGATACTGACAGCTTCTTCAATCACTGAGATACTGGCAGCCTCATCAATCACTGGGATACTGACAGCTTCTTCAATCACTGAGATACTGGCAGCCTCATCAATCACTGGGATACTGGCAGCCTCATCAATCATTGGGATACTGGCAGCTTCATCAATCACTGGGATACTGGCAGCTTCTTCAATCACTGGGATACTGACAGCTTCTTCAATCACTGAGATACTGGCAGCTTCATCAATCACTGGGATACTGGCAGCTTCTTCAATCACTGGGATACTGACAGCTTCTTCAATCACTGAGATTCTGGCAGCTTCATCAATCACTGGGATACTGACAGCTTCATCAATCACTGGGATACTGGCAGCTTCATCAATCACTGGGATACTGACAGTTTCTTCAATCACTGGGATACTGGCAGCCTCATCAATCATTGGGATACTGGCAGCCTCATCAATCACTGGGATACTGACAGCTTCTTCAATCACTGGGATACTGGCAGCTTCTTCAATCACTGGGATACTGACAGCTTCTTCAATCACTGGGATACTGGCAGCTTCTTCAATCACTGGGATACTGGCAGCTTCATCAATCACTGGGATACTGGCAGCTTCTTCAATCACTGGGATACTGGCAGCCTCATCAATCACTGGGATACTGACAGCTTCTGCAATCACTGGGATACTGGCAGCTTCTTCAATCACTGGGATACTGGCAGCTTCTTCAATCACTGGGATACTGACAGCTTCTTCAATCACTGGGATACTGGCAGCTTCATCAATCACTGGGCTACTGGCAGCTTCATCAATCACTGGGATACTGGCAGCTTCTTCAATCACTGGGATACTGACAGCTTCTTCAATCACTGGGATACTGGCAGCCTCATCAATCATTGGGATACTGGCAGCCTCATCAATCACTGGGATACTGACAGCTTCTTCAATCACTGGGATACTGGCAGCTTCTTCAATCACTGGGATACTGACAGCTTCTTCAATCACTGGGATACTGGCAGCTTCTTCAATCACTGGGATACTGACAGCTTCATCAATCACTGGGATAATGGCAGCTTCTTCAATCACTGGGATACTGACAGTTTCATCAATCACTGGGATACTGACAGCTTCTTCAATCACTGGGATACTGGCAGCCTCATCAATCATTGGGATACTGGCAGCCTCATCAATCACTGGGATACTGACAGCTTCTTCAATCACTGGGATACTGGCAGCTTCTTCAATCACTGGGATACTGACAGCTTCTTCAATCACTGGGATACTGGCAGCTTCTTCAATCACTGGGATACTGGCAGCTTCATCAATCACTGGGCTACTGGCAGCTTCATCAATCACTGGGATAATGGCAGCTTCTTCAATCACTGGGATACTGACAGTTTCATCAATCACTGGGATACTGACAGCTTCTTCAATCACTGGGATACTGGCAGCCTCATCAATCATTGGGATACTGGCAGCCTCATCCATCAAACCTGCTTTCCCTAAAGTCTTCTATAAGAATGAGATGGTCTGGTAGTGGACCATTAACACAGAGAGAGAGCCATAGCTTCCTTCTTGACTGTCACTTCTACTCTCTCTGCCATTACTCACCCCAATTATCACATAACTAATTACTGTAGCTGCTGTATGTGAAATTTGTGTCTCGTAGACTTACAACGTGGCTGAAATCCGGCACCAGAGAATGATAATTATTAAGTTGGTAGCTGAAGAGGTAAGAAGAGAGTAATGAAACCGTAATTAAAAACTAAATGTCATATAAATCGTGCAGCCAAGGTCTAAACTGATGCTAACAAAAGAAGGACTGACATCCCTGTTGCATTATGAATGTGACCTTGTCTTAGTGAACCTGTAGCAAGGCAGGCCCTTGTTGTCTGCCAGGTCGCACCACCACCACGCCCACGGTCCTTGCTGTCCCCCGCGTCACATCACCACGTCCCGGTTCTTACTGTCTGCCAGGTCACAACACCACCACGCCCTGAGCACAATAGATGTGGGGGTCAAATGTGTTTTATAAGTTATTTTGTCTACTGATGGTTCCAGGGATGATGGCTCCTGCGCTCCGTCCCCACGCCAGACCCACCAACTTGGAAAGTATTAAAAACACACAGGTAAGTAAAGATAAGTGTGTGCTGAATGTAAGATGAAGTGTGTAAGATTTATCCTGCCATCTTACGTGTTTATGAGACAAAGTATATACCAGTATTCCTGCCAAATGTTACACAATAATTCCTTCTAAGTACACACTCACCTCCTTCACTGCGCTAAGCTAACTCGTGCAGCTAACATCTAGCTGCGCTCGAGCTAAGATGTGAGACAGTATTCTGCCTCAACTAATAACCTCTCCACAGTTAACGTACAGACAATTTCTCTACACAAATACCGTAACTGATGCATATGGCAGCGCTGCGCTTACAAGCGACTCGGAATTTATTACAATGATTATTTACAGTCGTATTCATTTTACGAGTCCAGGAGTTACAATGTGGCTGGTTAGATCAGCAAGACTTAACACGGTCTGTGCTGCCCCTGAAAGGAAAGAGTATAAACTGTTGGACCTTTTATTGACCTGCCTAAGAGTTCTTATACGCTTAACCACAAAATTCTTCAACACAAACTTAATCACTAAGGACTTAGAAAGCACACATACAGCTGCTTCCAATCTTACTCAACAAGCAAGAGAGCACACCGGGTTTTTTCTCATCTACTTAAGCAATTAAATTTGGTGTTCCCCATGATAGTATCCTGCGCCCTCTTCTCTTCCACTTCCCAGCATCTTACTGCATTCCACCCAGCATCTTACTGCATTCCACCCAGCATCTTACTGCATTCCACCCAGCATCTTACTGCATTCCACCCAGCATCTTACTGCATTCCACCCAGCATCTTACTGCATTCCACCCAGCATCTTACTGCATTCCACCCAGCATCTTACTGCATTCCACCCAGCATCTTACTGCATTCCACCCAGCATCTTACTACATTCCACCCAGCATCTTACTGCATTCCACCCAGCATCTTACTACATACTACCCAGCATCTTACTGCATTCCACCCAGCATCTTACTGCATTCCACCCAGCATCTTACTGCATTCCACCCAGCATCTTACTACATACTACCCAGCATCTTACTGCATTCCACCCAGCATCTTACTGCATTCCACCCAGCATCTTACTGCATTCCACCCAGCATCTTACTGCATTCCACCCAGCATCTTACTGCATTCCACCCAGCATCCTACTACATACTACCCAGCATCTTACTGCATTCCACCCAGCATCTTACTGCATTCCACCCAGCATCTTACTACATACTACCCAGCATCTTACTACATACTACCCAGCATCTTACTGCATTCCACCCAGCATCTTACTGCATTCCACCCAGCATCTTACTGCATTCCACCCAGCATCTTACTACATACTACCCAGCATCTTACTGCATTCCACCCAGCATCTTACTGCATTCCACCCAGCATCTTACTGCATTCCACCCAGCATCTTACTGCATTCCACCCAGCATCTTACTACATACTACCCAGCATCTTACTGCATTCCACCCAGCATCTTACTGCATACTACCCAGCATCTTACTACATACTACCCAGCATCTTACTACATACTACCCAGTATCTTACTACATACTACCCAGCATCTTACTACATACTACCCAGCATCTTACTGCATTCCACCCAGCATCTTACTACATACTACCCAGCATCTTACTGCATGCCCCACAGATGCGAGAATTCCTATACTGGGGACAGGAGAGGTCCCAGGGGTGACGATCTGCTTGGAAGGGGGACTACTAGACTTATTTTGAAGCAACTTTAATAACTGTGAGGCAGAGTCTGGGGGGCTGAAGCCCCCTCCCCCGCAAAGCTTTCCCATGGAGCCGCCACTAAGGGAAACCGACATAAAATCTTTATTTTAATATTGGTAGAATTACCGACAATATGTTAGGTGAAAGGACACGAGTGCAACTAATGTAACATTTCATTGTGTCAACGTTTTCTTTTACCCAACACAAAATCTTTATTAATGTTGTACAAGGCCCTGATCAGATCTAAATTACATTACGACTACCAGGTGTATGTCCCGTCAAGCATATACCTGGCAGAGGGCGTAATGTGTTTATCCCAAATGCATGCTTGTGTGTGTCTTTAAATCCAAATATTCAGCTAATAACCACACGGAGCGCAGGAAAAATATCTCATAACAAGAACTTACCAAACGAGAGGTGCCAAGTCAGTGATAATGACCTGCAGGGCACCAGTATTCTTCAAACTGAATGCTGCTGTACGGGAGACCGGGGCTCCACATGAACTAGGAGACCAGAACTCCAAGAGAGCGGGGCTCCACGCCAGACAGGAACACTGGGCTTCAACAGCCAAAATACCAAAAGCATCTCCGAGCTGCTGCCCTAAAAGGCTGCAGATTGCAGAGGAGAGGGAATATTTACATTCTGGTTTATGTGTTTCTTGGGGCAAGGAGATCCACCAACCCACAGTCACCCCTCCAGCTATTAACCCAGCTAGGCACGCAGCCAACCTGGCAGCCAGCCAAGCAGCCACCCAGTCAGCCAATTAACCCGGCAGCCAAAGCAGACAGTCAGCCAATTAACCAGACAATCTGTCAACCAGCCAGTCAGTCAAGCAATCAATCAGCCGGTTATCAATATAATCTGTTTTTAAGGCTGAGCCAGAAGGCCAAAAATAAGCCAGTTATCCATTCCCACATCCAGTTAGTCATTCGGATAACTGCCGGCTTTAATTACGAACACCAGCGTACACAACAATATGGTTGACAAACTAAAGTTTATGACACAATCCGTAGTTCTTCTCCCAGCATGACGCGTCACCTTAATAAGAGTCTTGGCTGGTGCAAAAAAAAAAAAAGGGGGGGGGACACAAAGACAGTGGAAACCTATATTTACACAACGTTTCGCTCAACACTGTGGTTCGTCAAGTACCATCGTGAATAAAACTGATTTCTCACCAACTGTGGGCATCTTGCCACTGTCTCTTGTCTGCTACCCCTGACAAGGGTATTTGACACCTTAAAAACACGAAATTCAAGTTAAATCAGCAGCCAGCAGGCCTACACAGCCTTGCCCGTCTTGTGTTTGAAATATATGAGTGGTATTGACGAGGGAGGGAATGATAAGGTATCCTTGAGGGATCTGGTCAAGACCACACCAGACCTGGTCAAGACCACACCTAGACCTGGTCAAACCAGACCTAACCTGGTCAAGACCACACAAAACCTGGTCAAGACCGCACCAAACCTGGTCAAGACCACACCAAACCTGGTCAAGACCGCACCAAACCTGGTCAAGACCACACCAAACCTGGTCAAGACCACACCAAACCTGGTAAGGACCACACCAAACCTGGTAAGGACCACACCAGACCTGGTCAAGATCACACCAAACCTGGTCAAGACCACAACAAGCCTAGTAAGGACCACACCAGACCTGGTCAAGACCGCACCAAACCTGGTCAAGACCGCACCAAACCTGGTCAAGACCAGGTGTTTATTAAATTGTCGTGTTTGTTTATTAAATTATTGTAAACTTATCTAATATATATTTAGTTGGATTAGGCTAAATTAAATTGCGCTTCTTATAATAAGGACAGGTAAGTTTTCTAAGGTACTTTTGGTACAAAAATATTAATTTTTACATTAACATAAATTAAAAAATATATATTTAAACGTATAAGAGAAAATTTTAGAAAGGACTGAATTATAAATGAGTTCTTTCTAATTGACCAATTTTACCTATTCGGCACGACATTTTATATATATATATATATATATATATATATATATATATATATATATATATATATATATATATATATATATATATATATATATATATATATGCACCATCTATGTATTTCCCAAATGACTCGTTAATTTCTGAATGAAAGAACATGTATATGGTTGATAGTGATGACGAAGGTGAGACGTGAACACCTTGGTAACTCCTGCTCACTTTCACTTGCTCTTTTTATTTCCCCAGTTCACCTTCAGGTGCCGCCTTCATTATCACTCCTAACACGTAACAATCACCTTTGTTATTACTGATACTCCAACAAATTTACTCTCCTCCTCCTCCTTCTCTTCCTCCTCTTTCTTCTTCTTCAATTACTATATAAAAAAAAATCTTATTTTCAAAATTCATATGAGCAGAAGTTCTTTGTTCAAGGTTCACATGCAAGTTCTTTGTTCAAGGTTCACATGCAAGTTCTCTGTTCAAGGTTCACATGCAAGTTCTTTGTTCAAGGTTCACATGCAAGTTCTTTGTTCAAGGTTCACATGCAAGTTCTCTGTTCAAGGTTCACATGCAAGTTCTTTGTTCAAGGTTCACATGCAAGTTCTTTGTTCAAGGTTCACATGCAAGTTCTTTGTTCAAGGTTCACATGCAAGTTCTTTGTTCAAGGTTCACATGCAAGTTCTTTGTTCAAGGTTCACATGCAAGTTCTTTGTTCAAGGTTCACATGCAAGTTCTTTGTTCAAGGTTCACATGCAAGTTCTCTGTTCAAGGTTCACATGCAAGTTCTTTGTTCAAGGTTCACATGCAAGTTCTTTGTTCAAGGTTCACATGCAAGTTCTTTGTTCAAGGTTCACATGCAAGTTCTCTGTTCAAGGTTCACATGCAAGTTCTTTGTTCAAGGTTCACATGCAAGTTCTTTGTTCAAGGTTCACATGCAAGTTCTTTGTTCAAGGTTCACATGCAAGTTCTTTGTTCAAGGTTCACATGCAAGTTCTTTGTTCAAGGTTCACATGCAAGTTCTTTGTTCAAGGTTCACATGCAAGTTCTTTGTTCAAGGTTCACATGCAAGTTCTTTGTTCAAGGTTCACATGCAAGTTCTTTGTTCAAGGTTCACATGCAAGTTCTTTGTTCAAGGTTCACATGCAAGTTCTTTGTTCAAGGTTCACATGCAAGTTCTTTGTTCAAGGTTCACATGCAAGTTCTTTGTTCAAGGTTCACATGCAAGTTCTTTGTTCAAGGTTCACATGCAAGTTCTCTGTTCAAGGTTCACATGCATGTTCTCTGTTCAAGGTTCACATGCATGTTCTCTGTTCAAGGTTCACATGCAAGTTCTTTGTTCAAGGTTCACATGCAAGTTCTTTGTTCAAGGTTCACATGCAAGTTCTCTGTTCAAGGTTCACATGCATGTTCTCTGTTCAAGGTTCACATGCATGTTCTCTGTTCAAGGTTCACATGCATGTTCTCTGTTCAAGGTTCACATGCATGTTCTCTGTTCAAGGTTCACATGCAAGTTCTTTGTTCAAGGTTCACATGCAAGTTCCCTGTTCAAGGTTCACAGGCAAGTTCTTTGTTCAAGGTTCACATGAAAGTTCCCTGTTCAAGGTTCACATGCATGTTCTCTGTTCAAGGTTCACATGAAAGTTCCCTGTTCAAGGTTCACATGCATGTTCTCTGTTCAAGGTTCACATGCATGTTCTCTGTTCAAGGTTCACATGCATGTTCTCTGTTCAAGGTTCACATGCAAGTTCTTTGTTCAAGGTTCACATGCAAGTTCCCTGTTCAAGGTTCACAGGCAAGTTCTTTGTTCAAGGTTCACATGAAAGTTCCCTGTTCAAGGTTCACATGCATGTTCTCTGTTCAAGGTTCACATGCATGTTCTCTGTTCAAGGTTCACATGCAAGTTCTGTGTTCAAGGTTCACATGCAAGTTCTGTGTTCAAGGTTCACATGCAAGTTCTGTGTTCAAGGTTCACATACAAGTTCTGTGTTCAAGGTTCACATACAAGTTCTGTGTTCAAGGTTCACATGCAAGTTCTGTGTTCAAGGTTCACATGCAAGTTCTGTGTTCAAGGTTCACATACAAGTTCTGTGTTCAAGGTTCACATGCAAGTTCTGTGTTCAAGGTTCACATGCAAGTTCTGTGTTCAAGGTTCACATGCAAGTTCTGTGTTCAAGGTTCACATGCAAGTTCTGTGTTCAAGGTTCACACACAACAGCTTCTAAAGGTTCCTGATAATTAAAACGCTTTGTGTAGTAATAATCTTATTTGTAGCCAGTATAGATTTTTCAGTCTTTTGTAAGACTGAAGGACTGTGTGTGTGTGTGTGTGTGTGTGTGTGTGTGTGTGTGTGTGTGTGTGTGTGTGTGTGTGTGTGTGTGTGTGCGTGTGTGTGTGTGTGCGTGTGTGTGTGTGTGTGTGTGTGTGTGTGTGTGTGTGTGTGTGTGTGTGTGTGTGTGTGTGTGTGTGTGTGTGTGTGTGTACTCACCTAACTCACCTAATTGTGGTTGCAGGGGTTGAAACTCAGCTCCTGGCCCTGCCTCTTCACTGAGTGCTACCAGGTTCTCTCTCTTCCTGCTCCATGAGCTTCATCATACCTCATCTTAAAGCTATGTATGGTTCCTGCCTCCACTACCTCACTTGCTAGGCTAGTCCACTTCCTGACTACTATATGACTGAAGTGCGTGCGTGCGTGCGTGTGTGTGTGTGTGTGTGTGTGTGTGTGTGTGTGTGTGTGTGTGTGTGTGTGTGTGTGTGTGTGTGTGTGTGTGATCATCTCTCTGTTTCAGTCTCTCACACATACATTACACAAGATGACAGAAATTTCTAAAACCGCACGAGGAGCTGTTCCTCGACCCATGCAAACACAACTAGGTTAGCACAGGCATATCTCAGCTGTGGGGACACTTGAGTCGTAAACCCACCAATGTGTGTTATCACTCCACTCGGACATTGGTTTTTGTGTGTCCAGCACCACCACGCTTGGCTCACCTCCCTCATCCACACACCTGCACTCACTACAATACACACACACACACACACACACACACACACACACACACACACGGGGCCAGGAGCTAAGACTCGACCCCTGCAACCACAAATAGGTGAGTACACACACACACACACGCACACGCACACACACATGACGCTGCCGTCACAAATGATGATACTCTCACAATCAAAGGACACACACACAGAAGGTGTGTATCTCTCAGTGTACACACACACACACACAGAGGTGTATATTTCTCAGTGTACACACACACAGAGAGGTATATATCTCTCAGTGTACACACACACAGGTGTGTATCTCTCAGTGTACACACACAGACCGGGCCGCGGGGGCGTTGACCCCCGGAACTCTCTCCAGGTAAACTCCAGGTAAACACACTGACAGTTTGATCTCTTTTTTTTTGGGGGGGGGGGAATTAAAGTATTCTTGACGGGTGGTGTACAAATGAAAAGATACATCAGTGGCTCTCGTACACTCCCCAGTCTTCGAGCATAACACAGCAAGCAACCTTCCAGCGTCGTGGCTCGGCTAGTCTTCATGAAGCAGGTCCCAGTTACCCCGAGCCTCCTCAGGCTGCCTTCAAACAAGTTTTACGAAGCTGAAACCAACTGTAGTCTTACCAATAATTACACACACACACACACACACACACACACACACACACGCAAAGAATGAGCACTAATCATGCTCAATGTGTACATAAACACACACACGTGTCATACACTCACAATACACAAATGGTCCAAGTCGGACCGAAACGTCGTCTGTCCTATGTGCGGGTTATCTGTGTATTGTTCCAGTCTACTTCTTCTACTTACTTTTCATGTGGTTTTGATGGGTTTCGAGAGCTTTCGTATTTTTCTATTCCCTTCATAAAAAATAATCATAACAACAGGCAGACATACTATAAAATATAATTTCCCAAATCCGTTATAAAAACCATCAAATGGTAACTGCACGAAAGGATCCTTGGACTAGTGAGAAGGGGTTAGGCATAGGTTAAGTTACGCTGGGTTGGATTATTGGGTTGGGTTATGCAGTGACAACTGAGAGGATTATAAAGTCTCAATAATTCACTACCATCTCTAAACCTTTCATTCAATCTTCAGAGTTGTGATAAGGAAGACACTTACTGTTGTTTACATCTTACTGTTGTTTGCACCTTACCATCTGCTGGCGAACCTCGAGTGTAAACACCGCGAGAATACTCTAATGAATGAAATAAATACGACACAATTCATATTTTATCGCTTCATTCCACATATTTAAGGAGGCGCAGAACAACGATAAACTATCCGCGGATAATATACGAGGCGGTATATAATAATCAAAGGAATAAACAATAAGGGAAAGAGACAGCGAACAAGGCTGGATTGGCAGGGATTAATAGGTTATACGAGGCTTTATTACCAACTAACAACCCGCTTGAAGGCTTGTCAAGGGTAGTTAGCATGGTGGTGATGCTGCTGCCTTGCTGAGCGACCTTCAGTGTGTAACACGTACTGCTGTAAACACTGCCATGGGGGGGAAGAGGAGGTCTCTGGTACATCGATCACAGGATTGTCTTGACAAAAAAAATCACAAACACTATTTAAATGATTCTGATAAACACAGCGATAATGATAATCATGATAAGTATGTTTACAGCAATAATAATAATTGCACTATTACTACTACTACTACTACTAATAATAATAATAATAATAAGAAGAAGAAGAAATAGAAGAAGAAGACAAAGAAGAAATCAAGTTGTAAGCGAGACACTATCTAAAGTAAAATTGAGAGTGTCAGCATCACATCAACTTACTTCTTATAGTAAACTTAATTGATGTTCTGAAGATTCGACGAAGATTATCACTAACTTTATAATGTCTACTGATGATAAATATTAATTATAACATTAAGTTACGCTCCTCTTCCGCGAATCGATAGTTATTGTGTTGTGAGGAGGGAGGAGGGGGAGAGGAGGAGGAGGAGGAGGAGGAGGAGGAGGAGGAGGAGGAGGAGGAGGAGGAGGAGGAGGAGGAGAAGGAGATAAATGTCAGGGGTGAATATGAGGCTAAGTGGTGAGTGGAGACTTTAGTACACTTACCACCTTACTTTACCTACCTCTGCTTACGTCTCCCGCTTACTTTACCTACATCTACTTACTGCAACTACTACTGCTTGCTTCACTTCTGCTTACTTCACCTACTGCTACTTACTTTACCTACTTTTGCTTACTTCACCTACTTCTGCTTACTTCACCTATTACTGCTTGCTTCACTTCTCCTGCTTACTTCACCTGTTTTATTTAATCTTTCATCATGACGTCAACAACTCTAAGACTCCTTCACTCTCTCACTTGTGGGATGCCTTAATGTTTTGTTTTACAAAGTCAACCTTAAGATTCAGATTTACAATACTGCAGACTAATTTATGCCAGCTGCAAGCATAATTTATATTCTCTCATTTGAAAAACTTCGAGCGTTGACGATTGTGAGTGGCCTTTGATCCAATGAATTGGTGCTATTCCTCCCTTCCTTTGGATCAAACCTGCTTATGGACACACAGTCTCAGGAGACGAGTTAGGGACACGTGGTCTCAGGAGACAAGTTAGGAACACATGGTCTCAGAAGACGGGTTAGGGACACATGGTCTCAGGAGACGAGTTAGGAACACATGGTCTCAGAAGACGGGTTAGGGACACATGGTCTCAGGAGACAAGTTAGGAACACATGGTCTCAGAAGACGGGTTAGGGACACATGGTCTCAGGAGACGAGTTAGGGACACGTTGTCTCAGGAGACGAGTTAGGGACACGTGGTCTCAGGAGGCGAGTTAAGAGACACATGGCCTCAAGAGGAGTCGAGTACAACTTCAGGTTTGGTCCTGCGTGAGCCTGGTGAGTACAGAGCGAAGCCAAGAGTACAAATACCTGTGAGGTTGGCTAGTACAAACACCTCCAGGCGTTTACACCAAGTGTCGATGTAAATCTCTCCCAGTGTAAATACGGCGCATTATTATCTTCTTCAGTGTAAAATAATCCAGGACTTTTTTCGGGCACTTCTTTAATAAATAAAAAATGAATGTTAGAATATGTCTGCCAGAAAGCAAAGTATCATTTTACAATACATCATTTTCCAACAATATTCACAGCCTAAGGTCTTTAACCTTTTCTGTAACTCTGCAAGGCTATTTTGTTTGTTCTAACTTTGGTTATTTTGTTGGTTCTAAGTTTGGTTAAGTTAGGTACACGGGATTACATATATATATATATATATATATATATATATATATATATATATATATATATATATATATATATATATATATATATATATATATATATATATATATATATAATACACAGATAATCATGTGCATGGCTGTTGCTTTGAATCTCGTGTCTTGCCAGTGACTCTTGACACGGGTGTGATCCTGCAGTGTGACGCTACAGCCTTGTTCACTGTATTGTTACATAGGTCGTAATAGCACTAACTTTGATGTACGACTTTAACCCTTGCTGCTGTTCTTGCTCTTATACAAGGCTAGCTGGAGTCAGAATCAGTGTAACTGATTTCAACAGCTATGATTACCTCTTATTTAAGACTGCTGTTACCATCCCATCACCACCTTGTTGCTAACTACCCAACTATCCTTATCTGCGCCTTGCTAGTTACCCTCTTATCGCATAATAAGCACTCAGTGTCTTCACTTAATCGGACCATTCCTCGCTGTTCACTCTCATTCCCTTCACAAATTGTTTTTTCCTGAGATACTAATCGACATTTATCCAAATGGTTCTTATTAAGTGGCCACATGTGGGGAACGTAAAGCCGAGTATTGATGGCAAGAGTACCGGCGAGTCACCCTTACTGCCTGATAACTCTTGTCGCACATCACTCTCTTGGCCCTGCTAACAAGGTCATCAACGTACTCCACTGAAATGTTACATATATATATATATATATATATATATATATATATATAATATATATATATATATATATATATATATATATATATATATAAACCAAAGAGGATGTAGGGGCAGCAGAAAATAGAGTTGAAGGCTTTTTTTTTTTTTTAAACCAAGGGACCATCATAGTACGAAAAAAAATACTAACAGTGAAAACTAGAAATCCGTGAGCCGTGCACTGTGCTCACGCACATCTTCAGAAGTGCACATGTTCACATGAACTAAATACCTTGTTTACATTTTGGAAAAAAAAAGTCGATGATGCAAAACATGTTGATGACAAGAGTATTATGACGAGGCATTTATGATAACGACGATTCGGACAATAATGACGAACTGTCATTATTTCATTATGAAAAACCTGGTTGTTAAAATACTAACAAGCAGATAAACTGTCAGTTTATGAGGCCTGGTCACAGACCGGGCGGCGGGGGCGATGACCCCCGGAACTCTCTCCAGGTATACACTTACATCATTATTATTCATTAGCTGTTTAAAAGAGTCTGGTTTGAATGGATAAATTAGCTAATGATCGCTGATAAATGATGACTTAGACGGCAAGTCATCCTGCAGACTCCATCTTTAACTACCCTGAGGACAGGTGTGTCAACTCACTACTTGATGAGAACATCGTCAGAATGATTCAATGTTATCACAGGAGTTAAGAAGAAACTCACAGTGGTGGAGACTCCACACAGTATAGGTGGAAATCCCTCCTCTTCCAGGCCAACTGCACTCAAATATTAAACGACACAGCAGCAGAAGCAGAAGTATTAGTAGTAGTAGTAGTAGTAGTAGTAATAGTAGTAGTAGTAGTAGTAGTATTAGCAGCAGCAGCAGCCATATAAAAAGAACTAGTTTTTACAGGTCAACCAATCTGGCGTGTATCAGTGAGTGGTCAAGTTTACAACAAGTCACAACAAACCAGGACACAGCACCACGTCACAACACACTAAACAAACCCAGCATCTTAAAAAAAATAAGAACAGTTGAAACTCTGACTGGTAATACACAGTTAATATGTCACAGTTAGCGTTATTGCCCCGACGTTTCAGTAGGCTTCTTCAGTCGACATACAAAGGAGACAACAGATCGAAGCTATGAAGCTAAACACACACCAGGGCTGAGGGACTGACCGTCTCAAACTTCTTCAAGGCTCGGAGACTAATCACCTAATATCTACCTTTGTTGTTTTCCGTGTATTTCGCCTGAAGAAGCCTGCTGAGCAGGCGAAATGTCTAGGTATTAAACATACCAAACTGTTTCACATGCGTCCTATTCATCTGTCAGTATTGCAGACCATTAACGTAATATCAATGTTGGAGACAGATTTATCAGTGGAATCATCACACACAAATTTCCCCATATCTTCTTATTCAGAAAAAATCTTAATTAACAATGTTTACGTTAAGTTAGATTGTCGTCTATCAGTAAAAATTAACCAATTATAACGTACCACAACAGCAATAAGTTAAATGATAGATAAAGGCGACAAGAACAGAAACAACAGAAAACAGGGAACCTATCGAGTGCAGCAGAAATACAGTCGCATAACTACTGTTTAAGACTCGTAAACTGTCACCCGTTCGACTGTTTTAGTAACAGTGAAATAATGACTACTAATTAGTGGGCAGGTTTGCTAAACACATCGCAACAATTATATAAATGGTCCATTCAGTCCATCAGACTGAATACATCGACTCTAGGCTGAGGAATTGATTTTCTCTAACTCTTCAACTTCCACCATTCTCTGCATTGGACCGAGGAAGTCAGCTGGCTGGCAAAAACGTTTCCACGATGAAGATACCCAAAACTGCACGTCACACCACAACACGCCACTATACACCACAACAAGACCATAACACGTCACTACACACCACAACAAGACAACAACACGTCACTACACACCACAAGACAACAACACGTCACTACACACCACAAGACCACAACACGTCACTACACACCACAACAAGATCACAACACGTCACTACACACCACACCAAGACCATAACACGTCACTACACACCACAAGACCACAAGACGTCACTACACACCACAAGACCACAACACGTCACTACACACCACAACACCACAAGACGTCACTACACACCACAAGACAACAACACGTCACTACACACCACAACAAGACAACAACACGTCACTACACACCACAAGACAACAACACGTCACTACACACCACAACACCACAAGACGTCACTACACACCACAACAAGACCACAACACGTCACTACACACCACAACACCACAAGACGTCACTACACACCACAACAAGAACACAACACGTCACTACACACCACGTCACTACATACCTCAGTCAACTAGTCTGGAACAACAGAGTCGTGAGTAAGTTTGGAATAAAAGCACCAGAAGTGACAGATACAAGTCTTGAAAACAAAATAAGTTGTGGTAAAGACCATAAGTGGTATTAAGATGATCAGAGAGTATCAGAGTTGACAGCAGGATACCTGGGACCTAGATCCTGCCAGGGGTCACTGCATCGTGATACCAAACCTGGCTGCCTGCACATATCTCGTGATACCAAACCTGGCTGCCTGCACATATCTGCTGAAGACCATGCTGCCATGTAAGAAAAAAAATAAAAGAAACATGAATACAAATTAAAAAAGGTTAAGAAGAAGAAGAAGAAGAAGAAGAAGAAGAAGAAGAAGAAGAAGAAGAAGAAGAAGAAGAAGAAGAAGAAGAAGAAGAAGAAGAAGAAGTGTAGGAAGAGGACGAGGAGATAAATCTAAATAAAAACGAAAAAAAAAATCGAAGCCATATAGAGACATCAAAATAAAATAGAAGTGAACGATCAAAAGCAGAGAAGAATAAATAAAATCCAATAAGAGTTAAAGAGTTTATTCGAGCAGTATTGAGTGTCTGCTGAACAAAACTGCATCAGTGTTGAAGACAAGATTATGAAGATTTATTCTCAGATTTTACGCTAATGCTTTAGTGGTCATTACGATCACTCGTGAAGAATGAGACATTCGTGTAATATTTGGGAATCTTTATTGAGGAAACATTTCGCCAGTCAGTGGCTTCTTCAGTCCAGTATAAAGAAGAACAGTGGATAAAGAGGAGTTTGAGGTAATCAGTCCCTCAGCCTGGAGTCAATGTGCTCAGTCCATCAGTCTTGATGAAATGAAACACATCGACTCCAGGCTGAGGGACTGATTGCCTCAAACTCCTCTTTATCCACTGTTCTTCTTTATATTGGACTGAAGAAACCACTGCCTGTTGAAACGTTTCTCTGGTAAAGATTCCTAAATATTACACGAATGTCTCATTCTTCAACTTGTCGGTTTCCCAAGCTGTTTATTCCAGGGTGACTCTTAACTTACGAAGTGAAGCGAGTGTTGATAGTCGGACACAAGGAAAAAAAAATGGTTGGATTCCCGTGAATTGCGTCCATCAAATCTTTCAATAAATCCAGAGAACATCTAGCAATGATGAGGGTTGTGATGCATGTCGTGTATGAGGTTAAATTTGGAGCTGTGTGGGTGAGTTTACCCAGCAGTATACTAAAACCTTGAGCCTAACCTTCTTGGGGATATGATAGACAAACACTCCTTCGCATATATTCAGCTCTAAGCTTACCTAAACTGGATTACAGAGACCAGGTTTATTCCTCACCCTTTCCCGCTGTTCTTTCTAAACTTGAACTCAGTCATCATCGAGGGATATGTTTGTCTCAGGGCATTTCCATCGTCCCAAGCCGGGAGTCTGTATATAGAAATGAACCTCACGTCTTTGTAAGATCAACGCTATGCTCACTATACATGAATACTATATAATAATGACAGTTTGGAGAATCAGATACTTGTGCAACACCTGGTTGTCTTTATTTGCAGACGTTTCGCCATCCAGTGGCTTTATCAACACAAGGACATAACATGAAGAATGTGGAACTATATACAAAAGATGGGGTAATCAGTCCCTCAGCCTTGGAGTTGGTGAAGAGTACCGTAGTCTTGAAGACTTCACCGTTAGCTACACTTCACTGTTAGCTACAAACATGTAATTGGAGACAGGTATAGACACAACGCGTACCCACAAGGAAGACAGCATGTGTGTAATACCGTGTTTAAGAATGTGTAATACCGTGTGTAAGAATGTGTAATACCGTGTGTAAGAATGTGCAATACCGTGTGTTTGTAATACCGAGTGTAAGAATGTGTAATACCGTGTGTGTGTAATACCGTGTGTAAGAATGTGTAATACCGTGTGTAAGAATGTGTAATACCGTGTGTGTGTAATACCGTGTTTAATAGAGTGTGGGCTAAAAGAACACAGGTGGGCGGGGAAGATGGGGCTGTACTTATGTGCGTGAGACAAGAGTGCATGCAAGATCTTCCTTCCCTCCTCTTCTTCCCTTCCCTTCCCTCCTCCTCTTCCTCTTCCTCTTTCCCTCTTATCTCCACCCCCCCGTCCCTCTCTCCCTCCCACTCCTCCCTCTCCAACACTCCTTGGGCGGTGTCAAGTCTGCGAAGATTTTTTTTTTTTGCAGTGGTAAACTGGTTTCCCCCCTCCCACTCATCCCCTCTCCTTTCCCCCCTCCCTCTATCCCCTTCTCTCTCTCTCTCTCTCTCTTTCTCTATCTCACTGCAAACTGTAAATCACGGGGGAGCTATAGATCCTTAGGGGTCGTACAGCGCCTTGGGGAATGGGAGACTAATTAGGTTCGATCTAAGGAGAGATCAAATGCAGTTCCTTGGATCAAACCCCTCCCCCCTCACCGGCGTGAAGGAACCTCCCGTGAGGGAAGAGCTTGTAGTAATCATGTTGTCTATCAGTCATGTTGTCTATCAATCATGTTGTCTATCAGTCGTGTTGTTTATCAGTCATGTTGTTTATCAGTCATGTCTATCAGTCATGACCTCGTCTACTCACATATGGTAACACTGTCACCTAGCATGGCTCTATTATTCTTTGGTATGAGTGCCACCAACAATGGCACTTTATCGTGCACCAGAAGATCATGTTTGTAGATGAATGGTTCAGAGAACCGACATGTGAGTGCTAATGCACTGTGCACAGTTATATGAGGCTTGTTTGAGCAGGAATCCTGAACGTCTTGACTGAAGAACTCTTTGTCAATCCGACGGATGTAGTGATCATGACACGTGTTGGTAGCAGGTTGAAGAGTCGCGGACCCCGGACGTTGACACAATGTTGCACAACCTTCTCGTGTGCATAACTGATCACAAGAATAATTTCCTCCCTGCCCACTTCTCTCAGATCCCTTATCGGGAGTCGAACGACAAGAAAATACAATACACTTCAGCACACTACTTACTATGTTAGGAGTTTAAACTCAAAATAGATAGAGCAAATTGCTTCCTGTGGGTCTGCCAGGTATTCTCGCCTCTATGACCACAGGCATTAGAGGCGACAGTACTCTCAGGTGAGCACTAAACCAGCATGTTTATAAGAGTGGATATATTCTGGATCAACAGGTAAGATTTTTAGAACTGTGGGTATATTCCTGGGAGTATATCGCTGTGAGTATATTCCTGGGGACAGGTGGAGGCCAGGTGGGCTGCCTGCCACAGCCTGCCACAGCCTGACGCAGCCGGACGCAGCCATTTGTTACGATACGGGGGAAAACCATGTGTTGTCTGACGCAAGACGAGTCAGAGGAACGATCACTGCTCGTGGTACAACTATTACTTATGGTACAACTATCACTTGTGGTGCAACTATCAATTATGGTACAACCATCGTTTGCAACATGATCACTAACAGAGGAACAACTCACCACACAGCTTCAAGAGTAGCTATGGCAGAGTCAAAAGAAAAAAGCGAATAAGCCACACCAGAGTACAATATTTTGGCCCAGGAACAAGATCTCAACACCTGGGACTAAGAACTATAGTTTAACTCTAATAGACAAATGGATATAAGGAAGACCTGTCTGGTATAGGCCAGTAGGCCTATTTGCAGTGCTCCTGTAGACTTAAGTTTAGAACAACAACAAAAATTTCTCTGCCAGGATTTTGTGTACAAAATTGGACTTTTATCTGCAATATTTATATATTTTTTAAATTATTATAAATAATAATTATTATCATTAATCTTATTCATCTTATTATTATTATTATTATTATTATTATTATTATTATTATATAGCAGAATGAATTATCATATATACTGGGTTGACAACACATGTGAATGATCACAGTCACTCTGTAAAGATGATAATCGCAGCTGTAAACCTGAATGTGACGACCATAAATGTATTAAGAGCGACCTGTCTCTCCCCAGGTGAGCATCACAGGTAAACACAGGTGAGATGTGTCATCCAGAGCAGCGAGACTGATCTGCCACACCTGCCTATAATGTTATTACTGTAACGTTATGCAGTGTTATGACTGTATCCTCATACAGTGTTATGACTGTATCCTCATACAATGTTATGACTGTACCCTCATACAATGTTATGACTGTACCCTCATACAGTGTTATGACTGTACCCTCATACAGTGTTATGACTGTACCCTCATACAGTGTTATGACTGTATCCTCATACAAAGTTATGACTGTATCCTCATACAATGTTATGACTATCCTCATACAGTGTTATGACTGTACCCTCATACAATGTTATGACTGTATCCTCATACAGTGTTATGACTGTATCCTCATACAGTGTTATGACTGTATCCTCATACAATGTTATGACTGTACCCTCATACAGTGTTATGACTGTATCCTCATACAGTGTTATGACTGTATCCTCATACAATGTTATGACTGTACCCTCATACAATGTTATGACTGTATCCTCATACAATGTTATGACTGTATCCTCATACAGTGTTATGACTGTACCCTCATACAATGTTATGACTGTATCCTCATACAGTGTTATGACTGTATCCTCATACAGTGTTATGACTGTATCCTCATACAGTGTTATGACTGTATCCTCATACAATGTTATGACTGTATCCTCATACAATGTTATGACTGTATCCTCATACAGTGTTATGACTGTACCCTCATACAATGTTATGACTGTACCCTCATACAATGTTATGACTGTATCCTCATACAATGTTATGACTGTATCCTCATACAGTGTTATGACTGTACCCTCATACAATGTTATGACTGTATCCTCATACAGTGTTATGACTGTACCCTCATACAGTGTTATGACTGTACCCTCATACAGTGTTATGACTGTACCCTCATACAAAGTTATGACTGTATCCTCATACAAAGTATGACAGCACTTTCATACCACAATAAACTGTACAATTATAGTTGAGGAAAACGGTTGATGGCCCCGGGACTCAGCCAAAACAGCCACACACAAAAAAAATCCATGACTGGAGGCCATTTCGCCAAGGACGAGATGCAATTACACGTTCAGGGCACGGCCAGGATACGGCCAGGGCACGGCCAGGGCACGGCCAGGGCACGACCAGGGCACGGTGTTGGTGGTAGAGTTATGATGATGGTCAAGGGAGAGAATACCGGACAAAGTCCTCACTGCCCTGCTGAAGTCTTCCTGCTCAGGCTGACAGATTTCAACACTCTGAGAGCACCATCCCATGTGATGGAATGGGACAGGTTAAGATAGCTAGCTTTTGTTCCCACTGTGTATTATCGTATAGAATAGTACAGCAGCCCTTGCTGTTCCCACTGTGTAACTATCGTATAGAATAGTACAGCAGCCCTTGCTGTTCCCACTGTGTAACTATCGTATAGAATAGTTGTGCAGCACGCTGCTGATACATCCAATTTTCATGCGAAGATGACCCCAACATGGTCCAGGCACTGTCTGGCACCTCCTTGTTCCAGGTATGAGGAAGATCCCTGAGAAAGTGCAGGCATGCGGATATAAAATGAGTAGAGGAGAGAATGAGAGAGTGAGAGAGAGAGAGAGATGAGAGAGAGGAGAGAGAGAGAGGAGGGAGGAGAGAGAGAGAGAGGAGAGGAGAGAGAGGAGAGAGAGAGAGAGAGAGGAGAGAGAGAGAGAGAGAGAGAGAGAGAGAGAGAGAGAGAGGAGAGAGAGAGAGAGAGAGAGAGAGAGAGAGAGAGAGAGAGAGAGAGAGAGAGAGAGAGAGAGAGGAGAGAGAGAGAAGAGAGAGAGAGAGAGAGAGAGAGAGAGAGAGAGAGAGAGAGAGAGACGAGAGAGAGAGAGAGAGAGAGGAAGAGAGAGAGGAGAGAGAGAGAGAGAGAGAGAGAGAGAGAGAGAGAAGAGAGGAGAAGAGAGAGAGAGAGAGAGAGAAGAGAGAGAGAGAGAGAGAGAGAGAGAGAGAGGAGAGAGAGGGAGAGAGAGAGAGAGAGAGAAGAGAGAGGAGAGAGAGAGAGAGAGAGAGAGAGAGGAAGAGAGAGAGGGAGAGAGGAGAGAGAGAGAGAGAGAGAGGAGGAGAGAGGAGAGAGAGAGGAGAGAGGAGAGAGAGAGAGAGAGAGAGAGAGGAGAGAGAGAGTGAGAGGAGAGGAAGAGAGAGAGAGAGAGAGAGAGACAACACTATCAAGAAGAAAGATGTAGAACCAAGAGTGACAATGCCAAAAAATGAAGAGGGGAATAGCGAGGGATAGGAGGGGCGGATGTAGGGATAGAGGAGTAGGAGGGGGTGAGGTGCAAAGGCGAAATGATGCTTATAAGTGGCACCTTCAAGGTCACCAGCAGCGGCAGTGTGAGGCATCCCTGGCACCCCCCACACCAGCGACTCCTGGATGGGAGGGAGGGAGGGAGGGGGAGGAGGGGGTGTTATGATTGCTGGTGGAGGGAAGGAGAGGGGGGGGGGGGGTCGAGGAGCGGGTACAGTTTGTAAAAAGGAAGAGGTGAGTGTACTCATTAAGATGTATTTGAGGTAGTGGAGATGCAGCTTCTTACGTGATCAGCATATTGGCTTGATCAGCATATTGGGTTGATCAGCATCCTGGCTTGATCAGCATATTGGGTTGATCAGCATCCTGGCTTGATCAGCATCTTGGCTTGATCAGCATCCTGGCTTGATAAGCATCCTGGCTTGATCAGCATCTTGGCTTGATAAGCATCCTGGCTTGATCAGCATCTTGGGTTGATCAGCATCCTGGCTTGATCAGCATCTTGGCTTGATCAGCATCTTGGCTTGATAAGCATCCTGGCTTGATCAGCATCTTGGGTTGATCAGCATCCTGGCTTGATCAGCATCTTGGGTTGATCAGCATCTTGGCTTGGTCAGCATCCTGGCTTATCAACATCCTGGCTTGATCAGCATCTTGGCTTGATCAGCATCCTGGCTTGATCAGCATCTTGGCTTGATCAGCATCCTGGCTTGATCAGCATCCTGGCATATCAGCATCCTGGCTTGATCAACCTCTACTGGGTTGTGGGTTCCCTGGCTACCTAGTCTTGAAGCTGCAAACCAGACAAACCTTCACAACCTCTACCTCCTCCTCCTCCTCCTTGTCTACCTCCTCCTCCTCCTCCTCGTCTCTCTCCTCCTCGTCCTCGTTTACTTCCTCCTCCTCCTCCTCGTCGTCTATCTCCTCCTCTTCCTCGTCTACTTCTTCCTCCTCCCCGTCTACCTCCTCCTCCTTCTCGTCTACTTCCTCTTCCTCGTCTACTTCCTCCTCCTCCTCGTCTACTTCCTCCTCTTCCTCGTCTACTTCCTCCTCCTCCTCCTCCTCGTCGTCTACCTCCTCCTCTTCCTCGTCTACTTCCTCCTCTTCCTCGTCTACTTCCTCCTCCTCCTCGTCTACCTCCTCCTCTTCCTCGTCTACTTCCTCCTCTTCCTCGTCTACTTCTTCCTCCTCCTCGTCTACCTCCTCTTCCTCGTCTACTTCCTCCTCTTCCTCGTCTACTTCCTCCTCCTCCTCCTCGTCTACCTCTTCCTCGTCCTACTTCCTCCTCGTCTACTTCATCCTCTTCCTCGTCTACTTCCTCCTCCTCCTCGTCTACCTCCTCCTCTTCCTCATCTACTTCCTCCTCCTCGTCTACTTCCTCCTCTTCCTCGTCTACTTCCTCCTCTTCCTCGTCTACTTCCTCCTCTTTCTCGTCTACTTCCTCTTCCTCGTCTACTTCCTCCTCTTCCTCGTCTACTTCCTCCTCTTCCTCGTCTACTTCCTCCTCCTCCTCCTCGTCTACTTCCTCTTCTTCCTCGTCTACTTCCTCCTCTTCCTCGTCTACTTCCTCCTCCTTCTCGTCTACTTCCTCCTCCTCCTCCTCTTCCTCGTCTACTTCCTCCTCCTTCTCGTCTACTTCCTCCTCCTCCTCCTCTTCCTCGTCTACTTCCTCCTCCTTCTCGTCTACTTCCTCCTCCTCCTCCTCCTCTTCCTCTTTCTACTTCCTCCTCCTTCTCGTCTACTTCCTCCTCCTCCTCCTCTACCTCCTCCTCCTCCTCGTCTACTTCCTCTTCCTCCTCCTCGTCTACCTCCTCCTCCTGGTTCCAATTCTCTACCACAAGGAGAGAGGAGATATATTTTCCGACAAACGTACGAGTCCTCTGTGTCTTAAACTTCAATTTCTGGTCTCTTCTTTGCACCTTCTCTCCTCCGACGCTTCTTACTGTGTATTTTTCCCTCTCTTTTTCTCCCTTCTTCTTACAGACATTTCACTTTTTTTTTGACTAAAAAATTAAAAATTAGACAATTTCTTTAGACAAAATTGTTTGGACAATTTTTTAGATAAAATACAAAAAATGTATAACAAAAATTATAAAAAAATATAATAATAATTAATATAAATTATATTTATAATTATAACCATTATAATAATTATAATTATTATAATAACTATAATCAGTATTATAATTATATAATATTTGTGGTTATTAAATTTTTTTATAATTAACTTATTATAATAATTATTGTAATAATAGTAATGATTATAATTATGTTATGTGATAAGTAGCACAACATAAACACCATCACAACATAAACATCATCGCAACATAAACACCATCACAACATAAACACCATCACAACATAAACACCATCACAACATAAACATCACAACATAAACACCATCGCAACATAAACACCATCACAACATAAACACCATCACAACATAAACACCATCACAACATAAACATCATCACAACATAAACATCATCACAACATAAACACCATCACAACATAAACACCATCACAACATAAACACCATCACAACATAAACATCATCACAACATAAACACCATCACAACATAAACACCATCGCAACATAAACACCATCACAACATAAACACCATCACAACATAAAACACCATCACAACATAAAACATCATCGCAACATAAACACCATCACAAACATAAACACATCCAACATCACAACATAAACATCATACACCACAACATAAACACCATCACAACATAAACACCATCACAACATAAACACATCACAACATAAACACCATCACAACATAAACACCATCACAACATAAACACCACACAACATAAAAAACCATCACAACATAAACACCATCACAACATAAACATCATCGCAACATAAACACCATCACAACATAAACACCATCACAACATAAACACCATCACAACATAAACACATCCAACATAAACACCATCACAACATAAACATCATCACAACATAAACACCATCACAACATAAACACCATCACAACATAAACACCATCACAACATAAACACCATCACAACATAAAACACCATCACAACATAAACACCATCACAACATAAACACACATCACAACATAAACACCATCACAACATAAACACCATCACAACATAAACACCATCAAACATAAACACCATCACAACATAAACACCATCACAACATAAACATCCATCACAACATAAACACCATCACAACATAAACACCATCACAACATAAACACCATCAAAACATAAACACCATCACAACATAAACACCATCACAACATAAACACCATCACAACATAAACACCATCACAACATAAACACCATCACAACATAAACACCATCACAACATAAACATCATCACAACATAAACACCATCACAACATAAACACATCACAACATAAACACCATCACAACATAAACACCATCACAACATAAACACCATCACAACATAAACATCATCACAACATAAACACCATCACAACATAAACAATCACAACATAAACACCATCACAACATAAACATCATCACAACATAAACACCATCACAACATAAACACATCACAACATAAACATCATCACAACATAAACACCATCACAACATAAACACATCACAACATAAACACCATCACAACATAAACACCATCACAACATAAACATCACAACAAACATCATCACAACATAAACACCATCACAACATAAACATCATCACAACATAAACACATCACAACATAAACACCATCACAACATAAACATCATCACAACATAAACACATCACAACATAAACCACCATCACAACATAAACATCACAACATAAACACTCACTGCACAACATAACACCTTCATACCAGTCTTGAGACACTCATGCACAACAGTAACTCACACCCACACAACTCCACTACCCATACTCACTAACACACACTCCTTGCACTACCTGCCTCTTGCACTACCACGCCTCTTGCATACACGCCCCTTGCACTACCCAGCCTCCTTGCATACCCAGCCTACTTCACTACCCACTCTTGCTACTACCCACGCCTCCTTGCACTACCCACGCCTCCTTGCACTACCTAGCCTCCTTGCACTACCCACGCCTCCTTTGCACTACCCACGCCTCCTTGCACTACCCACGCCTCCTTGCACTACCCACGCCTCCTTGCACTACCCACGCCTCTTGTACTACCCACGCCTCCTTGCACTACCCAAGCCTCCTTGCACTATCCAAGCCTCCTTGCACTATCCACGCCTCTTTGCACTACCCACGCCTCTTTACACTACCAACGCCTCCTTGCACTACCCACGCCTCCTTACACTACCCACGCCTCCTTACACTACCCACGCCTCATTGCACTACCCACGCCTCCTTGCACTACCCAAGCCTCCTTGCACTACCCAAGCCTCCTTGCACTACCCACGCCTCCTTGCACTACCCACGCCTCCTTGCACTACTCACGCCTCCTTGCACTACCCACGCCTCCTTGCACTACCCAAGCCTCCTTGCACTACCCACGCCTCTTTGCACTACCCACTCCTCCTTGCACTACCCAAGCCTCCTTGCACTACCCACGACTCTTTGTACTACCCACGCCTCCTTGCACTACCGACGCCTCCTAGCACTATCCAAGCCTCCTTGCACTACCCACGCCTCCTTGCACTACCCACGCCTCCTACCTAGGGTGGCCCGTGGCCTGATAGGCAACGCTCTCGCTTCACACGCTGAGTGTCCGTGGTTCGATCTCCGGAAAGGGTGAAAACAGTGTGGTGATTGCTTCCTTACACTTGTTGCCCCCGTTCGTCTAGCAAGGAAGTAGGTACCTGGGTGTTAGTAGACTGGTGTGGGTGGCATCCTGGGGGACAAGACTGAGGACCCCAGTGGAAATAAGACAAACAGTCCTCGATGACGCACTACCTTTCTTGGATTATCCTGGGTGGTTAACCCTCCTGGGTTAGAAATCTAAACAAAATTTTATCTCTTACCCACGCCTCTTACCACTACCCACGCCCTTTACCATTACCTACGGACGTGACAAAGCACCAGGGTGTATAGTGAACTTAACATGACATTGTCTGTCGGTCCAGTGTCTGTCGGTCCAGTGTCGGTCGGTCCAGTGTCTGTCGGTCCAGTGTCTGTCGGTCCAGTGTCTGCCGGTCCAGGGTCATGTTGCCAGCAACTTTCTTACACAAATCAATTTTACAGGCTTACAAACTTGCAGGTTTACGTCAGTTCATCTCCAAACCCAACCCAGCCTAAAGTATACTACCCCTCCTTCCCCCGAGGATGCCACCTACAACACTCAGGTACGTACTTTCTTCTAGGTGAACAGGGGCAGCAGCTGTGAGGAAACATACCCAAAGTTTCAACCCGTACTGGGGCTAGAACCCGGCATGGGTTCAGAGAGGGAGAAGAAAGGCCATGGTGCACACATCCAATTAATCGAAGGCAACAAATGTCCGTAAAGTGAGTCTGTGAGACATTAGTTGCATACCATCTCTTTAATGGCTTGATCAAAGGCAGGGAGGGAGGCAGGGAGGGAAGGGGAGGGAGGCAGGGAGGGAAGGGGAGAAAGAATGGGGAGGGAAGAATGTGTTATAAGAAAGGGAAGGACTGAATAAGTGAATTAAGTATGTAGCATGTAAAACAATCACAGGGGGAGTTGAATGATAGCTTTAGGCCTTTCGTGTGGCAATCAACACATCTTCAGGAGCTTGCAATGTTGCAGAAATGAGTAGGAAGATCAGGTAGATTCGTTAAAGGATCACTGTTATCATCCCCTGAGCCAACACGTTGTTACCAGTGATGGTCCTAGCCGACCCACACCACGACCGTCCTAGCCGACCCACACCACGACCGTCCTAGCCAACCCACACCACGACCGTCCTAGCCAACCCACACCACGACCGTCCTAGCCAACCCACACCACGACCGTCCTAGCCAACCAAACCACCACGACGTCCTTGCCAACCCACACCACGACCCCTCCTAGCCGACCCACACCACGACCGTCCTAGCCAACCCACACCACGACCGTCCTAGCCAACCCACACCACGACCGTCCTAGCCAACCCACACCACGACCGTCCTAGCCAACCCACACCACGACCGTCCTAGCCAACCCACACCACGACCGTTTCCTTAGCCAACCCACACCAACGACCGTCCTAAACAACCCACACCACGACCGCCTAGCCAACCCACCCCCACGACCCTTAGCCAACCCACACCACGACGTCCTAGCCAACCCCACCATGACCGTCTAGCCAACCCACACCACGACCGTCCTAGCCCAACCCACACCACGACCGTCCTAGCCAACCCACACCACGGGCCGTCCTAGCCAACCCACCCACGAAACCCTCTAGCCAACCCACACCACGACCGTCCTAGCCAACCCACACCACGACCGTCCTAGCCAACCCACACCACGACCGTCTAGCCAACCCCAAAACCACGACCGTCCTAGCCAACCCACACCACGACCGTCCCAGCCAACCCACACCCGACCGTCCTAGCCAACCCACACCACGACGTCCTAGCCAACCCACCCACGCCGTCCTAGCCAACCCACACCACGACCGTCCTAGCCAACCCACACCACGACCCCTCCTAGCAACCCCCACCACGACCCTCCTAGCCAACCCACACCACGACCGTCCTAGCCAACCCACACCCCGGGCCGTCCTAGCCAACACCCCACACGACCGTCCTAGCCAACAAAACCCCGACCGTCCTAGCCAACAACACCCCCGACCCTCCTAGCCAACCCAAAACCCCCGACCGTCCTAGCCAACCAAAAACCACGACGTCCTAAACCAACCCACACCACGACCGTCCTAGCCAACCAACACCACGACCCCTCCCAGCCAAACCCACACACGACCGTCCTAGCCAACCAACACCACGACCGTCCTAGAAAACCCACACCACGACCGTCCTAGCCAACAAACAAACCCCGACCGTCCTAGAACCAACACCACGACCGTCCTAGCCAACCCACACCACGACCGTCCTAGCCAACCCACACCACGACCGTCCTAGCCAACCCACACCACGACCGTCCTAGCCAACCCACACCACGACCGTCCTAGCCAACCAACACCACGACCGTCCTAGCCAACCCACACCACGACCGTCCTAGCCAACAACACCACGACCGTCCTAGCCAACCCACACCACGACCGTCCTAGCCAACCAACACCACGACCGTCCTAGCCAACCAACACCACGACCGTCCTAGCCAACAAAACCACGACCGTCCTAGCCAACCCACACCACGACCGTCCTAGCCAACCCACACCACGACCGTCCTAGCCAACCCACAAAACGACCGTCCTAGCCCAAACCCACACCACGACCGTCCTAGCCAACCCACACCACGACCGTCCCAGCCAACCCACACCACGACCGTCTAGCCCCAAACCCCCACCACGACCGTCCTAGCCAACCCACACCACGACCGTCCTAGCCAACCCACACCACGACCGTCCTAGCCAACCCACACCACGACCGTCCTAGCCAACCCACACCACGACCGTCCTAGCCAACCAACACCACGACCGTCCTAGCCAACCCACACCACGACCGTCCTAGCCAACCAACACCACGACCGTCCTAGCCAAAAACCCCACCACGACCGTCCCAGCCAACCCACACCACGACCGTCCTAGCAAAACCCCCACCTACGACCGTCCTAGCCAACCCAACACCACGACCGTCCTAGCCAACCCACACCACGACCGTCCTAGCCAACCCACACCACGACCGTCCTAGCCAACCAACACCACGACCGTCCTGCAACCACACACGACGTCAAACCAACCCACACCACGACCGTCTAGCCAACCAACACCACGACCGTCCTAGCCAACCAACACCCGACCGTCCTAGCCAACCCACACCACGCCGTCCTAGCCCAACCCAACCACGACCGTCCTAGCCCAACCAAAAACCACGACCGTCCTAGCCCCAAACCAACACCACGACCGTCCTAGCCAACCCACACCACGACCGTCCTAGCCAACCAACACCACGACCGTCCTAGCCAACCCCAACCCCCGACCGTCCCAGCCACCCACACCAACCCGTCCTAGCCAACCCAACACGACCGTCTAGCCAACCAAAACCACGACCGTCCTAGCCAACCCCCACCACGACCGTCCTAGCCAACCCAAAACCACGACCGTCTAGCCAACCAACACCACGACCGTCCTAGCCAACAACACCACGACCGTCCTAGCCAACCAAAACCACGACCGTCCTAGCCAACCCACACCACGACCGTCCTAGCCAACCACACCACGACCGTCCTAGCCAACAACACCACGACCGTCCTAGCCAACCAACACCACGACCGTCCTAGCCAACCCACACCACGACCGTCCTAGCCAACCCCCCACCACGACCGTCCTAGCCAACCCCCACCACGACCGTCCTAGCCAACCCAAAACCACGCCGTCCCAGCCAACCAACACCACGACCGTCCTAGCCAACCAACACCACGACCGTCCTAGCCAACCCACACCACGACTGTCCTAGCCAACCCACACCACGACCGTCCTAGCCAACCCACACCACGACCGTCCTAGCCAACCAACACCACGACCGTCCTAGCCAACCCACACCACGACCGTCCTAGCCAACCCACACCACGACCGTCCTAGCCAACCCACACCACGACCGTCCTAGCCAACCAACACCACGACCGTCCTAGCCAACCCACACCACGACCGTCCTAGCCAACCAACCCACGACCGTCCTAGCCAACCCACAACCACGACCGTCCTAGCCAACCCACACCACGACCGTCAGCCAACCCACACCCCCACGTCCAGCCAACCAACACCACGACCGTCCTAGCCAACCCACACCACGGGCGTTCCTAGCCAACCCACACCACGACCGTCCTAGCCAACCAACACCACGACCGTCCTGCACCAACACACCACGACCCTCCTAGCCAACCCACACCACGACCGTCCTAAACCAACCCACACCACGACCGTCCTAGCCAACCAAACACCACGACCGTCCTAGCCAACCAACACCACGACCGTCCCAGCCAACCCCCACCACGACCGTCCCAGCCAACACCACTCACGACCGTCCTAGCCAACCCACACCACGACCGTCCTAGCCCAAAAACACCACGAACGTCTAGCAACCCACACCACGACCGTCCTGCCAACCCCCACCACGACCGTCCCAGCCAACCCACACCACGACCGTCCTAGCCAACCAACACCACGCCGTCCTAAACCAACCCACACCACGACCGTCTAGCCAACCCAAAAACCACGACCGTCCTAGCCAACCCACACTACGACCGTCCTAGCCAACGAAAACCACGACCGTCCTAGCCAACCCACACCACGACCGTCCTTAGCCAACCCACACCACGACCGTCCTAGCCAACCACACCACGACCGTCCTAGCCAACCCACCCACGACCGTCCTAGCCAACCCACACCACGGGCCGTCCTATCCAACCCCACCCCGACCGTCCTAGCCAACCAAAACCCGACCGTCCTAGCCAACCCACACCACGACCGTCTAGCCCAACCCCCCACCCCGACCCTCCTAGCCAAACCACACCCCGACCCCTAGCCAACCAACACCACGACGCCTAGCCAACCCACACCACGACCGTCCCAGCCAACCAACACCACGACCGTCCTTAGCCAACCCACACCACGACCGTCCTAGCCAACCCCCACCACGACCGTCCCAGCCAACCCACACCCCGAACGTCCTAGCCAACCAACACCACGACCGTTTCCCAGCCAACCCACACCACGACCGTCCTAGCCAACCCACACCACGACCGTCTACCCAACCAACCCACGACCGTCCTAGCCAAACCCCCACCACGACGTCCTAGCCACCCAAAAAACCCCCGACCGTCCTAGCCAAACCCCCCCCCACGGGCCGTCCCCAGCCAAACCCCCACCACGACCGTCCTAGCCAACCCACACACGCCCTCCTAGCCCCCAAAACCCACTCTCCAGCCAACCCCCACCACGACCGTCCCCAGCAAACCCCCCCCAGACCGTCCCAGCCAACCCCCCACGACCGTCCTAGCCAACCCACCACGACCGTCCTAGCCAACCCACCACGACCGTTGCCAAACCCAACCCCGACCCTCCCGCCAAAAACCCCCCGACCGTCCTAGCTAACCCACACCCCGTGTCCGTTCAGACAGCTAGCCAGCAGCGATAAGCCTCACTAAATGTCTCCAGAGAAGGTTGTTCAACTCACAACAAAATCAGATACACGATATCACCTTACAGGGATGGTGCGCTCTTTAAACACGATGGGCGTGTTGCTTTATACCAGAGAAGTCATGGGGAATAGAACAGGGAGGGAGAACAGGAAGGGAGGGAGGAATGGGGAGGAAGAACATGGACAGAAGGGACAACAGTTATGGAAGACAGAGCAAAAACCTGAAAATAAGAAGGGACACAAGTGGCCTAATAGCAAAGTTTGAGCCCCCACTGAACCATTTTTTCTAGACAGCCGAAAACGCAAAGGAAAAAAGGGCGTGTACTGTAGAGGGAAAGCGGGTGAGAGAGAGTGGTGAGAGAGCGAGGGCCGGAGCAGTGTAAGCATACAAATTTTAATAAGTTCAGAGAGACGTAGGGTGAAAAATGTGAGAGATATGCATCAAGACAGCGACACAAAACCGGGAAAGGTGGGGAGTGTGGGGCTTATAGTAAGGTCGGGTGAGGAAAAACGACCATGCGGGGGTTTTGTCGCTACATTAGGTCTGGACGGGACGCAACCCACACTAGGGGTGGGTCATTATAGAAGGTTTATCTGAAGCTCAAAAGACCACACTAGTACCAGGGGGCGTTACAGAAAAAGCCAGACCTGCAATGGTACCCGAGTTTTGTTACATTTTGTTTCCCCACCTGTAGCGTGTGTGCAGTGTCAGGAGCCTGGGAACTCTAGCACACAGAGCTGGGAGCAGCTGGACGATTAGGGGCATAAAAGGGGAGAGCGCAAAATGGAGGGGGCAGGTATTTTTACGTCGTGTGTTTTGTGCTCCAGTGATCCCTACTGACTTGTACACAAAAGAACGCGAGAACATGGGAATAACAGCCTGGGAGGGAGGGGGGGAGGGGGGGAGACCTTTTTCAAGGAAAGAGGGAGGGATGTGATTGATGATGAGGGGGAGGGGAGGGGGGTGAGAAAAAGGAGGAAGAGTTCAGAAGTGACAGTCAGGGGAAAAGAGAGGGGTGTCTTCTTTACCATATATTAGCTTCATGACTAAAAATGAGTTCACAAGGCCCTCTAGTTCACTTTTACCCCCCTTTTTTTTAAAATTTATGTCACCCCCATTCTATTCCCCCTTTTTTTTCAATGTTTAATTTGTGACTTTCGTTGTCGCTCGGTATCTTTTTTGTTTGGGTCATTCTTTTTAGTTTTCAGTTCATTGGTGTGAGGTTTTGTTATCTGACCTTATTTTTATCCCATTCTTAAGTTCTGGGGCAGACCTGTGGCAAAGTTAAGCCTGCTTAATCTTTTCTATATGTTTGATGTGGTAATGGTTTTATGTAAACTCTGGTACTTGTATTGCCTGCGTAGTTTACGCTTGCAATGACTCCTTGTTTGGATTTCTATATGTATATGATCTGTATATGTATCGAATATTAACTGTGTCACGTGCTGGGGGGTCGGATACCCCCAGATTCATCTTCAAGTAGTTTTATCTACAAAATTTCACCGTATGTCAGTGTCACAAGGGAAGTTGCTGACATGCATCACGAAAACTTTGGGTGCAAGAAGTGAGCCTCGTAGAACTACTGCTGCTTCTCTCCTTCCAGACTCATCCTCCTTCACTGTAGCTCTGCCTTCTGCTGCATACTCTATCATTCACTGTAGTGTTCTCTCAGTCACTTCAACTCATTTTCCGGTGTGTAGTCTTCTATGTACGACCGTGTTAAAGATCTTCTGGCAGTCAGGGAATGTGCAGACTCCCGTCATTTCCTCTCCTGCCTAATCCAAATCTTAGAATTTAATTAAGTTACAATACGTGTGATTGTCTTCTGAATTCATACTTCTTATTTATGATAAAGGTTCACATTTGCAGGCGAGTTATTAGTATATTACTCATTTTCATTACCTTGCGGAGTGCACATCTCAGCCATATTGATCTGTAATTTAACACCCGGTGTATCCTTGAAACTGTGTTCTACTGGTGCAGTTTTCACCTGTCTCAGGCTAAGAGTTCTTATAGATCCTTGTTATTTACTTGCACAGTGCCTCAGCAAGCTCCCTCAGTACCCAGGCTGAGCATTTTATCAGTGGCCTTGTACGTGAGTAGGTAAGTCAGATGGTTGTCTACGTCAGGTTGTGTCTCAACTATGTCTCAGCATCACTGGACGGCCTCATCTCTCATTTCCAGCATCTCTTAGCTTTTTTAATACTGTTAAATTTACGTAACTGAGTTTCTCTTTAGTACACTGATAATTATTAACCCAAAGGCTTTTTTTTTTTTTTTTTTTTTTGTAAATGTGTGTTTGGGTGTATCAACACAACTACGAACATTTTACGATATATTTTTTTTTTCACTTTTTACGTGGAGAGAAAAGAAAATCTTTATGACTGACTAAATTGTCACACTGAATAAAGTGAGAAAATTTCATTAAAAAAAATATTAGTGCCTTGAACAAGGTTCAAACATTTCCAGCACGAGTTAAGTGGCACTTGAACAAGGTTCAAACATTTCCAGCATGAGTTAAGTGGCACTTGAACAAGGTTCAAACATTTCCAGCATGAGTTAAGTGGCACTTGAACAAGGTTCAAACATTTCCAGCATGAGTTAAGTGGCACTTGAACAAGGTTCAAACATTTCCAGCATGAGTTAAGTGGCACTTGAACAAGGTTCAAACATTTCCAGCATGAGTTAAGTGGCACTTGAACAAGGTTCAAACATTTCCAGCATGGGGTTAAGTGGCACTTGAAACAAGGTTCAAACATTTCCAGCATGAGTTAAGTGGTACTTGAACAAGGTTCAAACATTTTCCAGCATGAGTTAAGTGGTACATGAACAAAGGGTTTAAACATTCCAGATGAGTTAAGTGGCACTTGAACAAGGTTCAAACATTTCCAGCATGAGTTTAATGGGACTTGAAAAGGTTCAAACATTTCCAGCATGAGTTAAGTGGTACTTGAACAAGGTTCAAACATTTCCCGCATGAGTTAATGCACTTGAGCAAGGTTCAAACATTTTTCCCGCATGAGTTAAGTGGTACTTGACAAGGTTCAAACATTTCCAGCATGAGTTAAGTGGCACTTGAGCAAGGTTTTTAAACATTTCCAAACATGAGTTAAGGGGGTACTTGAGCAAGGTTCAAACATTTCCAGCATGAGTTAAGTGGTACTTGAGCAAGGTTCAAACATTTCCCCGCATGAGTTTTAAATGGCACTTGAACAAGGTTCAAACATTTCCAGCATGAGTTAAGTGGCACTTGAACAAGGTTCAAACATTTCCAGCTGAGTTAAGTGGCACTTGAACAAGGGTTTAAACAATTTCCAGCATGAGTTAAGTGGCACTTGAACAAGGTTCAAACATTTTTCCCGCATGGTTAAGTGGCACTTGAAACAAGGTTCAAACATTTCCAGCATGAGTTAAGTGGCACTTGAACAAGGTTCAAACATTTCCAGCATGAGTTAAGTGGCACTTGAACAAGGTTCAAACATTTTTCCCGCATGAGTTAAGTGGGACTTGAACAAGGTTAAACATTTCCAGCATGAGTTAAGTGGCACTTGAACAAGGTTCAACATTTCCAGCATGAGTTTTAAATGGCACTTGAAAAAAGGTTCAAACATTTCCAGCATGAGTTAAGTGGTACTTAAACAAGGTTCAAAAAATTTTCCCGCATGAGTTAAGTGGCACTTGAGCAAGGTTTCAAACATTTCCAGAATGAGTTAAGTGGCACTTGAACAAGGTTCAAACATTTCCAGCATGAGTTAAGTGGTACTTAAACAAGGTTCAAACATTTCCAGCATGAGTTAAGTGGCACTTGAGCAAGGTTCAAACATTTCCAGAATGAGTTAAGTGGCACTTGAACAAGGTTCAAACATTTCCAGCATTAGTTAAGTGGCACTTGAGCAAGGTTCAAACATTTCCAGAATGAGTTAAGTGGCACTTGAACAAGGTTCAAACATTTCCAGCATTAGTTAAGTGGCACTTGAGCAAGGTTCAAACATTTCCAGCATGAGTTAAGTGGTACTTGAGCAAGGTTCAAACATTTCCAGCATGAGTTAAGTGGTACTTGAGCAAGGTTCAAACATTTCCAGCATGAGTTAAGTGGCACTTGAACAAGGTTCAAACATTTCCAGCATGGGTTTAAGTGGCACTTGAGCAAAGGGTTTAAACATTTCCCGCATGAGTTAAGTGGCACTTGAGCAAGGTTCAAACATTTCCAGCACGAGTTAAGTGGTACTTGAGCAAGGTTCAAACATTTCCAGCACGAGTTAAGTGGTACTTAAACAAGGTTCAAACATCTTTTGCTCTTGAAACTATGTAAATTCTCCTGGTTTAGCCACCGAGACAATTATCTGTGATTTATTCCACAATAAAAAGCTGCTGATAATATGCAAAACCTTTTTTAAACTAATTTAATATAAGTTATAAAACTTGGTTAAGTTAGCTGTTAAATATGTGAGGCGGTGTAATAATAGTGAAAGAAAACGAGATATGTAAAACAATTAGAAAACAGAAAGACACATTTGTCATAAAAAACAGAACAAGATGTGACAGTAATAGAAAAAGAGAGGAGTGTACTCACCCATTTGTGGTTGCAGGGGTCGAGACATAGCGCCTGGGCCTGCCTCTTCACTGTGTGTGTGTCTACAAAACTCATGCCTATAAAGATAGATAAGATGATTGACAGAGACAGAAAGAGAAACACAGCATCCTGGGCAGGTAAGGATGAGAGATCGTCAACCTGACAGAGATACCCAGGGGAATTAACCTCACCTGTTGACCCTATATTCACGACACACATTCAGTGTGATGTATGGACACCGGATCCATACATAGCTTTTAGAAGAGGTTACCTGGAGGTTATTCCGGGGATCAACGCCCCCGCGGCCCGGTCCATGACCAGGCCTCCAGGTGGATCAGGGCCTGATCAACTACGCTGTTACTGCTGACCGCACGCAGTCCAACGTACGAGCCACAGCCCGGCTGATCCCACACTGACTTTAGGTATCTGTCCAGCTCTCTCTTGAAGGCAGCCAGGGGTTTATTGGCAATTCCCCTAATGCTTTATGGGAGGCTGTTGAACAGTCTTGGGCCCCGGACACTTATGGTATTTTTCCTTAGTGTACCAATGGCGCCCCTAGTTTTAATTGGGGGCATTTGGCATCGCCTGCCCAGTCTTTTACTTTCGTAGGGAGTGATTTCTGTGTGCAGATTTGAGACCATTCCTTCCAGGATTTTCCAAGTGTAGATTATGATATATCTCTCCCTCCTGCGTTTTCCCAAAGAGTACAAGTCAAGTGCTTCCCAAACGTTCCCAGTAGTTTTGGTGCTTGACAGAACTTATACGTGCAGTAAAGGGTCTCTGTACACTCTCTAGATCTGCAATTTCACCTGCTTTGAATGGAGATGTTAATGTACAGCAGTATTCCAGCCTAGAGAGAACAAGTGATTTGAAAAGGATCATCATGGGCTTGGCATCTCTCGTTTTGAACGTTCTCATTATCCATCCTATAATTTTCTTTGCACGTGCGATCGTGGCACTGTTGTGATCCTTGAAAGTGAGATCCTCAGACATTACTACTCCCAGGTCCCTTACATTATTTTTCCGCTCTATTGTATGGCCGGAGTCAGTAGTATACTCTGTTCTAGTTATTATCTCCTCCAGTTTTCCATAACGGAGTAGTTGGAATTTGTCCTCATTGAACATCATATTGTTTACCGTTGCCCACTGGAAAACTTTGTTTATATCTTCTTGGAGGTTAACCGCGTCCTCAGCAGATGACAGCCTCATGCAGATCCTAGTATCATCCGCAAAGGATGATACGGTGCTGTGGTGTATATCTCTGTCTATGTCTGATATGAGGATAAGGAAAAAGATGGGGGCGAGTACTGTGCCATGTGGAACAGAGCTCTTCACTATGGCAGCCTCCGATTTAACTCTGTTGACCACTACTCTTTGTGTTCGATTTGTTAGGAAGTTGAAGATCCATCTCCCCACTTTCCCAGTTATTCCTTTAGCACGTACTTTATGGGCTATTACACCATGATCGCATTTGTCAAATGCTTTTGCAAAGTCTGTGTATATTACATCTGCATTCTGATTTTCTTCCAGTGCATCCAAGGCCATATCATAGTGATCCAGTAGTTGTGAGAGGCAGGAGCGACCTGCCCTGAACCCATGTTGTCCCGGATTGTGCAGATTTTGGGAATCCAGGTGATTTGCAATCCTGCTTCTTAGCACTCTTTCAAAGATTTTTATGATGTGGGACGTCAGAGCTATTGGTCTATAGTTCTTAGCTAATGCTTTGCTGCCACCTTTATGGAGTGGGGCTATATCCGTTGTTTTAAGTGACTGTGGAATTTCACCCATGTCTAAGCTCCTCCTCCATAGTGTACTTAGGGCACACGAGAGGGGTTTCTTGCAGTTCTTAATGAAAACAGAGTTCCACGAGTCTGGGCCGGGGGCTGAGTGCATGGGCATGTTGTCAATGGTTTTTTGTCGAAATCTATCGGAGTTAGGGTGATGTCGGAAATCTGGCATACATTTATGGAGTTATGAGGCTCATTCATGAGAAAATCATTTGAGTCGTCGATCCTCAAACTGATTAGTGGTTCACAAAACACAGAGTCGTACTGGGATTTCAATATTTCACTCATTTCCTTGTTGTCATCTGTGTGAGTCCCATCCTGTCTGAGTAAGGGCCCGATACTAGATGTGGTATTTGCCTTGTTTTTGGCATATGAAAAGAAATATTTTGAATGCAGTGGACCTAGTAGCGACCAGCGAAGAGGCGGGGCTAGGAACCGTGAATCGACCCATGCAACCACAATTAGGTGAATACATAAGTAAAAACGCACTTTAAGAGTTAAAGAGACAAACACAGAACTAAAAGTTAAAAAGGCAAGGAACCAGCGTCATCCTAAGACAAGGTCTAAATTTCTGTCAACAAAGGCACACAAAACTCGTCTCTGTTTACAAAAGCTAACCCTAATGAGTGGGTGTGAGTTGGGCCTGACTAGGTAGGAGACTTGGACCTGCCTCGCATGGGCCAGTAGGCCTCCTGCAGTGTTCCTTCTTTCTTATGTTCTTAAAAGCTAATCGAACATAAAATCACGTAGAAAAAACATCTGGATTCCAGGAAGTAGAACGCAAACAAGTATCAGTCCGGGGAACGATTCCTCAGTATAAATTCACAAACAACTAACACCTCTGGGAGGACAAACGACGTTACTATTCGTCCTAAAACTATGTCACAACTGTGGCTCGATTGTGGTCCACATCGGACCGAATCGTTTAACCTGTGGGTTAGTTGTAAACTGTTGCAGCCACGATACTGCAACATCTCTTCCAGAATGAACATTAAAATGGTATAAAATACCGACAGATTGTTGCATATGTGTCTTACCTAACAACATCTCTTCCGCCCACTACACATCTTTCCTGGAGATAAATGGTATAAAATACCGACACGATGGAAAAATAAACACAAATGCAATATTTTTCACCCATCTTATCTAATGGTTGGGCCACTTGCCTTGATTCCTCCTCTTCCCCTCCTCCCCATCCTTTTCCAGTTATTTCCATCCTTCCTTATCCTTCTTCCTTCCCATCTTACGACAGCTCTCGTCGTCCTCGATTCGATTCGATCTAATGGCAGTAGTCCACCACAACACAACGATATCAAACGTTAAAGAATGTATACAAAGAATTTCTTGGTAAACACGAAATCCGGTTTCGTGAAAGGAGGACGAACATAAATCCTGCAAGAAACCATAAGTCATGATGGCTCTCCCTAATCCAGAATAATGAGTGGCTGGCCCTGAGAGGTCAAGCTAGGGGTCACCTTCATGGGGTCAAGCTGCAGGTCACCTGACAGGCTGCGACCCCAGCAAACACAAGAATACTTTCAGAGTCTCGGGTGATGAGGAACTTAAGAGTTTGGCCTCCTTCTTTGGGTGTGGGGAATGATGGAGGTGGTGGAGGGAAGGAGGGAGGGTGGTATTGCGTAGGGGAGAAGGAAGGAAGGAGGGAGGGAGGGAAGGGTAGTTTCGCCTGGAAAAGAAGGAAGGGAGGAAGGAGTATCAGAGAACTTTAGTGTACTGGCCACGAAATTAATGCTTCTTGGATAACAAAACAGTATGTAAACTACGATATACATAAATACGTACAAATATGTACCTGTGGAGGTACACACACGCAAGTGGATATACGCTCATGGGGAATACAAGTACATGGATATATGCATCTTGGTCTATACGTGTATGGAGACAAGAGAATACACTAACAAGGAGATATGTATATAAATATACAAACATAGCGTACTAATATGAGAAAATACGACCATACCTGTGTACTAAGATATACATATACGAAGACGGGTGATATAGACTAGGCTCCAGAAATACCCACAAGTCCGAAAACGTGGTACAAAGCATATTTAGTAAGAAAATGCAATCGTATATTCAGCAATGCTCTTCAAAACATACCAAAACGTAAATACCTTTGCAGTTATCATAAAAAATCTAGACATCAACAACATAAACGTCGAATATTTGTATTGCCTTTTTTTTTAAGTGGACCGATAACTCCCTATTCTTACCTAGCAACAGAACTAGGTACCCTATTTTACCTAGCAACAGAACTAGGTACCCTATTTTACCTAGCAACAAAACTAGGTACTGGGTGTTACCCGGCTGTTGTGAGTGACAGCCTAAGAGAATATTATAATGGGAAATGTATGAGAGACTCCAGTGGGCTGCCAGCAGCAACAGCCTGGTTGACCAGGCATGTACCACACAAGCCTGGTCCAGGGGCAGGCTGCCAGAGTGGGAAAACTGAAAAGTTACAGGTATACAGGTATAATTATCCCAATAAATAAATTAACCGCACCCGGACTATTTGTGTATCGTTCCAGTCACGGTATTGTGCCTTTTTTGTTCTTAATTATACCAATAATTAGGTGAATCTAATGATGTTAATTAAAAAAACCATCTGGTCATCTACCATCAAATAAGACAGAAGATTTGGTCTTTATTATTCTGTAGCAGGTGGTGCCAGACCTCACTTGCTGGCAGGTGGTGCCAGACCTCACTTGCTGGCAGGTGGTGCCAGACCTCACCTGCTGGCAGGTGGTGCCAGACCTCACCTGCTGGCAGGTGGTGCCAGACCTCACCTGCTGGCAGGTGGTGCCAGACCTCACCTGCTGGCAGGTGATGCCAGACCTCACCTGCTGGCAGGTGGTGCCAGACCTCACCTGCTGGCAGGTGGTGCCAGACCTCACCTGCTGGCAGGTGGTGCCAGACCTCACCTGCTGGCAGGTGGTGCCAGACCTAACCTGCTGGCAGGTGGTACCAGACCTCACACTGCTCCCAGGGTGGTCCCAGACCTCACACTGCTCCCAGGGTGGTCCCAGACCTCACACTGCTCCCAGGGTGGTCCCAGACCTCACACTGCTTCCAGGGTGATCCCAGACCTCACACTGCTCCCAGGGTGGTCCCAGACCTCACACTGCTCCCAGGGTGGTCCCAGACCTCACACTGCTCCCAGGGTGGTCCCAGACCTCACACTGCTCCCAGGGTGATCCCAGACCTCACACTGCTCCCAGGGTGGTCCCAGACCTCACACTGCTTCCAGGTGGTCCCAGACCTCACACTGCACCCACTAATTTCTCCATTATTATTACTCGTCTGATTACATGTCCATACAAGGTTTAATTGACTCACGAAATCGTAATGACACGATCGCAAACAAACGGGTGAGCTCAGTCAAATTATGTTCCAAATAGGGAAATCAGATCAAACAAAAATGATCCTAAATGGATGAACAATAGATTAAAATATCTGATTGGTCAAAAGAGAGGCATATATAGGCAAATCAAAAGAGGAGAGGGGCAATTAAGAAATCGATATATTCAGTTAAAGAGAGAAATAAAAAAGGGAATTAGAAAAGCAAAAAGAGATTATGAGGTTTAAAGTTGCAAGAGAATCGAAGACTAACCCAAAAGGATTCTTTCAGGTATACAGAAGTAAGATCAGGGACAAGATAGGCCCACTCAAAAGTTCCTCGGGTCAGCTCACTGACAGTGATAAGGAAATGTGTAGAATTTTTAACACATACTTCCTCTCAGTTTTTACACAGGAGGATACCAGTGATATTCCAGTAATGATAAATTATGTAGAACAGGACGATAATAAACTGTGCACTATTAGGGTCACAAGTGACATGGTCCTTAGGCAAATAGATAAATTAAAACCTAACAAATCCCCAGGCCCTGATGAACTGTATGCAAGGGTTCTAAAGGAATGTAAAGAGGAGCTTAGCACACCTTTGGCTAATCTTTTCAACATATCACTACAAACTGGCATGGTGCCAGATAAGTGGAAAATGGCAAATGTGATACCTATTTTCAAAACAGGTGACAGGTCCTTAGCTTCGAACTATAGACCAATAAGCCTAACCTCCATAGTGGGAAAATTTATGGAATCAATAATTGCCGAGGCAGTTCGTAGCCACCTTGAAAAGCATAAATTAATCAACGAATCTCAGCATGGTTTTACAAAGGGACGTTCCTGCCTTACGAATTTATTAACTTTTTTCACTAAGGTATTTGAGGAGGTAGATCATGGTAACGAATATGATATTGTGTATATGGACTTCAGTAAGGCTTTTGACAGGGTCCCACATCAGAGACTATTGAGGAAAATTAAAGCACATGGAATAGGAGGAGAAATTTTTTCCTGGATAGAGGCATGGTTGACAAAGAGGCAGCAGAGAGTTTGCATAAATGGGGAGAAATCAGAGTGGGGAAGCGTCACGAGCGGTGTTCCACAGGGGTCAGTGTTGGGCCCCCTGCTGTTCACAATCTACATAAACGACATAGATGAGGGCATAAAGAGCGACATCGGCAAGTTTGCCGATGACACCAAAATAGGCCGTCGAATTCATTCTGACGAGGACATTCGAGCACTCCAGGAAGATTTGAATAGACTGATGCAGTGGTCGGAGAAGTGGCAGATGCAGTTTAATATAGACAAATGCAAAGTTCTAAATGTTGGACAGGACAATAACCATGCCACATATAAACTAAATAATGTAGATCTTAATATTACGGATTGCGAAAAAGATTTAGGAGTTCTGGTTAGCAGTAATCTGAAACCAAGACAACAGTGCATAAGTGTTCGCAATAAAGCTAATAGAATCCTTGGCTTCATATCAAGAAGCATAAATAATAGGAGTCCTCAGGTTGTTCTTCAACTCTATACATCCTTGGTTAGGCCTCATTTAGATTATGCTGCACAGTTTTGGTCACCGTATTACAGAATGGATATAAATTCTCTGGAAAATGTACAAAGGAGGATGACAAAGATGATCCCATGTATCAGAAACCTTCCCTATGAGGATAGACTAAGGGCCCTGAAACTGCACTCTCTAGAAAGACGTAGAATTAGGGGGGATATGATTGAGGTTTATAAGTGGAAGACAGGAATAAATAAAGGGGATGTAAATAGTGTGCTGAAAATATCTAGCCTAGACAGGACTCGCAGCAATGGTTTTAAGTTGGAAAAATTCAGATTCAGGAGGGATATAGGAAAGTACTGGTTTGGTAATAGAGTTGTGGATGAGTGGAACAAACTCCCAAGTACCGTTATAGAGGCCAGAACGTTGTGTAGCTTTAAAAATAGGTTGGATAAATACATGAGTAGATGTGGGTGGGTGTGAGTTAGACCTGATAGCTTGTGCTAACAGGTCGGTTGCCGTGTTCCTCCCTTAAGTCAATGTGACCTGACCTGACTAGGTTGGGTGCATTGGCTTAAGCCGGTAGGGACTTGGACCTGCCTCGCATGGGCCAGTAGGCCTTCTGCAGTGTTCCTTCGTTCTTATGTTCTTATGAGAACTGAACTCGCGGCGAGTGAGTCATAAAACTCTAGGTTTAATTCTTGCACTGCCTTCTGCTTTGTTTTCATTTCGCTTCTATAATGTATCGTGGCCTGGTGGTTAACGCTCTCGCTTCACACGGTGAGGGCCTGGGTTCGATTCCCAGCCAGAGTAGAAACATTGGACGTGTTTCTTTCCACCTGTTGTCTATGTTCCCCATCAGTAAAATGGGTACCTGGGTGTTAGTCGACTGGTGTGGGTCGCATCCTGGGACACTGACCTAAGGAGGCCTGGTCACAGACCGGGCCGCGGGGGCGTTGACCCCCGGAACTCTCTCCAGATAAACTCCAGATCTCTCCAGATATCGACATTATTTCTGCTCGAATTAATGTTTCCTTTCCACCCATAGCGGTCATTACTGAACGTTAGTCTGTGTACTTGTAGCCTTTCATGGAGGTAAGTAGCGAGGGTAAGTAATGAGGATAAGTAACGTAGGTAAGGAGGGTTAGTAACGCAGGTAAGAATGGTAAGTAACGAGGGTAGGTAACGAGAGTAATAACGAGGTGTGGGAGCCAACATTTGTGGCTGTTTCACACTGGTCTGGGCGTTCCCTTGGGAAGAGTAATTTCCTATCGCCCAGGGCAACTAGGTAGTGGAGTGGTGGAGGACTTACACAGGTCACTCCATCACACACACCAACACAACGGTCTTAGAGTGCTTCACCAGGTACCACACACACACACACACACACACACACACACACACACACACACACACACACACACACACACATACGGGCGCCTGGCAAACCTACGGATAGCGTTCCGATACCTCAGTAAGGATTCGTTTAAGACTCTGTACACCATCTACGTCAGGCCCATACTGGAGTATGCAGCACCAGTTTGGAATCCACACCTAGTCAAGCACGTCAAGAAATTAGAGAAAGTGCAAAGGTTTGCAACAAGACTAGTCCCAGAGCTACGGGGATTGTCCTATGAAGAAAGGTTGAGGGAAATCGGCCTGACGACACTGGAGGCCAGGAGGGTCAGGGGAGACATGATAACGACATATAAAATACTGCGCGGAATAGACGAGGTGGACAAAGACGGGATGTTCCAGAGATGGGACACAGACACAAGAGGTCACAATTGGAAGTTGAAGACTCAGATGAATCAAAGGGATGTTAGGAAGTATTTCTTCAGTCATAGAGTAGTCAGGCCATGGAATAGCCTAGAAAGTGATGTGGTGGAGGCAGGAACCATACATAGTTTTAAGGCGAGGTATGATAGAGCTCATGGGGCAGGGAGAGAGAGGACCTAGTAGCAATCAGCGAAGAGGCGGGGCCAGGAGCTGTGACTCGACCCCTGCAACCACAAATAGGTGAGTACAAATAGGTGAGTACACACACACACACACACACGGGGCTGATGAGCCTCGTTACACGTATGCAAATGGGACCGAAGTCTTTTAGGGTTCTCGTTATCGCTAAACATGAGAACCTGGAGTCCACGAATATTCTGCCCTCACCGCTCCACCTGTCTGGCGGACATGATGAACCCGAAGAATCCAGAAGATGAACCCAGAAGATGAAGAACCCGTATAACCCAGAAGATGAAGAACCCAGAAGATGAAGAACCCAGAAGATGAAGAACCCAGAAGATGAAGAACCCACAAGATGAACCCAGAAGATGAAGAACCCACAAGATGAAGAACCCACAAGATGAACCCAGAGGATGAAGAACCCACAAGATGAAGAACCCAGAAGATGAAGAACCCAGAAGATGAAGAACCCACAAGATGAACCAGAAGATGAAGAACCCACAAGATGAAGAACCCACAAGATGAACCCAGAAGATGAAGAACCCACAAGATGAAGAACCCAGAAGATGAAGAACCCACAAGATGAACCCAGAAGATGAAGAACCCACAAGATGAAGAACCCACAAGATGAACCCAGAAGATGAAGAACCCACAAGATGAAGAACCCAGAAGATGAAGAACCCACAAGATGAAGAACCCACAAGATGAACCCAGAGGATGAAGAACCCACAAGATGAAGAACCCAGAAGATGAAGAACCCACAAGATGAAGAACCCAGAAGATGAAGAACCCACAAGATGAAGAACCCACAAGATGAAGAACCCACAAGATGAAGAACCCACAAGATGAAGAACCCACAAGATGAACCCAGAGGATGAAGAACCCACAAGATGAAGAACCCAGAAGATGAACCCAGAGGATGAAGAACCCACAAGATGAAGAACCCACAAGATGAACCCAGAGGATGAAGAACCCACAAGATGAAGAACCCAGAAGATGAAGAACCCAGAAGATGAAGAACCCACAAGATGAAGAACCCAGAAGATGAAGAACCCACAAGATGAACCCAGAGGATGAAGAACCCAGAAGATGAAGAACCCAGAAGATGAAGAACCCACAAGATGAAGAACCCACAAGATGAACCCAGAGGATGAAGAACCCAGAAGATGAAGAACCCAGAAGATGAACCCAGAAGATGAAGAACCCACAAGACGAAGAACCCAGAAGATGAAGAACCCACAAGATGTAGAACCCACAAGATGAAGAACCCACAAGATGAACCCAGAAAAAAAAAAATCTATTTCGCATTATAAGACGATCAATCACGGAAAACGAAAGACCTCGTTAAGGCGTTGCTTTGTTACTATCACTACCACCACCATAACTATCACTACCACCACCATAGCTATCACTACCACCACCATAACTATCACTACCACCACCATAACTATCACTACCACCACCATAGCTATCACTACCACCACCACCACAACTATCACTACCACCACCACCACAACTATCACTACCACCACCACCACAACTATCACTACCACCACCACCACAACTATCACTACCACCACCACCACAACTATCACTACCACCACCACCACAACTATCTCTCCCACTACAACATAACACAGATATGTTACAAGTTAATCAGGCTACCATTCTGGTGGATACCATTAAGCAGACGCCCACGCTGGAGGGGAGAGATAGATTGAGAAGGGAGGAGGGATGGGAAGAGAGGGATAAGGACGAGTGGGAAAAGAAGTGTAGAGATGGAAGGACGATGCGCAGGAAAGAGAGGGAGGGAGTAGAAGAAAGGAGAGAAGAAAGGAAATAGTGGGAAGGAAGGTGTTAAGGGAAGGAAATGTATAGAGGAAGGAGAGGACTCAGTGTAGGTAGGTGGGTCGCTGGACCAAGTGTTGGTAGGTGGGTCGCTGGACCAAGTGTTGGTAGGTGGGTCGCTGGACTGTCATGCTGGACCAAGTGTAGGTAGGTGGGTCGCTGGACCATCAAGCTAGACCAAGTGTAGGTAGGTGAGTCACTGGACCGTCAAGCTGGACCAAATGTAGGTAGGTGGGTCGCTGGACCATCATACTGGACCCAGGAGAAAATGAATTCCTGAGGCAGCTTAAAACCTTTAAGCTTGGCTGAGCGTGAGGCTGCTGAATGAAGCTGGAAAACTTAACATAGACGTGGCCATTCCTTGCTCTTGTAATAATAATAATAATAATAATAATAATAATAATAATAATAATAATATCTTTATTTATTACAAGTACATGTACAAGGTATACAGACCATAGCTGACAACAATGACATACTACTATATAGAAAGTCCCTTGTTATGCTCCGCATTTCGGGCAAATTAGGTCAGTGTCCCAGGATGCGACCCACACCAGTCGACTAACACCCAGGTACCCATTTTAGACTGATGGGGAACATAGACAACAGGTGGAAAGAAACACGTCCAATGTTTCTACTATGGCTGGGAATCGAACCCAGGCCCTCGCCGTGTGAAGCGAGAGCGTTAACCACCAGGCCACCAGAGCCCTAAACAATTACACTAACAGAATGACCCGAGACCCAACTTTCCCTCAGCAGCATCTAGATAATTCTAGTGAGCAGCTGGGAACAACCACAAGCACTGTTCACCATTTTAAATGCACAGAACGGTGTTCTTATACAACAAAGTTATATTGCACATATAATCGTACAGTGCTAAGGGCACATTTAATAACTGTACACTCTTAAGTACCGTCTGATACACTGCTAAGATATGTACTTAAGCACAAGAATAAGTGTGTGTGTGTGTGTGTGTGTGTGTGTGTGTGTGTGTGTGTGTGTGTGTGTGTGTGTGTGTGTGTGTGTGTGTGTGTGTGTGTGTGTGTGTGTGTGTGCCCTCAGTAATGCTCGGTATATCACAGTGTTATTCGTTTATCTAGGAAGTGGGGAAGTGCTCACTTTACATAGAGAAAGAAGTGTCCACTCGATATAGAGCGCGGAATAGTTCAATTAATCTACGAGGAACAAAGAAAGTGTTCATTTTAGGTAGAGAAAGTGAATTCTTACATTACGTCATCTCAAGACGATGATCTCTCACAGGGAAACTTATTACGATATATAATATGACTTTCAGCATTACTTTCAAGACTCTTATAATACTTTACACTCTTACTGCATTAAATTCAAGACAGTATTTTTTAACATTCAGTTTACATTGGTTCAGATAACACCAAGACCTTACAGTTAGATTCTCTATGGAATCTTCCTTATGCTAGCAATGGTTGTCAATCCTACGTACCTAAAGTAGTCACCTACGTGCGCTTCGCCCAAACCTAATTTTTATTCTTCAAGTTACTGGACACAGCATCTGCTGAACACAGGCACTGCTGCAGGTGAACACAGTGTTGCAGGTAGGAGGGTAAGCACCTGTTAAGGGGAGCTCACCTGGGCAATTATCCCTGGGAACTTTCGACTGAGTGAACAGTGCCGTTACTGGCCGGGAAAGGTTCGCTTGTGACCACAACGTTTCCCTGAGGCGCCAACGTCTCTCTCCTGGCGACTAGCAGCAACACACCAAGTGGTCGAGACAGAATCCGTACAAAGTTTCAAAAACAGGTACGAAAGGGGTTACGCCAGAAAGCGGGGCGAGGAGCTGACACTCAACTCTTATAACCATAAATAGGTGAGTACAAAGTTTATCCTCCTGATCTACCTACCTGGAGGGTATTCCGGGTATCAACGCCCCCGCGGCCCGGTCCACGACCAGGCTTCCATGTGGAACAGGGCCTGATCAACCAAGCTGTTACTGCTGGCCGCACGTAACTAACATTAAAATAATGTCACCTGTCAAACTCATTACCGAGATTTTACTGTCGTTTGTTTTTCTCTTAAAATAAAGTTTAGAGAGCAATTTTATTGATAATTTGTATATTACGCTATTAATATGCGTAAAAATACGTTATTAAAAGTCTCCCTTAGCTCGGCTCACACACTGAGGTCCGTGGTTCGATCCCCGGTACAGGCGGAAAGACTAGGGCGCGTTTCCTCAAGACACCTGCTATCTCTCTTCGCCTAGTTGTAAGTAGGTACCTGGGTGTTAGCCGATTGGTGTGTGTCGCATCCTGGGGACAAAACTAACCTAATTTACCCGAAATGCTCTGCATAACCAGGATCTTCCTGTATAGGATGTCAGCTATCGCCTGTATAGGATGTCAGCTATCGCCTGTATAGGATGTCAGCTATCGCCTGTATAGGATGTCAGCTATCGCCTGTATAGGATGTCAGCTATCGCCTGTATAAGTTGTATCGTGTAGAAATAAATATTTTTATTAAAAATTCTTTTTATTAAAATATTTTTATTAAAAATTATTAAAAATATTTTTATTAAAAATTATAGGTCAGTCAGCATGATAGTTAAAATGTGTGTGAACTGTCTCGTGTGCAGGAAGCTGCCAATCAGATGATCATTTAAGTGTTTACGTAAGTGATCTTGTTTAGCGTGAATTAGGATGTTAAGATGGAGGGATCAGCGAGGTACAGAATTCACCTCACAAACAGGTGTTCAAGGTTTGGTAAATCAAGATGCATGGGCAAGTCTTGCTTACACTTATTGCCCATGTTCAAGGTCTCGTTGCACTTGCTGCCCATGTTCACCGCCTCCTTTCACCTGCTCATGGTGAACATCTACTGACGCCTGTTCATGTTCACCGTGGGCAGTGTGTGGAGGCCATAAGAAAAGTGTAGGCTGTGGGTGGAGGCCCTCAGGAACGTGTGGGTAGTGGGTGGAAGTTCAGCAAAGTGTTAGCAGTGGGTGGAGGTTCAGAAAAGTGCGGTGGGGAACTGGGGTGGTACGAGGGTTGAAGGAAGGTAAATTGTGGTTGGGTCGGTGAGGCTTACTGGGTGGTCGATAGGTAAGGAGGGGAGGGTTCTGGGGTGAGGGGGGGAGGGAAGGGAAGATGGTGGAGTGGTTCTGAAGTGAGGATAGTAACTTCACCTGTTTACTGTGATCTTATTGCATATATGTATATAGTATCTCTCTCTGGTCCCTGTCAGAGCATACATTCACTGTACTTTGAGATGTTCCCTTTCGTTAAATGTGCCAACTTCATGGTGACAGCCAACCATCTCTGTACAACATTTTCCATTTCTAAATATCTACGTCTCCCACCACCACCCAGCTTTATAGGTTCTTAAATGACTCGAAGGGGCCCTCACCAACACCCCAAGGGAGGGGGGGTCTTTATCACCCCGAAGGCGTCCTCACCAACATCCTGAGGGAGGGGGTCTTTGCCATCACCCCGAGGGGTCCTCACCAACATCCCGAGGGGTCCTCAACATCACCACGAGGGGATGGGGGTTCTCACCAACACAAGAGAGCACTCAACCAACACACACTGGGACCTCAACAATACTCCACCAATTCACAAAACCACACAGCTTTTGTTAGTGCTCTATAACAGCCTAGTTTTCCCTCTACCATATTCAACCACACTTCACTTTTCCTGAATGGGTGAAAGGAGTGGTAGACGGTTATTGAGGGCGTGTTGTGTGAGGTGAGCTGACTGGCTTATTGTCCTCTACTCGCCAGGACAAGCATCTGCTCAGACCTCAGTCAACTCGACCTCTATTCTTCCAAACCTCACGCCTACCCCTTCATCCTCTATTCTCCTGCCACCTATTCCTTCATCTCTCCTTCCATCCGTCTTCACTTTTTTACTTTATCCTTTCATCATTTTCCTTTTTTTGTTTTAACTTATCCTAACCAGAGAGTTGGCAGACGGTATCAAGTATCTTTAAGAAAAGCAAGGAGAGGGCTCGTTAAGTGTCAGAGGACCCAGACTCTTCAATGCCCTCCCACCTTAACCATTCCTTCCATCCATCCCAACACCACTCCTTCACTTGCCTCCATCCCATTCCTTTTCTTTTACCTACTCCTTATTCAGGCGTAGAGTTAGGGAAGATTTTTATTGAGGTGTATAAGTGGAAGACAGGAATAAATAAAGAGAATGTAAACAGCGTGCTGAAAATATCTAGCATAGACAGGACTCGCAGCAATGGTTTTAAGTTGGAAAAATTCAGATTCAGGAAGGATATAGGAAAGCACTGGTTTGGTAATAGAGTTGTGGATGAGTGGAACAAACTCCCGAGTACCGTCATAGAGGATAAGACGTTGTGTAGTTTTAAAAATAGGTTAGATAAATACATGAGTGGGTGTGAGTTGGACCTGATTAGCTTGTGGTACTAGGTCAGTTGCCGTGTTCCTTCTCTTAAGTGAATGTGACCTGACCTGACTAGGTTGAGGTATTGGCTTAAGCCGGTAGGAAACTTAGACCTGCCTCGCATGGGCCAGTAGGCCTGCTGCAGTGTTTCTCCTTTCTTATGTTCTTATGCTCTTATTCCACCACCCCCTTCTTTCCCTTTTCCACCCAGTTCTCCAGCCTTCACTCGTGTGTTTTATGGTAGAGCAATTGTGGCTACAGTGGCCTTACACCTCACCCCCTCCAGCCATCTTCAAGAACCCTTAGTGGCCATCCCCAACACTGACCAACCATCTTCAAGAACCCTTAGTGGCCTCCCCAACACTGACCAACCATCTTCAAGAACCCTTAGTGGCCATCCCCAACACTGACCAACCATCTTCAAGAACCCTTAGTGGCCTCCCCAACACTGACCAACCATCTTCAAGAACCCTTAGTGGCCTCCCCAACACTGACCAACCATCTTCAAGACCCCTTAGTGGCCTCCCCAACACTGACCAACCATCTTCAAGAACCCTTAGTGGCCACCCTCAACACTGGCCAGCCATCTTGAAGAACCCTTAGTGGCCATCTTCAACACTGGCCATCCATCTTCAAGAACCCTTAGCGGCCATCCTCAACACTGGCCAGCCATCTTCAAGAACCCTTAGTGGCCATCCCCAACACTAACCACCTTAAGAACCCTTAGTGGCCATCCGCAACAATGACTAGCCATCTTCAAGAACCCTTAGTGGCCATCCTCAACACTGGCCAGCCATCTTCAAGAACCCTTAGTGGCCATCAGCAACATTAACCACCTTAAGAACCCTTAGTGGCCATCCCCAACACTAACCATCTTAAGAACCCTTAGTGGCCATCCCCAACACTAACCATCTTAAGAACCCTTAGTGGCCATCCCCAACACTAACCACCTTAAGAACCCTTAGTGGCCATCCGCAACAATGACTAGCCATCTTCAAGAACCCTTAGTGGCCTTCCCCAACAATGACCAACCATTTTCAAGAACCCTTAGTGGCCATCCTCAGCACTGGCCAGAAATCTTAAAGGTACCTTGGTGGCCATTCTCAGCACTGGCCAGATATGTTCAAGGAACCCTGGTGGCCATCTTCAAGGAACCTAGAGTGGCTGAGCTCTCAGGAGTGAAGTACTGGTGTAGCATAATTGGAGTCGAACAAAATGGAGTGTAAGAATGATCCACCTATATAACATTTGGAAATCTTGATTGTGGAAACGTTTCGCCAGCCAGTGGCTTCAGTCTAATACAGAGGAAAAACAGTGTTGGACTGAAGAAGCTACTCTGTGGCGAAACGTTTCCTCAGTCAAGATTCTCGAATGTTACACAAGTGTCTCATTCTTCAACTTGTTGGTTTTCCAAACTATTTACATCGAATGAAGTAGTCTAGGAGTGGGAGAAACTGGAGTGCCGCTGAGGGAGAAACTGGAGTGGAGCTGAGGGAGAAACTGGAGTGACGCTGAGGGAGAAACTGGAGTGAAGCTGAGGGAGAAACTGGAGTGGAGCTGAGGGAGAAACTGGAGTGAAGCTGAGGGAGAAACTGGAGTGGAGCTGAGGGAGAAACTGGAGTGACGCTGAGGCACAAACTGGTGGAGAGCTGGAGGTGAGAGGAGAATAAAGAGACACACGCCATGGAACCGAGGTGGGGCAAGTCATAAATGTTCTGACAAAGAGAACCATTAAGCCTTACATTATACCATAGTAGATATATGACTAAGTTGTTCCCACTAACCTCTCACTACCCTCCTCTCCAACACAACGTTCTCCTCCTCCTCTCCAACCCGACATTCTTTTCCTCGTCCTCCTCCGCCTCCCTCTCCTCTTCTTCCTCTTCCTACTCTTCTTTTTACCCTGTTACCCGCACACATCTACCCTCAACCCCAACACACACACACACACACACACACACACACACACACACACACACACACAACAGTGCTGATCATAAAAAAAACACAGTGAACACATCTAGGCATATTATAAATATATTCAACCATAACATATATCCCGTCTTCCATTTTTTGGCTTATAACAGCCACTTAAAAACATTAATATTTGATCCTCTTTCAGAGTTAGTGTCTACTGTACCTCTCTCTCTCTCTCTTCTCTCTCTCTCTCTCTCTCTCTCTCTCTCTCTCTCTCTCTCTCTTCTTCTCTCTTCTCTCTCTCTCTCTCTCTCTCTCTCTCTCTCTCTCTCTCTCTCTCTCTCTCTCTCTCTCTCATCCCCACAACCAATAATACTTTCTGAGCTCACTTTACTTTGTCCGTTTCTCCCAAAATATGTTTTTTTCGAAATTAATGGGGAAATTCTTGATAATGTTGAGAAATTAGAACAAACAGCGAGGGTGAAGCGGCGAGACTGAATCTGTTTTTCACCCCAACTGAATCAGACATGGAACAAATGGAACATGAGGAAGAGCACAGCCAGTGAACACAGCGTCAGAGTCAACAAGAGCAAAGAAAGAGATAGACCAAGACAGGCCTACAACAAACTACAGGAGGATACAGAATCACACAGAGGGTAGCTTCAGTTCCTCCTCTTCCCTTCTGCTCCCTCTTCTTCTCTCCTGCTCCCTCCTCTATTCTCTTGCTCCTTTCTCTTCTCTCCTACTTCCTTCTTCCCTCCATTACTCCCTCTAGCTTCCTCTCTCCCTTTTACACCCGCTCTTATCGTTTCCCTTAGGTACCCTTCACTTCCACTTCTTCAGCACTTTCCCAGCCCCTTCACCACTTCTTCCTTGCCACTTCACCACTTCTTCCTTGCCACTTCACCTCCGCCCCTCCACAACGACCACCCACTTGGAGGAGATACATAAACCCCCGTATGCTCTTCTTTCGGTGCTGTGTAATTATGAAAGTACACAGCGCACCCCCCCCCCTCTGCCCCTCCCTCAAGATGAGTTAATTTAGTAAACTCACCTGATCTTGAGTCCCTGATGCTGAGTAGGTGAGTATAAAGACAGACAGACAGACACACACACACACACACACACACACACACACACACACACACATACACACACACACACACACACACACACACACACACACACACACACACACACATACACACACACACACACACACACACACACACACACACACACACACACACACACACACACACACACTACATAATGAACACTTTGGTGACCAGACTTATAAAAGATTTCTTAATATGGAATAATAAGCTTGTGGAAGGACTAAGGTTGAGAGAGAGTCGGATGTGTTGAGTGTAAGTGCACCAGCGAGGTGCACCAACATAGCTATTACCATCATGTTCACACACACTGCTCGACTATGTAATTATGTGCACAGAACCTGTTACTAGACCTGCGTGAGCGAGACGGTGCTCAGGTCGCTAATACTGCTGTGCTCTTCCAGTGTTTTGTGTACTGCTAATGACCCTGGTAGCTAGCTGGTGTTAATGGCTCTGGTAGCTGGTGTTAATGACCCTGGTAGCTGGTGTTAATGACCCTGGTAGCTGGTGTTGATGACCCTGGTAGCTGGTGTTAATGACTCTGGTAGCTGGTGTTAATGACTCTGGTAGCTGGTGTTAATGACTCTGGTAGCTGATGTTAATGATTCTGGTAGCTGGTGTTAATGACTCTGGTATCTGGTGTTAATGATTCTGGCAGCTGGTGTTAATGACTCTGGTAGCCGGTGCTAATTAATCTAGTAGCTGGTGTTAATGACTCTAGTAGTTGGTGCTAATGGCCCTGGTAGCTGGTGTTATTGACTCTGGTAGCTGGTGTTAATGACTCTGGTAGCAGGTGTTAATGACTCTGGTAGCTGGTGTTAATGACTCTGGTAGCTGGTGTTAATGACTCTGGTAGCAGGTGTTAATAATTCTGGTAGCTGGTGTTAATGACTCTGGTAGCTGGTGTTAATGACCCTGATAGCTGGTGTTAATGACTGGTAGCTGGTGTTAATGACTCTGGTAGCTGGTGTTAATGACTCTAGTAGCTGGTGTAATGACTCTGGTAGCTGGTGTTAATGACTCTGGTAGCTGGTGTTAATGACTCTGGTAGCTGGTGTTAATGACTCTGGTAGCTGGTGTTAATGACTTTAGTAGCTGGTTTAATGACTCTGGTAGCTGGTGTTAATGACTCTGATAGCTGGTGTTAATGACTCTGGTAGCTGGTGTTAATGACTGGTAGCTAGTGTTAATGACTGGTAGCTGGTGTTAATGACTGGTAGCTAGTTTAATGACTTTAGTAGCTGGTATTAATGACTCTGGTATCTGGTGTTAATGACTCTGGTAGCTAGTGCTAATGACTCTGGTAGCTGGTGTTAATGACTCTGGTAGCTGGTTTAATGACTCTGGTAGCTGGTGTTAGTGACTCTGGTAGCTGGTATTAATGACTCTGGTAGCTGGTTTAATGGCTCTGGTAGCTGGTGTTAATGACTCTGGTAGCTGGTATTAATGACTCTGGTAGCTGGTGTTAATGACTCTGGTAGCTGGTATTAATGACTCTGGTAGCTGGTTTAATGACTCTGGTAGCTGGTGTTAATGACTCTGGTAGCTGGTTTAATGACTCTGGTAGCTGGTGTTAATGACTCTGGTAGCTGGTTTAATGACTCTGGTAGCTGGTGTTAATGACTCTGGTAGCTGGTTTAATGACTCTGGTATCTGGTGTTAATGACTCTGGTAGCTGGTATTAATGACTCTGGTAGCTGGTTTAATGACTCTGGTAGCTGGTGTTAATGACTCTGGTAGCTGGTTTAATGACTCTGGTATCTGGTGTTAATGACTCTGGTAGCTGGTATTAATGACTCTGGTAGCTGGTTTAATGACTCTGGTATCTGGTGTTAATGACTCTGGTAGCTGGTTTAATGACTCTGGTAGCTGGTGTTAATGACTCTGGTAGCTGGTTTAATGACTCTGGTAGCTGGTGTTAATGACTCTGGTAGCTGGTTTAATGAATCTGGTAGCTGGTGTTAATGACTCTGGTAGCTGGTTTAATGACTCTGGTAGCTGGTGTTAATGACTCTGGTAGCTGGTTTAATGACTCTGGTAGTTGGTGCTAATGACTCTGGTATCTGGTGTTAATGACTCTGGTAGCTTGTTTAATGACTCTGGTAGCTGGTGTTAATGACTCTGGTAGCTGGTGTTAATGACTCTGGTAGCTGGTTTAATGACTCTGGTAGCTGGTGTTAATGACTCTGGTAGCTGGTGTTAATGACTCTGGTAGCTGGTTTAATGACTCTGGTAGTTGGTGCTAATGACTCTGGTATCTGGTGTTAATGACTCTGGTAGCTGGTTTAATGACTCTGGTAGTTGGTGCTAATGACTCTGGTATCTGGTGTTAATGACTCTGGTAACTGGTGTTAATGACTCTGGTATCTGGTGTTAATGACTCTGGTATCTGGTGTTAATGACTCTGGTAGTTGGTGCTAATGACTTTGGTAGCTAGATATAATGACTAAAAGTTATTGGTAATGAACCTAGAAATTGTTAGTAATGACCGCGTTAGTGCTAATGGCTCTGCACATGTGTGGTAATTACCGTATTTATCAATACTAATAGCCCTGGTACTTGCTCCTAATGACACTAACAGTGAACGATCACCAGTCCATTTGCCAGGTGTGTTATAAAAGAACTACGATTTCAGTGAGGTAATAACAACGGATTTCAGTGGGAAAATAACGATATATTTACACTGATCAAAGACAATAATGGTGATTCCAACTCAAGAGTAAGAAGGAATCCACTGAACGACAAGAATTGTAAAAGATGACAATACCGTGCTCAGTGCTCCTCCCTTAAGTGAATGTGACTGACCTGACTAGGTTAAGGCATTGGCTTAAGACGGTGGGAGAATTGGACCTGCCTTGCATGGGCCAGTAGGCCTGCTGCAGTGTTCCTTCTCTCTTATGTTCTTACCCTTCCTGGAACCAGACACCAGCACTTAGGAGACAAACTTTTATGACCAGGTGTTACTCCCTCCTCGACCACCCAGCTGTGACCTGACGATGATCCTGGACACACCGAAACCTCTTCATAATGTTACTGCCCTAAGTGCGGCACTGGCGTACAGTCAAGTCAGTTAAAACAACGGTAATTTCAACGCAGGAATAAGAACTAATCTATCTCCCAAGCAACGTTGAGTACAAACAGAAAGCGCCATCAGCAGACGGAGAATCGAGCCTCCACTACGTCTTGTGCTGAATGACCCACATGGGTTTAGCGCTTACTACTAATTATTATATACATTATTCAATGGAGGACTAAGAGATTCTCTTTACAGCAGACAATATAACTGACTCTTCATAGCGGCCACCTGATCCATGAGTCCGTATACTGTGACCACCAATAACCAGTAATAATGTGCTAATTAAAATTTTATTGACTCTCAATGTTCTTCTTAAGCACCGGACATAAACAGAGCGATAAAACGCACATTATAACCATAATATCTCTGCTTAATCACTTTAGAGCAACACGAAGC